>CABFOW010000605.1:0-77253 GCA_902141385.1 Timema californicum
CGGAGCCTATTCATTTCAAACAAACAAACAAACAAACAAAAAATCAAATCTTTCCTCTTTATAATATTATTAGTATGATATATATCAAGACACAGATTTGAAACAGTTTGATGTGCTTTTCTTCAAAATTGATACTTGAATATAATAGGTAAACATCTAGTGACATATTTTATGGGATAGAGGGTCCTTAATATTCTCTATACATGGGTGGCCCGAGGTAACTTTGTGCCCAGGTGGGATTGCTTTTTGGCGTCCCCTATGTAACCGGTGGATAATATACTCCATTCGCCCTAGGAGTGGTTATAACTGACAGCTATTAAAAGCTAACAAATCTACTCTCATGTATCCATTCTACAAATCAAATGATCTGCAAGACCATATATTGATTTGTTGTCACTTTTTGGCAGTCAAAGGTTGAAAAAAATAGTTTGTTTTTAATTTTTATTTTCTTCTGACCGTTCTTTAAATCTTCTGTTAGCTGTCAGCTAACACATATCCCATGGCGATTGGACTCTGGATAAATATGAAAATAATTCCCAAACCTAACATTATATTGTAGATTATACTATCTTCCTTTTTGTATATACGTTTAACAAACACTTTGACAATGTAAACGGTTTACTTTATAATTGCACAAACAAACCGTTTTAGGATGCCAATTTTTCAAGATGACAAATGTAAAATAACCTTTTGAGAATGGCACTAAATTCTAATTTACTTCCCATAAAAGTATACTTATATGTTAAATTTAATGTCGGTATCAAAAAGTGAACAATTGTAACGCCACTATTACGCCTGGGCTACCTATGTTAGGTTTGGGGATTATTTTCATAACACGCCCAAGCCTGGGCTAGGTTTAGCTTTGTTTGACGCCCACTCGAGCCGGAGCCATTCTCCCTCCTTGTGGGTACCATTGAATTGTAACAGAGCAATTATTTGTGTATCAGCAATTAATCATAGTCGGTGATTATCATGCTAATTAATCTGTGATTTTCTTAATATTCCAAATTTGTAGCACAATTAACACGAATAAATAAAGGTAAACGCAAGTAACGTGTGGACCTGATTTTATTAGACGGCCATGTTTACAACATTACATTCAACAATAATTAAAAGAAAGGGAGAAGTGTGAAGTGGTCTCAAACAGGAGATACGAGCAACATGGCCTCAGGAGGGGAGGTAAGACTAGCGATGTGGCCACAGGAGGGGAGAAGAGACGAGTGACGTGGCCTCAGGAGGGAAGACTAGTGACGTTGTCTCAAATAGGAGATACGAGCAACATGCCTCAGGAGGGGAGGTAAGACTAGCGATGTGGCCTCAGTAGGGGAGGAGAGACGAGTGTCGTGGCCTCAAGAAGGGTGGGGCGATGAGCGACATAGCCTGAGGAAAGCAGGGGGGGGAAATGTAAATAATCTCATTTTACTACCCTCATATTTTTCTATCTTTTTATTTATTTATCTAAACGATTTTTAAAAAATTACTTGCTTCGGGGCCCCCTGTGGACGCATCACTCGCATGCCAAGAACCGGCCCTGGTGGTGAAAACCCCCAAATTATGAGAAGGAAGTCATATAAGATTCTTTCTGTGGCAATCAAAGTTCAATTTGGCCAGTGGTGGCCTATAGCTAAAATTAGTGGGGGTGCTGCTCCAGAAAATGTTTAGCCTCTGTTTTAAAATTGTGTAAAAGGAAAAAAACATGTTTAAAAGAAACATTTATTCGGGAACTTGATAAAATCTTAACAAAAAAAAATATTTTACTCACTTTAACTTTAATTGTTACAGTTCAAGCTTGATCTATTCATTTAAAAATTAAATACATTCTTCTTGTTTTAATTTGCGCAAAAGGTTCAATAATATTCTCCTTGATCTCTGGATGACAACTGAGGACATTTATCTCCATTGAAAGTACTGCAAGCGCATTTAGTCGTTCCGTTAAATAAAAGAACCGAAAAAAATGAATCAAATAGAATTGCTGGAAGCAGAATAATAAATCTAATTCTACACTCTTCTACATTTTATCATATTCAAGAATATGGTACATTGTTTTTAAGCACGTCATACGCTGAGTAAAAAATAATAATCCATTCCACCATCACGCCAGACCCGGCACTGCGAGAGCAACAGTGCTCTCTCTACCTGGCAATCCCGCCTTCCTTCCCACCCCGTCCTATGTGCACATGCGCACAACAGCCAAACCTCACGTTGCTGGCACTGTGCAGCGTACAGTTCCATACACAGATTTTTGTATATTTTCATAAACTGGGGGATGGCTACTGAATTACTCACATTAAGCTTAAGGAATATATAGTGTACTAAATAAAGAAAGAATTAAAGAAAAAAGGACTCATTATATTAAATGTTATCGATAATATCAAGTGGAAATAGGGGATGCTGCAGTTCCACACTACCTATACACGAGCCACCACTAAATTTGGTGCAAAAATCTATTTTTTTTAATCAAAATGTTGTTTCACTTTTTCCTTCAGCATTACCACTATCAAAACAGGAGCAAAAAACATTTTCCTTCAAAGTTCCAAACTAACAGAAATTAAAATAACATATCTCTACCTGAAATTGCATTCAGTGTTGGGAAAAGCCGAGTACACAGATTAGACTAAACATTACATGGTCAAGGTTACTTTAGATTGAAAACAGAAAGGTTTTTTCTTTTACTCCTAATTACATTATTTTTCCCATTAAGTTGGTGGAATTGAATCTTTCCCTTTGCACTTACCTTTCGCATGTTTTCCCCTCTTGCGGGGTTGCTTTACCCCCGTGTGCGTACCGTGCGTTTGTAACTAATTTAACGTGTGCTCTAGAAGAGAAAAGAGGTGGGGCAGGGAAAGATACCTTGGTAATGGAATTTCCAACCTTAATGGCGCACGTAGACGCGTGGAAATGTTGGCTTGTGTTGTCACTTCTGTCGCCTTTGGACATTTTATTTTTTAGTCCTGGAATATCTAAGCTTCTTACTCTGGTGAGAGGGGGAGATGGGGTGAATGGTGTCATTAAGAGTGGACAATATCTAAAAGGGGGTAAAAAGGGAAAACTTAGCTCAAATATAGCCTATATAGTCAAATTAACGATCAAATTAACAAACTTTCGTGAGTAAACAAGGTCAGTATATTTGTGTACACGAGTTAATTTTAGTATATATAATAGTTATGATGGTATATTTAATTTGTAATTCCCTAACACAGGCTCTAATAAATTCACTACAGTTAGCATCGGGGGAGATAAAAATTCATCTCCCATTCACGTGGTCTAAATCAACCCACTAACTTTTTGTTGGGGTATTTACATGCTCCAAATTTACAGTCCATCCGGGTTATCTGCATACGCCCAATGATGAGATAGGAAATGTGTCAGCATTTCTGTGATCGGAGAGTGGGAAACAATTGGTAAAAATCACCCCCAGTCCATCCGGCCAAGATTTGAACCCCTACCATCACTAACAATACACACATTACGAGAAAAAATTTATGTCTACGTTCTCACCTATGTGAAATATTTTAAGTATACTAACTTTACACAGGATCAAACAAAAAAATATTGAGGTTGGAGGGGGAGGGGGAAGCGTTTATATTATACTTCAATAACTTTATATTATAGCACCACGGTATTTACAAACTTCAGTTAATTCACTATTGGAGTGGTGGTAATTGACAGTTGGTGGAAAATTTTTATTAATACATTTGTTTTTATAACTCAAAGAAAGTTCCATACAAAATATTAGTTTCAAACTAATTTTTTTTTAAAACAGATGCGCATGGACTCAACATAAAACGGTTTGTATGACTTCATCAACCACCCGCATTTCGTTTGGTTCACCATCTTGATCTATGAACTAAACGTAGTCTTTTGGAATCTCGACTGTAAATCACTTTTAAATGAATCACAGACACTGATTCCACAAAAAATAAATCAAACAATTATGGGCATAAGTTAGTTTTTCACTACTTTAAAAACTTTTAAAAGAAAATAATAACTAAAAAAGTTGTTTTTTGTGATCTTTTTACTGCCAGTGATAGCGGCTTTACACATAATCTTGTAGATCATATAGTTTGGCATATCGATACGTGAAAGACTTTTTTTTTGCACCGTGTCTTAGTACCTATTTGGGTTGTACGCCTATGTACTAATTATACTAATGGTTTCAGGAATTGTGAAGGTTATATTTAGAAGATATGTACCCGCATTTGAATGGATGGAAAGTGAAAACCCACTATGTAAAAACCACCCTCAGTACACCTTACCAGGATTTGAATCTATATCTCACCATCATTGGCAGTCTAGTCGACTGTGAGAGTAGTGCTTTAGACCATGTGACCAGCAAAGTTTGTTACACAAGAATATATCTGGTAGCTTTTCTTAGCTTTTAGTTACCACCACTCTAGTGGTGAATTGACTCTTTTAACAGTACAGTAAACTTAATACTACATATCCAGTCCTTTTTCCTATGCATTTACAAAGATGATATCAAGACTAGAACGTATTCAAATAGTGAATATCTCTATCAGCACATTACTTAATCGAACTAGGAACCTTTACGGTATGGACCCTTTACTTAGTTACTATATTACATTAGGATCTCGACAGTTCATTGCTGAACTTATAAAAAGTACGCCACCTATCCTTATCTCGATTTAGTTATATCCAGTCCACTTCATTACACTTTATCCCTATCTTGAGCTAGTTATGTCCAGACCCCCTCATTACACACTCTCCCTATCATGAGCTAATTATGTCCAGTCCACCTACATTACACCTTATCCCTATATTGAGCTAGTTATATCCTGTCCACCCCAATACACCCTATCCCTATATTGAGCTAGTTATATCCAGTCCACCTCATTACACCCTATCCCTATATTGAGCAAGTTATATCCAGTCCACCTCATTACACCCTATCCCTATCTTGAGCAAGTTATATCCAGTCCACCTCATTACACCCTATCCCTATCTTGAGCTAGTTATGTCCAGACCCCCTCATTACACACTCTCCCTATCATGAGCTAATTATGTCCAGTCCACCTCATTACACCCTATCCCTATATTGAGCTAGTTATATCCAGTCCACCTCATTACACCCTATCCTTATCTTGAGCTAGTTATGTCCAGACCCCCTCATTACACACTCTCCCTATCATGAGCTAATTATGTCCAGCCCACCTCATCACACCTTATCCCTATATTGAGCTAGTTATATCCAGTCCACTTCATTACACCCTATCCCTATCTTGAGCTAGTTCTGTCCAGTCCGCCTTATTACACCTTATCCCTATATTGAACTAGTTATGTCCAGTCCCCCTCATCACACCCTATCCCTATCTAGAGTTAGTTCTATCCAGTCCACCTCATTACACCTCATACTTATCTTGAACTTGTTCCATCTAGTCCATCTCATTACATCCAATTTATTTCAGTTCCATTCTGATGCTATGCTCCAATCTGCATCTAGGTATTCCCACTGGGTTTCCATTCAGTATCTCAGACACGGTTCTAGATTCTTCCACTCGCGCTACATTGTCCTGCTCATCATAATCTGTGAGTTTTTATTATTATAATAATGAAGTACGATGAGTTGTTGTTAAATTAGTTTGTACAATACATCGTTATTGTACTTATGTTTTTATTAGATGAAAGGGAACGCTAATTAAGGTAAATATTTAAGTTTGTAGCTTTTCTAACAAAAAAAACCTTTTTGTTCCAAAATAAATACAAAATGTTTCAGTATATACGTTTAGTTTAATTTTCTACGTACATTATTCCCAACAGTTATTCTATATAATATTATATCCTGGTCATAGCGGAGTTTTAACAAGACTTTTTTTATATTCATTTTGAAAGTTTTTGTTCATATGCCATAGTGATCATGACAAACACGAAATTATCGTTGGAATTACTATACGCAGAAATTTAAGCTAAAAGTATCCAAGCCTTAAGCAATATTTTACTAGGTTAAAAATGTTTTTTACTATATGAACTATAAAAATGCAAACTGGTCGGTTTCCTTTCATCCCACTATAAATCACACCAAATAAATAAATTACTTATGTTAAAAACAAAATAAAGTAAATACAGGTTTATTAAACTAATTATAGCCCGATTAATTTGCCGAATGGTTGGACTGGATTTCTGGATATGGGGATATCGGGGTTCAAATCCCAGTTGTGTGTATTTAGGGTGGTTCTTCCTAAATGGTTTCCCAATCTCCCTCCAAGCAAATTCAGGTGTATTAACTCCAAAATGCTTCCTTATTCAGCGCTACCTGAACATGAACAGACATTTAAATATAATATATTTTTTAACTAATTATATTTGGAGCTGTAGCTATTTCTGCCCATACTAAATACAGCTATCCCTTTCTTAACGGTGTAGAATGAGAAGGTTACATCTTTCTGCTCATCTAACTTGGTTAGTCAGATTTACTCTTGATATTTAACTAATTATTAATTGACTTTTGACTTTAAAATATAACGTAATTTTAAATTATGAGCAAAATATATTATTAGGTAAATATACAATAGCACCTACTTTGTTTTGTAGCTATAAATAATGTTTCTTTTTTATTTTCACAGCAATTCAGGTAAATTAATTACGCTAATGAGATAGAAATGTGAGAGGTTTGATTTAGAAGGAAATGTATCACCATTTACGTGAAGGGGGTGAAAAACTATTTAGAAAAAATCACCTCAGTATCCCTTATCGGGATTCGAATATAAATCTTACCATCGCCGGCAATAAAGTCTAACATGATAGTGATGCGTTTGACTATGCGATCACCGATGCTGGTCATTCTAAATGAAAGTGATGGACCATGCATCACACAGACCACACAGGTGGGCATATATGCATAAGTGTATTTTACTTCTTGTCTGGTTTTCCGGGGATGAGAAGGTCAGTGTTTTAATTCCATCCCAATGTATTGAGGTGTATTTTACATTTTCATCCTCTTCCACTTCATTGTAATTCGGGTACATTTCACCATTATTCTACCTTCTCCTTCCCTTATCTCCAAAAGTATAGATACGTGGATAGTCCTGATGGATAGTAAAATGCAAGGCAGGAAAAAACCTGTCATATAGAGCAAATTAATGGTGTTCTATTGGAGGGGGAAAGGCTTGTGCCGTGAATGGCAGTGTAAGGGATTCCATTATTTGTGCAAATTACTTTCCCGTTGTCAGTTCCAGGGAAAGCGTGTCGTTCTCCTCTCTTGTCCCTCGTCGACCGAAATACCAAGCAGTAGAGCGTTTGACATTATCTGTGCCTACTCTCCTTGTAGCTTTCGTGTATGTGTATGTAGGTTTATGTGAAGTTTAAATTTCATGGGAAGAGACTTATCTGGCAGTTAGGAAAGTGAATAATAGCTTTACCTTCACGCATCTACACGTCAGCTAATGTTGTCTCCTTCAGCGGTCACTTTTGAAATATATAATCAATTCTTATAAAATAATATTAATAACATATCAAAATATTATTTCTCAGTACAAAAATGTTAGTATTTTCTGAAATAGTATTCCTATACAAATTTGAATGTATTTGTATAATTTTTTCAATAGTTCCAAACGTGATCATTTTCATACAATCATACGTCGATATATTTGATAAACAGTATCAATAGCTGTATAATGATAATTATTATAACATTCTACAAAATCTATGTTGGTGCTACAAAAGCTAGACTGATGTTACAAAAGTGATGTTTACGCAGTTTAAAAGCTATGTTTTGGCCTACATTGTATTACAAGTTTTTGGTTAAATAATCACCCATTAAAAAGTTAATTACAAAGTCTTAAATTAATATGAAAGTGTCTAATATATATATATATGTACCTAAGAGAGAAATACTCTAGGTTATTAATCTTTAATGTGTTAGAAACATTTTATAATATTTGTTAGTTAATTGAATACGATACAAACAATTATTCGTTTCATTTTTATTTAAGTGACTGAGATATGAGACTTTATTGTTACTTGTTTTATTATAAGTATTACTCCAAATAGCCTTTGGCCTACCTTTTTCATTTGAACCTTAAACTCTGTAAATGTTGGTGAATAAATTGTAAATGTATGCATCCAGATAGTGTGGTAGACAGTCGTAACAGAATGTTTACTGCCTGTATATGTAAGAATATGAGCCGGTAGTATTACGATGGTTTATACCTCGCAGTCAACGCACAAAGCCTGCCTCCCTCTTTCTCGGTTAGACGCAAGAAAAACAAACTTATATCCTTTACAGATCAAGTCAAGAGGGAAACAAACAAAAAAGTAGTATATAAAACAGGTGCTTCCAAAAGCTGATAAATATCCCAAACATACCCCTACGTGAATATTTATATCCTTTGATGTAACTTACGTATAGCCTATGTAATTATACAGAATGTTACTAGATTAAACAGCCAAATTTTGGAAACTGGTAGTTGATCCAAAAACTATCTTTAAATGTCCTTTTGAGAATGACTAATTTTAGATTCACTTTCGAAATAATAAAAAAAAAAACTCTTTTCTCTATAAAAAATTAAATAACACTAAAGTTACTATGTTTATAAAATATTAAAATATTATTAAAATGACCCCTCGATTGTTCGTATATTTTGCTGATATTAATAGGATCATATAATAAGCTATCTTCTATTGAGATATTTAAAAGTCGTCGAAAATCCATTTTATTATTTGAGTAAAAATTATGTGGAGGCAATCAATTTGAACAAAATAATTACATTAAATAATATATTATTAAGTATTTTATTCAATACCTACATTTTAATTTTGTCTAGTTTTTTGTTGTTTCTCTGAAAAGAAAGGGGAAATAAGCTAAATTCCCAGAGGACATTTTGAATTAATTTTTCGATCCCCCTTCTTCTTAGAGTCTGACTGATTAATCCGGGAATACCCAGTCTATACACCCCGCTTTGCCTAAAAGCTAGCACTCTCTCATTGATGAATTACACTTTGACCCTATCTTATAAGCTACGCCATAGAGTAAACACTCAAGGCAAGGTTGCAATTTTAGAGGCTAGACGATGGGTATATTCCAATTTTCATCGAAAAAGCTACAAAAGTTTCAGCTCATGTGCTCTAAGGTTGTCTCTTTTGATACATTATATTAAATAAAACCTGCTTCAGTGGCCAAATGGTCTAAGGGGTCACTCATGTGTTATACTGGCCTGCATATGATGGCGAGGTAGAGATCGAATCCCAGTCGAATCTAATGAGGAGGATTTTCCTAAAAGTTTTGTCACTTTCCTTCCACGGAAATACGACTAAATTACCTCTGAAATACTTCCTTCTTAATACCTAACCTATTATAGTAGTGATTCTATATCCTGAACCAGTATAAACAATGATTAAAAAATATATCATAGTTTGCCACAAATATTTGTTTCGTTTTTATAAACGGCCCTTTCTATAATAATTGGATTGTGTTTCATCTCCAAGCTCCACGTATTACTATCCACCCTGGGTACTAGTATTCTTGCATTAGAGGAATATTACTCGCATTTGCCTGGAGGAAAAGTGCAAAGCCTATCCTCAGCACACTAAACCTGGATTATAGATAGTTCTAACTTCTCTATCACAATAAAACTAGATTTGATTATACTGACGCCTTTACCCGTGTATTCACCAGTGCAGGCTATGTATTATGCTTTTGTGAATTAGAGTGACACCGGTAAGGCTAAGTGGGCACTAACACATGAATAGGTCAGTGTTAGTTCCCACTTAGTCCTACTCTAAAGGTCAGATCGAGAGGTATTTTATTTTAAATATTTTCTTTATTTGAATCCTTCTAAATTTTTAAAATATTCAGTCTTTATCCTTTAGATCAGTGGCTCCCAAACTTTTTAAATGGCGTACCATCCCAATAATTTACATGATTTGGATTACCTCCAAGATAATTCTGAATATTTATTATTTAATTGCATTACAATTGTACTCAGGGATATAATAACATATTCATTTGACTATGCAACTCCGACGTCTGTCTGAGCTTGAATAAATGCTGCCACACCTCCAACCATTGTTTAAATCTGTTTTACTTTTGGCTGGACTTGGTTCGAATATATTAATAAGATTAGATGGGGGGCCCTATCTTTTTCCGACTTTAATATGCTACTTCTTGTTTGGCTTCTCACGGCGTACCTTCGGAATAAGTGTACGTACCACAGTTTAGGAACCACTGTTCTAGATTAAGCCATTTAGATCCCTGAGCTTCCACTGAGCTAAGGTGTCTGACACGTGATTTTAAAGAATAAATGCTAGAGCAATATATTTTTATATATGAATAAGTTTTGTTTGAATGTGTTTGAAAATTTTAGGCCTGTATTGTTTTCTCTTAAATTAAGAAACAAGAATTTTAGACAATATTATTGTTTCCATGTGGCCCTTAAGCTAAAAGACCAAAGTCCTTAAGTTTTAAAATATCATTGTTGATAACCTAAGGACCCCAGGTTTGTTTCCACGCGTGTCCATGTCTAATGAACAAACATATTATATTTTATTTACTTTTTACTTCATATAACTAAATCTTATTACTTACATTAATTTAATTGTGATCCCTTGGCATAATCCAAATATAGAGAACATAAAACAATTTGAATTTTGGTTTTAGCTTTAAATTATAATATAAATTTAAAATAATAGTTTTAGATCTAGCATTTAGGCTTTAAAATCACGTGTCAGAAACATTAGCTCAGTTGGTAGAGTGTTTGTCTACTGAGCTAAAGGTCCTGGGTTCGATTCATGTCATGTTCAAAAACTATCATTGGTGAAATGTGGGTTTCCGCTTTCATAATGATGAGCTAACGTCTGGGGCCTGTTCTTTATGTAAGTTAGCTTATAAGTCGTGTGCTGATATGATCAGTCGATTCAGAAAGTTCAAATTACATACCTTAAATAAGGTAAAAATTCAAAAAGGAAATTTAAATAAAGTATATTAACATAGTAAACACATTACATTTTAACTAAACCAAACTAAACTCTCAACTGGTACAACATAGGTAACATAAGCACATGTTACACATCAAGGATAGTTTTAAGAAACGAGTTAGACTATGTTGGTTAACAATTATTGTATTAATTCAATCAAATCTTAAGTGTATGACCCGAACTGGTAGTAAGAAGCAGTGCTAAAAAAAATCTAACATACGTGTACAATTAGAGTTGAGAGTTATAAACATCAATTATCTCTAAAACTGTTTATTTTACTAATATTATGTGTATAGTGAAGATTTTAATTAAATTGTATAATGAGTCAGTCTAGGTTACCAAAGAATACTTCCAATCAACTGTATTTTCATCATTTACAGGTGGAATTATTTTTACAAAGTTTTCGAATCCCTTGGCCCAAATGTTTGATCACGAGACTCTAGAAATATAAATATTTGTTCAGACTGAAATTCCTGGAGGGATTGTTTGTTTTATGTGATAGGATACATACTGTATAATATTATGATTTTATTTTGTGTAAACTAACTTAAATAATTGCTAGCATGAACAAAATGTATATTGAACAAGTTTTTTTTACGCAATTTTCTAGAAGGAGAAAAAAATATACCCGTACAGTTATAAATTTAAAAATTAATCATCGAAATAAAATCTCATGAAAATAATATCAATGTAATAGAAGCGTCCATTGTTTATTCCTCCAAGGCACAGCTTGGCAAACATTTTTTATATTAGGGTTTGTATGGGGCTAGAAAAAAAATTGTTGGCTCTTTTGGAAAAAATGTCAACACTATATTTCTCATATAATAATTAGATATTAGTCTATTCTTATGAACAGAATTGTTTGTTTGCTAAATCTTTTGCGGGCCAGAAAAAAACTGTGCGCTGTAGGTTGCTGACCTCTTGTCTGAGGCGTCCCTCTTGAAATATATTGTGCTGCAGACGACACGTGTGGATTGGGATTCTAAGCTCGGCCTTTGGGTGTACTGAGGGTGGTTTTTCCTAAAAGGTTTTCAACTCTCCCTCCACGAAAATATGAGTACAATTCCTCTAAAAATAAACCTTTTTCATCCCTATCACATGATTAGTCCATATATATATATATATATATATAACCATACAAAAAAACAAATGTAATGATACTATTTTACTTTAAGTTGAAGCTGGTAGGAAACGAGAGCTAAGTTTAAAATGTTAACACTTTTTATACAAAATGCCTTTTGTTTTTTATATTAAATAAATTTAATAATGCAATTTTTTACACAAACTTTTTGGTGTTTAGTAAATTTGATATTGATTTAGTATGGTAATACATTTAATTCAATTTCTTACACGTGTAACATTGGGTTACAATATAATACCCACCCCCATGTTAACCTTCACCCATAAACTCTCTATTCGATTCATACTATCTACTCCTAAACTAATAATCTTTCTGCAATGGTACTATTCAATATTGTAGCTCACGGTAGTTTCGATTTGTATCAAGAACAATATTTAACCATAAAAAACAATAATAAACTCCCTGCTATCTAGAACTGTTCATGTACTTACCATTTGTATCCTCTGGTTAGAAAAACCTCCAAGACAGGCCTACACGCGTCGTGTTCTAGTTTGACGAGTAGACCGAGTGCGCTATGGTGAGCCAGCAGCTGATGTTCTGACCATCCTGGTCGAAGATAAAAAAAGCGGCCCGCCCAAGATTTCCCTCGAGCAGTGGACGGTGACTATCCCGCCCTCTGTTGGATGAAACGTCCTCTACCGCCGAAACATGGTGTGCCTGAAGACTTCTCGATTGAAGAGGTCTAAAGGGTCGATGTAAATAACGGGCGTACGCGATCATCCCTGCGTAACCCAATTCCACGAGCTGGTCGATGGTCTACGTGATTTCATGCTAGCTTCGTGATGGCCAAAGTGACGTCACCGACCATTTGTTCAAATTCCCCACCATCCTTCCCTAGCAACGAGTATATATATATAACGTGTCTTTATACAAAATCGACAATTTGATTTCGACGCTTTAGGAGAAGTTCTGTCCCGCTCTTGGACAAAATCAGGATAAACTGTTCTACGTAATATTCCACGGACATAAACAAATGCGTGTTTACGTTTGAGCTCTAAATTTACGTAATATTTTGTATTAGCCAGAATAGGCACCATAATTTTTCTAACCTAAATGCTTATTGATTTGAAGTATATTTTGATATGAAACATTCAGTATTTTATGTCGTTACTTGGGCGCTACCGCCTGTCATGTCACCTAAAATTTTAAATGACCACAATTAGTAATTAATTTGATGTTTGGCGTATTTAATGTAAATTGTATTGAAATTGTGGTTATCAGCTATAGTAATTTCACCTTATTTAGTATTGTTTCTTTGTTTAATTTTAATGTTACACACACATATATTAAAGTAACGTAACTTTTGCTGGTTTATAAATTTAATATAACATAATTTAATAGACTTTTATATTTTTCCAAATCGTTTGCAAGAAATAACTGGTGTCATAACTATGCATTGCTTTGAGTACTATACGACTAATTATTAACAAGTAGGGTTCTTGTTTACGTCTCTTTATTTGTGTCTACGTGTAATAGTCCCGCCAGAGTTTGACTTGGTCTGTAAGCCAAACTCTCGTGTGGTTTGAAATATCCTAGTGATATACAATTTTAATTTAACCTTTTAAAGTCTGCATTCACTAGAGTAAATCAGACATCCTTAGTAACCATTTATATCTGAACATTAGGTTCTTACTTTAGTTCTCACAAAAGTATCTTATTCGATAGATAATGATTAATAATTTGTACTAAATTCAACATTAGGTGATGTTCTGTCTTTTCAAGGCAGTCCCAGTTAACTGTAGGGTATGTTACTTGTTTAGTATCATACTCGTAAACTTATTGCGCAAATAATAAATAAGTTATGGTTTAATTAATTTCCAACATACCTCCGTTTGACTTTTGAGGCCATGTAAATTATTGTTATTGTTATTGTTATTGCCTTTGAATAAACCATTCATATTGTTATTTAAATCTTTACGATGTTTTGCCTTTTAGCATTTACTTTGAGTCCACCCACCCACCTTTTAGTCTATCCATGGTCGTAGAGAAATAGGTAGTAGTGTGGGCGGTTTCATATGTTTTAATCTCAAAAGTTTTGAATAGGCATATTTTTTTAGAAGCATAATGAAATTTGACCAGAAGGTTTTTAAATGAAGAAAGAGAGAAATATTCCGAAAGATAAAATATATAAATAAGATCATATCATAATATTCCATTATCTGATCATTTAGGTCAATTCAAACCAATAGTGATAATAAAAGTTATTTGAATATTTATCATGGGCATTTTGGCATTTGAACAGAGCATCATTTTAATAGGCATGTCCATACATGTCTTCAGACCCGTGAAGAATATGTCCAATGTCTGTTATAGGAATAAATGTAACGAGGTACATTACACAGTTGGTTTTGGGACAGCCTGTATAATTGAGGTTTTCCCCCTAAATATTTTCTCACTATTTTCCCAAGTAAGTAAGAGTAAATCTATAAACTCTACTTTTAAATTTCTCCCTTTTAATAGTGTTAACATACGCAAAAAAAACCAACAAGAAACCTTTATCTAAAAAACATTTTAACTTTCTATTGACACTTCGGAGGAAAATATTGTGATCGTAAAAAAATTGAGCTCAAGATTTTGATGAATGTCGACGTTTAATGACACCCTGAAAACAAACTGTGGTTTTCGCATTGCCGTTTGTCTGTCTGTACCTCGTGCTAGGGCCAAAACTATTTTACCGATTGGGTTAAAATTTGTTATATGAGTTGTTTATAAGGTGTATCCCCCCCTCTCCCCCAAGGGGTTTTTTGAATTAGATATTTAACTCTAAGTTTAAGGTAGTTTATTGAAGGGAAAAAAGAGAAAAAAATTGATCTTATCGAAATTCTCTCTAACAATTTTGATTTAATTTTATATCTAGACACTGTTTATCATGATAAACCACATGGATAGACTCATTTTCTATGGAAAATAACTTTAAGAGCACTTAACAAGAGGGAATATTTTCAATTTTCATAATTTCTCACCATCTATTTGAGATATGAAATAACTTATCATAGTAAAGATATAATGTTATTAAAGATAAAAAAATTGAAATATATTTTTATAAAACTAATAATTTCTGAGCTACAGGCAAATAAATATACTTTTTAATTCAGGTCTTTGAAAATTAATTTGATTCTAATGCTCTTTGGTGGACAAAGATGTTTCTCTTTTCTCAATCTGTAACAATACAACTTATAGCCCCAAATTAATAAAGTTCGCGTAATTTTGATATTTATCACTCAAGATCTAAATGTACACACGAGTGCTAAGCCCTTCACATTGACTTTACTGTACAGAAAAAGTTTTAGGCAAAAGGTTTCCTTGTTTTTTGCGTAGGATAAGATACCATGATTAAAAAAGATAAGGTATTATTAAAAAAAAACAAAGTTGACCTTGAAATAACCTTGAATACTCCACAAAATATTATTCAATTTTCCCCTAAAAAAATATTTTTGTCAGAACATCTTTCCTTTAAAAGGTTTTGTTTCCTAAAAGAAAATATCGTAACACTTTAGATGCCCCATCCTTTATAAACTTATGAAGTTGGGACAATAACAATATATCAAAAGGACAAAAAAATTATTAATACAATTAAAATTAAAATAGTGTTGACTTTGTTGTTTATGAAGAAATAGACATGACTATCAAAACATCATTTACACCAAGCGACAAAATTTTGTAAATCTTTTCACTTCAATTTAAAATATACATTTTTAAATATTCGAAGATTTGTTCTTGGATTCGCGATTTGAAAGAAAATTTAAAATTTGGATCTAAGAACTATATGATTTGAGCCATCTCAAGTAAAAAAAAATAGCAATAAAACTTCGATATAATAAGTAACTAAATAAACCAGTTACCTCTTGTATGGAAATAATATTTTATTCTCTTTTTTAAACAAAGTGACTTATACCATTGTTTTACTAAGGCTATCTTTTGTCTTTCTACCTTCCTCCCACGCTGTTATATTATATCCCAATTCAGTGTCCCTAAAGGATTTAAAGAGTTCGAGAAAGAAACCCGAGAATTGAATAAAATAAAATCCCAATTCAATAATCTAATGTCGGCAAGGAGCGTCAGTTAATACCAAAGTTGTGTGCAGAAACACATCAACTCCTTGCACTTTTAAATAGAGTAACTAACCGCATTATTAAGGAGGTTGCCTATTTGTGACGTAGTGGGAAGTCTAATTAAGGATTTCCTCATGTAAATGTATTTACGTTTAATTCTGCTGGTTTTAAGGTGAGAGTGTAAGAAACGCTAGGAAAGGGCAGTATTTATGCAGTTATTCTATCATTTTTTTTATAAAAAGAAAAAAATATTGCTCCAATATAATAATAAAGTTTAGTTTTCTTCACTTGGTGAATATATGTTAAGTGTGTCCTGGAATTTAATTACAACTATTTATCTACATTTATTTTGTATATCTATTGCCGCTATGCTCATGACGAAATATTCAACAACTAATTATATATATCATCCATGTGATAAAAATTAAATTCTATGTTTCTACTGGAGCAATATTTGATTTATTTTGGAACACAACATTTTGGCTATAAAAACTGCAATAATATTTCCATTAATTAAGTTTCCCTAGACTTCCGCCTTAAAGATATGACATTGAAAAAAAACAATAAATTCTTGACTAGCGAATGCTTTTTTCTAATCCAAGCCTGCGATAACCCGAAAGACGTGGTAATCCGAATATCCTCTCCTTTCCCAATTACATTCTCTCTGATGGTTGTTCGTAATGGTGTTTTCTCTTTATATTACTGCGACAACCTACTGTTGACGTTTAGTCTTGCTAGTGATGGGGTTTTTTTCGTAAATTAATTGCGCTTTTGAGGGGTTTTTCATCAGCCCTTGATAATCCGAACAATTTGATAGCTCAAACGTCCTTGAAAGTTGTAGGTTTGGATGAGTAATATCATGCTTTAATTCTAAAAGTATACTTACAGTGTTACATAATTATTATTTTTAATCTTTAGGTAGGTTTTTTAATGTATTTTTTTATAAATCGCTTACAACTTAGACTATTTGGCTTATTAACTAAAATGGCTTGTATGGATTTTTTTAGCATTGCGTCTTACTATCCGTTTGGGTTATACGCTTATGTACTGACTACGCTTATGGTTTTAAGAACTAGAAAGATTATATTCAGAGGAAGTGTACTCGCATTTGCACGGATGTGGAGTAGAAACCCATCTTCAAAAATTACCCTCACTACACCTGACTGAGATTCGAACCTCTATCTCCTTGTCATCGGCATTCTAGCAGTCTAGTCTACAGCAAAAGTTGCACGTTAGGCCACACGCACACTGAAGTGGCTTGTATGATCTTAGTGTAGAATTTAAATTAAAAAACTCCGCGGAAGCATCTGGAATAGGAATCCAGAAGAGTATAATTTTGAAATGAAAGAAATGTTTCAGGCGCAAATGGTAGAGTCGATGTTTATACTCGTCAGTAGAATAGGGAAAGTGTTGTCAGCATCTAAATTAGAAGCCTTGTAAGATGAACTGCCGACTTTTTTCCCTCTCTTTCTATTTCGTACACCAGTGTTTAAGCGTGAAAATGCTTAGCCTGCTTAGGTGCGTTAAGTTAAGATGCAACCCGCTTCACAAAATAACTTCGAATTACTTTAAAATAATAATTTTGTTAAATGTTATTAATGTGGACCGCAAAAAAATTAGTTTGTACTTTATAAAAGTAGAATTCTGGTTGGAAATAACGTTTAATAACTACAAACACATTCTTTGCGATCAAATGTCAAAAGACTTAACAAAATGGTTATGTATTATAACATTTATACTGTATATCATACTGTATACAATTTAACAAATTATAAGTGATATATTTTTAAAATATTTAAGTAAACTATAAACAGTGAGCGTTGTAGATCACATGAATTTAAGCATGGTCATCGTTAGTGTTGGGTAAAGGGTGATGCGTCCATTCTCCCTCAATAATATCTCAAATGGGACTTTTTTACCATAGCAATAAGAACTGTGAATTGATTTGTTCTGATAATTAAGAATCCACATTGTGAAAAATTGACAATTGATTAATAAAACTTTTTTATATTAATTGTATAATAAATTTTGCTGTTATATTATTCGTGCTATCTAGTTTGGATTTATTTTTAGTATTCAACTTAAAGTGAAAATGGGTTCGTTCTTCCACCCTCATTAATATAGAGCTAGTGACGCTTATCAATTACTTATGAAAAAAACATTAGTAACTTTTATAGCTGTCAAAAAAAAGTTCCGTCCTATATAAATCAGACTGTACGTATATTTATATATAATCCATTCGCCATAGAAGTGGTGGAAAGTGACAGCCAACAAAAGACACCAGATCTACTGCTATGTTTCAGTTCTTCAAATCATATGATCATCAAGACCATATATTGAGTTGTAATAATAATTTTTCTAGGTCAAAATTTTCGCAACAAACCGTTTGTTTTTGGTGTTCTTTTCCTTTCAGCCGTTTTTTACATATTCCACTAACTGTCAGTTACCATTACTCCTATGCCGAATTGACTGTATTCAAACACGTGAGCAAATAATCAAGAAACAATTCTAGGGAACGAGATGGGTACGTTTCATTTCTAATTTTAAACCGGGCACGTTATTCTTCAAACGACAAGCCTGTTCAAAGAAAGCTCGTTTTCAAGCCTTTGTAGTGAGAGGGCCAACTCTGCGCTATTTAGAGTTTTTTTTTATTTGATGTACGATGTAATTCTCTCATTCAGACGTCAAACAGAACCAGATCTATATCACCCGTGAGTATGTAAATGCCTAACTCCACCCCCCTTCATTTGTCACACCCTCTTATAAAGTGTATTGGTATATAGTTTGAATCTCTTCTTGAGAACTTTATGGCAGGAGCTAATATTGAACGAGGCATGAAGAATTTACACTTAATCTAGTTTGTAGGACTTAATATGACAGGTTGATTATAATATAAGCTAACCTAACAAATCCTCTAGCCTTTAATAGATAAGCGGATAGAAGTATGAGCTTTGTTTGTAAAGGGTATTTTCTGTTCATTATTACTTAAGAGTGAATAATGGGAGAGTGAACTAGATAAATGTTAATTTGGTTGACACTATAGGTGTGCAAAATTTCATATTTATTGGTCATTTAGGAACATGTGGATGGTGTGGAAATATATAGCCACATCAGAAAATTATATTAAGTAGATATTAATAACTGGAGGAAGAAAAATACACGACAAGTAAAAGAAATGTAAGGCACATTAAAAATAAAATGTAACCATAAAATGGATTCGAGACAATGAAAGTCCATATTATTTCTTTGAATAAATTACTTGAGCCAAAATGTTTTTCATTGATAGTTACTTAAATATTATAATTTACTTTCCCGTATTGCTAAGGTAGAGTGAGTTTTGTAATCGTAAAATATCGCTGTCGAAATGTTGATGATCCCCTGAACTTGAAAAAAGTATTTTTTGTAATCCCGTCTATCTGTCCTGGAGCCGAAACCATTTTACCAATCCTGATAAAACTTGGTATCCATGGTTTTCATAAGGTTCCTCAGAGATATTTTTGGATCTTTCTATCTAACCATAAAATTAATTCTTTTTTACTTAAGGCTGAATAAAGAACATTTTTATTTACTAAAAATCTGCTCTAACAATATAGATTACATTTCGTATCTAGTCATTATTTATAATCATAAACAAAATTGTACATATCATGTAAATTAATTTGAAGACATCTTACATAAGCGGACATTTTCAATTCTAGTTATATTTCTGCATTTCTTTGATTTAATAAACAACTGATCAATGCAAAGTTGCAGGACTGTATAAAAAGTGAGAGTTACAGATAACATTACTTTACGTATGAGTACTTGTAAGCATATCTAGTTGCTTTTATATCTGTAAGATAAGGTTATTTGTATTAAAATTATAGTGTAGCTTAGTGAGTGATCTACTGCATAGTTTGACCCAAAAGATAACTTACAACTTATCATAACAATGACATAACTTAAGGCATCCAAGAATCTTCACTTGTAAAATATATTGAATGAAAAATTATATAATATTTTTATGTAGACCCTACCACTTCTTACTAGCTGTAGTTAAATACTCTAATGGTATAAGGATAAGGAATATGGAATTTAAAGTATGTGTACCCTTATTTTCGTGTATGAATAGTAGAAACCATTTGTGAAAGAAACAGCCTAAATATACACGAACATAATTAAATAACTGATTTCCCTATCACAGGCAATCCAATATTTTGAGAAAGTGACGCATTAGAGCAGGGGTTCTTAATCTTTTTTACTACTACAGACCCTCCCAATGGCTTGCCCAATATATCCCCATACCCTCTTCACCAGACCGCCTGAATAACCATAATCGTCAGTCCTTTTAGGTACGATTATGATTAAAAAAGATGTCAATACATTGTTTTTAAATTACAAATGGACAGCTAGGATCAGAAGAACTGAAAGAAAATCGTGATGGTATTTTTATATTTATTCATATAAAAAAGGAAATTCACAAGTAGGCCTAAACAATCTGTTTTGGTAAAGGTGATTGTTTATTCTAATCTAACAACAACTTTACTTTTTTTTTAATTTTTTGGAGGTCAAGTCTCATAGACCCATTATTTGATTCCCACACCTAGATTAAGAACATTAGTCCTAGAGCATACCATCACTAATTCAGGTTCTATATTATAAATACCATTGAAAAAACTATTTTATGGTCTGCTTACCACATTACATATTTTCCTATCACATACTTCCTTCATATAATCGTTGTTTTACCCAACCAAAAATATATATTAGCTTTCTCCTGTATAGCAGTAATATTATTGATTGTAATAAAATTAGTAATTACATTAATTAATCCCATTAGTACTGTTATTATTTTTAGGTATTCTATCTAACAATAGGTCAATTCCTTTTGTCAGTGAACTTACACCATCAAATGCACACTGTCATCTACCTCCTCCTTCAGCTTCTAGAATTTGCTTCTTTCCTTCAATATTTTAATCCTCCTTCTTTCTAAAATCCTCTACCTTCAACCTTCTGTAACATCATGAAGAAAACAGTTCCTTCGAAGGATGTGTATGATCTACATTGCTTTGTACAGAAGAACCACATTAAAAATTATCCTCTTCTCACCCGCTCCTTTTAGGATTTATTCATTTGTCACCCTGTCTGTCCACCTGATCTTCACAAGTTTTCTCCAGCATCACATTTATAAGCTCCGAGTATTTCTTTTCTATCTTCCTAAGAGACCAAGTTTCTTCTCCATACAGCGTGATGCCCCAAATGTAGAATTTAATCAGTTTCTTCCTCGGTTTCAAACTCTTATATTGTATATGTTTAAAAGTTGGATATGTAGGTTTTCATCTGGAAGAGCATATATTTAAATGCTGTGATATCCTATTGATATGCTAATTTGGGTCCAGACAGTATATATGTGTTTGTATGCTTGGCTTTGTTAGGGTTAGGGAGGGAAACTAATGGTTAAGGATAGGGAGGTGACGAGGATTTCGAAGATTGCGGAGAGAAGAACAGCGTGTTAGATGGTAGGCATATATTTTGGCAAATGGCCAAGTGGTTGATTTAGTAGGGTGACTTCACTGTGTAGACACACACACACACACACACATAAATGGTGTGGTACTTTCCTTGGGGGAGAGGAAAGGGTGCCTGTGTGTTTGTGAGAAGGGGTTTAAAAAGGGGTGGGTGTAGGTTGAATGAGAGTGGTTCAATGACCACTCTCTGACCCTCAATGGGAAACCATTGTCCACTCTCCAACCGCCACTCTTGGACTCTTCCTAAAATAAACTTTTCTTTAAACGGAAGAAAGAGGGAGGAGTGGTGGAGGATGAAGAAAATATGGGTGAAAAGGAAGGTGGATCGGAGATTCTCTGCTGGTAAACTTTTACCCTACCGTAATAATTTCTGGAGTAAGTTGGTTTGCTCTCTGCCCTAGCTTTCTTGGTAATTGTGTTAACGCTGTTCGCTAAAACAAGCGTTCGTTGTCTTCTGGGCTGGTTGGTAAAGTGGTGTGTGTTCACTTCGAGGGAAGACGTATGGTACTTAATAATTTGGTTATACAGTTTTATTTTATTACTGCTCGTACTTTCTAGGCATCAAAAAATTACTTTCAGTGACTCAAATTATTTAAATTAAAGGAGTAAAATTATTGGGGTTAGTTTAGAAAAACAATACCAGTATAAAGTGCTTTGGTGGACACGTGGGCTAAACGTAAAGTTCATCAAATCGGGTTCACTAGTGACGAGAAGACCGACATTAAAATCCTAACGGGATGTACTGAGGATAATTTACAATCTAAATCATTTCTTACTCGCCCTCCGCGTAATATTTTATATATGTACTAGTAAAAATGGGACACTCGAATCTACGAATCCTGGAATCCCTCAATTTATATGGTATTAAAAAGATTCACTATCCGCAAAAACCTCAAAAAAAGTATATCGAATACAAATTATGAAAAACTTGACTTAAAATGACAATATTGTAATTGGTTAAAGGAATTATACAGACGTGTGGTGTAGGAAGAAAACCAAATCACAAAAAAAGAAGGTACAATACTATAGAGATATAATTGATTTATTAAAAAAGATGACGGAAATGTTAATAGGATTTTTTTCACCGTCGCGTCTTACTACCTGTTCAGGATATATGTATATGTACTAATTACGCTAATGCGTTAGGGATGAGAAAGGTTGAATATTTTGGTCACCCTGTCTGTCCACCTGATCTTCCTGAGTCTTCTCCAGCGCCATATTTCAAAGCTCTCGAAGTATTTCTTTCCTATATTCCTGAGAGTCCAAGTTTCTGCTCTATAAAATGATATTCTTCAAATGTAGCATTTCATCAGTTTCTTCCTTAGTTTCATATAAATATAAATATATGAAAACGTAATTACAGGCCTACTTTAAAGTTTTTTCCAAAAATAAAATTGCAAATGAGCTCGCTAGCTGGTTTATGTCAAAAAAATACAAACACTTGTGAAGTTTCTTCGGGGTTTTTTTTGTTTGTTTTTTTCCCTAAACTAAAATGGGTAGAGTAATTTAGTTCCTTCACTAATCTTGACTAAATAGCTAAAGCAACTGTGATTAAATTGGTCTCCTCATTATCCTAGAAATCCTTTCCAATTACATTACACCAATTACACGCCATACATTTGTCTTTATTTTTCTATTCCTCACGTTAATGGAGGCGAAACCCAAGTGACTTTTCAGAATCGCATGTTAAAACGCCATTTCAGGTCCGAAAACGAAATGAAATGGAAGTAAAACAATCATTGCGTGGGCTAGGACGCCAAATTACAAGCGCACAATTACTGGAATTACTCTAGTTAACATCAGTGTGGGTTTCTCGTACTGATTGCTATACATTGTACCAAGAGTTCAATGATTTGTTTTCTTCGACGTGGAAAAAAAAGACAATTTTACAAACCTAGTTAGGTAAATTTTGTTTGGATAAACTCTAGAAACTTTAAGAACTATTTTATGTCCATCCTCAATATTTATTGTAAACTCTAACTAGATTATCATTGTTGTTAAGATTTAGTTTACTATGATGTTTAGTTCTATACATTAAAAACGTTAAATGTATATGTTACAGGAAAAGTAGATTGTTAGGGAGAGTTGACTCGGCCTGGGTAAAGTCGACTCTTACTAAAAGTATCAGTAAAAGTTGATTGAGAATAAACAGATAAACTTTCCTTAGGAAGAGCTAACTATGCCTGCTGTGGTTTAGTAAAAGTTAATTCCGCGATGTTTCTCTCCACATCCAACTGTTTTGAATATCCCAGCTCTATTTGTTTACTGTTGTTTTATTTGATCACTCGTCCATTTGTTGTAGTTTTCAACAGTGACCAAGGATTCAGTGTGTGTTTGTTAGGTTAGGTCAAAGTGTCACACATCTTTACCTTGCTGTAATAAATAATAAATATTTATATCTCTCTTTGTATTATAAAGGTTTTGGTTTTCCATTTGTTTTTTATTAGGTAGTAGACCGTTTCCTTTCAAAAAGTCAACTTTTACTGACTCAAGGAAGTAAGAGTATACTTTCCTTAGGTACAGTCAACTCTTGACTAGTAAATGTTGATCGAAATTCATCACTTTTCGCTTTTAATCAACATTTACTAAAAAGACCAGTAAGAGTCGACTTTACCTAGGCCGAGTCGACTCTTACTGGAGAATCTACTTTTCCTGTAACATACATAACAAAAAATCATTTCATTTTCATCACTTTTAAATGATAATAAGCATCTAAGATGTTGAGTATGAGCAGCTAAGAGTAACAAATACTGTACGTTTATAAGATATAAATATAGTTATATATATTTTTTAAATTTATTTATTTGTGGTATCTTATATCCACTCTCTGAAACGTATGATTATATCAGGATACGGGAATTTATATGAGCTAGAACGAAAGGGCCTGCAAAATTTACTGGTAAATATATTTTCACGTAACTTCTAGGGTTTTCTAACATGCCACAATTGACATGAGACCGACGGACTTAATGCTTCTTCGAATAAATTTGTGGTACGAATATTGATCGCTCAAAATATATCGGTCAACACGGTCTGGTTTTTAACTCCTGAGCATCGAGTCCTGAAGCAAGCACTTTACCTCAAGACAACCAAGGTCAACAAATATATTTGTTGATTGTCAAGTAAATACGCTTAAGAAATTAAATATGTACTGATAAATTAATACATATATAGCTATGAATATTATTTGCTGATGTTGTGCTAGTGTTTAAATGCATGTATATCAAATTATATATTAACAGGCATTTATTATAAAATAGAGTGATGCACCGTGTATAATTATTCCTCCGGCCTACCCCCATTAAACTCCATCAACGGGGTGGACATCAAGAAGGTGTAGTTTTGGGGAAATATGCCCACACTTGTATATAAGTAGTTTGGGGAACAGTTTAGGAAAAAATAACATTCATTACACTAAGCCAGGATTCAAACTTAACCTGTTCATCGCGGTAATTTCAGACTTTACAAGCTTGTATTTTATTCCGCGTGTCTACCAATAATAGTAGACAAATAAATATATAAATAAAAAATGTAAACGTGTTGAAACACTGGTTAGTAATTAATGTCGATCAAATAGAAAATAGTTCAGTCAGAAATTTAAACTAAAACTTATTGTTTGTATTAATTTACTAAATGTGAATACATATTTTTCTACTGACCAAGGGTATAAATAAATAGCAAATAGGCAAAATAAATTAATGGTGCGGTGCACCACAAAGAATTTCTTCCGCTTTTATCATAAAATAGACTATACTAGATTAAACTAAAAATTCGTAAGATTTGTGAAAAGATATAGTAAGTATATATGTTATTGTAAGAACACTATACCAAAGATCATAAATTAAAAAGTATGTGATGTAACTTACTCTATAAAATAAGGAAAAACGAACCCTGTTACAAAAAAATTGAAAAAAGAGAATGAGCTTTGTCCACTAAATAGCATAAGAATCAAATTCATTTTTGAAGACCTATATTAAAAATTGTATACATTTGCTTAAATAGCTCAGAAATTATTGGTTTTATAAAAATATATTTGAATTAAAAGATTTTATCTTAAATAGTACTACATATTTACAATGATAAGTATTATGTATCTCAAATAGTTGAGGAGAAATGATGAAAATTGGTAAATTCTCGCTTTTAAAGTGCCCTAAAATTCATTTTCATCAAAAAATGAGTGTACCGAATCTTATTTATAATGATAAACAGTGTCTAGGAATAAAATTTAATCAAAATTTTTTGAGCGAATTTCGAGAAAATCAAGTTTTTTTCATTTCGCCGTTTCAGTAAACTACCCCTCTTTAGCGGTTTGTGGTTAATTTTTTAACAAGAGCTATTAGGCTCAAAATGTCATGACGTCACATACAAAATCCAACCTACTTGCTTTAGCTGTTTACTGGAATGCTCAATGGTCAAAATATGAACCTATATGTAGTTGCATGATTTACCAACAGAGAGTATCAGTTATTGTAGTCGAATTTTCGACCCATCGCTCATCGATGAATTAGCGTGTGGATATTATTTGAACTTGTGGATATAAGTATAAAATTTTATTAGTTATTTAATAATAATAACTGAAGTGTTTTATGCTTATATAAGTAATAAAGTATTGATTATGTATAGTTAAAACTTTTTTGTAGCCAAATTAGTTGTCATATCTACATTGCATTCTCATACCGGTTTCCTAACCTCGATTTTTGTTGGATTTTGAATGTTATTTACTAGATATCTGAAAATATATTTTACACAATGAAAAGGGATTTGTGAATTATAAAAAATATATAATATATATGATAGGTTTCTGACAGCTGGATTGTTTCGGCAGACTTGTTATAAACAAAACGATGTGACTGCTACACTTTTTTAGAGGTTATGTGAGGTAGTAAATCATAAGTTATATTACGATGGAGTATTGAATAAGGTATTTAGGGAATTCTTACTATATATTTGCTGTGCTTTTCTAGTGCTAGCTTTTTATAAATATTTTTTGAAATAAAATTAGAAAATTCTCAAAAATACAATATAAAAATGGTATTTTTATAAAACATATACAAATGAAATAGAACATTTATATAAGCATATTTATAAAATAGTTTTTGTTTTTTCTTAGATTTGTGTGTTTCTTTGTAGTAAGTTTACAGAAATTTTCTAATTTTTTTCATTTTTTATTATGTTTTTTAGATTATATCGTTCGGATATTGCTAGCTATCTAAACGAACTTACTAAATAGCAGATCATTGATTCAGACTATAAAACTATGCATACAAAATCTGTCATACTTTTAATTAATTTTACATCTAATTTTTTCAATATTAAAAATTAATTAATTAATAAGTTGTGTAAAACATAGTGAAAATAGCTTATTCTAATGTATATAATGTTTCAACTGTGGTTAATTTATTGACTAGTTGAACATCTTTGTCCCAACAAAACCCTAAACTTTCTGTGGTCAATAATTTACCCACACATTTTTTTTCAATATTTCAGGTGAAAGATGAACAATTATAAAATTATTCTTATCTGGTGTTCATACAAGAGGTATAGCAATGTGTTATAATTATTATAATATTTAATGAAAAAATGTTTTGTCCTATACAGGGTTAAATTTAGAGTCAATTGACACTTATCAAAATCTTGAGTCAATTTTTTTTTTACGATCACAGTACTTTCTCTCAGAGGTATTGAGAGAAAGTAAAAAGTGGATACAGTAATATAAAATCAAAATATTGTAACTGTGTAGTAAAGCAAAGGGAAACAAAAGGAAGAATAGATAAAATCTCATTTTTATACACAATGAAAAAGATTGAGATGGGCTGTTAAAACTCTAATGTACAAACCCCCACCCATACCTTCCAGCACCCTCATCCCCTCTAATCTTTTGTTTTTTGTGAGGTTGAATTAGTTCATTTACATGTAAATTTGCATCCACGTACAACAAAATCACAAAGACAACTGCAAATGATTATAACAACTTCGTTATGGATGAGTTTAATTTGATTTACACAAATTTAGTCATTAACTCGTTTTCACTGTGTTCATTAAAGCAACTTTGTTTGCTTAAAATTACTTTCGTCTTCTATTAAAGGGTAGCTTTTTGAATTTTTAAACTCGCTTCATTGTATTTTTTCAAATACTTGATTGTATTGTGTGTGTTTTTTTAAAAGTGTTCAGTGTCATCGATAATTGTGTCTACTAATAAAGTGACTACTGCATTTATATTCCCTGTAAAATCCTTAAATTTTGTTAATTTAGCCATTGACCATTGCTTATTGCATAGTACTAACTATGACTAATAAACTTAAGATTAAAGTAAATATCCACTGCGCATCCTTGCATGCTAGATAAAATACATTGTAATTTTAACATTCGTTTACCCACATTGGTTTTAAAATAATTTAGAATAATTCCCAAATTGTGGTACGTTCAATTATTCCCGCTAATACGTCGTGAGGAGACAAACAAAGCTTTAATGTTCAATTCGGAAAAATATGTGGCCTCATCGACTAATATAAATATATGACGGCCAAGTCTAACTAATTATGGGGGCCAAAGCAACAATGTTTATAGTTAATAATTACAGTATGACCCTATTATGACAAAATATAGATTTGTCAGTGTCTGTGAAGTTGTTCTAAAGAGGTCAAAAACGGTCTTTTCAACACAGTTTTTATCCAAACATAATTTAATATTTCAACACTGTTCTGTATTAGGAACATCTTAAATTAACCCTTTATCTCCATTAATGTTTAATCAGAAATTATCTAAGTGCAATAGTGTTCGTGTAAATGTACGATTTCACAGACACAGAGTTGATCAACATAGGTGCCATACTCCGGTTAATACTTTGAAGCATTTACAGTAAATACAAGCTCAAAGCGACCTATTAACTTCTTTGAAACGAACTGTTGACATTTCTAACAGTAAACCTAGCGTGGTGATGATATCCTGGTCGTCCCTTTAAACTCTAGTCTAAGTAATAGAGATAGAGTGATTACAGTCAAGCTACCACAGGTGAGGATCGAAGGCTCGTACTCAGAGGTGAAGAAAAGATGAGTTGAGCTAATTTCACTCTCCCGGATAACACCTAGCTTTGGTAGGTAATATAGTTTGAAATTGACTTCTCAACGTAGCGTAGTGCAGTTTTCTGTATTACATATATATATATATATATTTATATATATAAGCACCGCGTCTTACTACCCATTTGAGTTGCACACCTATGTACTAATTACACTAATGTGTTAGGGGCTATACAAATTTAATTTAGAGAAAGTGCACCCTCATTTGCATGTAAGGAGAGTGGAAAACCATTGAGGAAAAAACCCTAAATGCACTCGATCGAGATTGATCCCTGATCTCCCCATCTTTGGTATTCTAGTCTAATACGAAAGTAGAGCGTTAGACCAAGCAGCCATTGAAGTTTATTTTTTAAATAATGGAATTGATACCAGCGAAGCTCTATGATGATATTTTTTTTAATAAAACACTAAAAAATATTATTATTTTAAAACTACAAGATTACTTAACTGGTCCCAATGTAACTGTTGTCAACTGAAAAATGCAGAAATACCTCACTTTGATGTGTTTTTAGTTAGAGCAAAATCTTGTATCTAGTTTCCTGGCTAATCAACCATGAGGTGGATTTTTTTGTATGAAAACCTCTTAGTTTCTAGGTGTAGATGTAGTAAATGTGAAAGAAAAACAGTGTTTATGCAGTTTTTATAGCAAAATATTTTTGGGTCAAAATAAATATACGATTGCTCCAGTAGAAACATAAAATTTAATTTTCTTCGTATGGTGACCTCAACAGTCCTTGAATATTTGTCACGTGCATAGCATCCTTATAAGACAAACTTTTTATATGAAGATAAAAAAACGGTCATTAAAGTCCAGGACACCCTTAAAAGATATTTAAGAACTGATGATTTCACAGTATGTAGAGAATTAATCTTTATGTTTTTATTGGTGCAATATTTTATTCGTGTTGGCCAAAAAATGTTTTTATGTAAAGACTAAAAAATTACTGACCTTTTCTCGCTTATCCTACAGTCCCACTGGGTGTACAGATGAGCCTTGAAAATGTTAGGTATTATTTTGTTTTGGGTAGGGATATGCATTTGTTTTATTTTGATTGAGAATATTTTATTCTTAATTGTCATAAAAACAATTTAAAGATTTTTTTAGCTTTGTTTTTTTTCGTTTTTTTTTCTTTTAGTAAATTATTTATACTTCAATAAATGTGGTAATTTTTTTTTTGTACAGCAATGCAAATCTTTGAGAAGATTCCAACTAGAATTTGTTTATCAATAGTAGGTTGACCTGTCGGTCTAGGGGTAAGGTGTCTGACTTCTGTGCTGGGGGGTCCGGGGTTCAATACTCGATCCCGGCACAGATTATCTGATTGCTAAACCCTTCCGTTACCTCTGACAAGACGTGTATTAATCACATTTTGTGAATGTGTGGAATGCCAGGCCTTCACCGTGGTTCGGATCCCACGTTAAGCTGTAGGTCTTCCATTTTATCTCACAATCAACCTACCATTACACATTAGAGTAAGCACATATAACCCGAACGGGTAGTAAGACGTGGTGCTAATAATAATAATAATAATAATAATATATCAATAGTATATGCTTCTCGCCAAAAAATAAATGGCATTCTTAAAATAGTTTGATCCGTGTTGGCTCCTGAAAGAGGAAAATGCGCTGACACACAGCTGCATTTTGCTTCCCATAGAATAATATACCAACAGAGATATAAGAACCTTTTAATAGTGGTCTAGATCATTTATAGATATTTTAAGAATAATATACCAACAGAGATATAAGAAAACCTTTTAATAGTGGTCTAGATCATTTATAAATATTTTACGAAATAATTCTGTTTCATAAACATTATCTGTGTTTTCTATATTAACAAACTTCTGTTATCAAATAAATATTTATGAGGAAATTGCTTAAAACTTTTACTGTTCTAAAATTTTTTTTAGCATATTTATTGAAGTGTAACTATTAAATCCTTAAAAATACAATAAAAATACAATACATATGAAGTTATTTTTGTATACATATGTTCAGTACATGGCAATGAGCATCCAAAGAGATCAAAAGTGCACGGATGGTTCATGAACAAAATACAACATAATATTTAGATTAACTATTATTCGTTATTATATAATATTAGCAGTTAGTTCACACTTATAGGAAAAAATCTACAGTACTTAATAAATCACACTAATGGCGTTTTTGTTGATTTTATTTCCTTACCAAACAATTAATTAGATTTGGTTGTTTATCTTTGTTTACAATGACAGTGAGTAATCACATTAGAAACCGATATTAATTGATTTGGCTCCTTTAAGATCTATCCAAGAAAATATAAAGATGTGTCTTGCTTATTAATAATACCCCTCTAGACTGTCCACATATTTGCACTTCATGTGGTAGGTACGAGGGAGGTAAACCTATAGATCAGAGAAAGTGTATCCGCAACTGCAATGAGGGAGCAAGTGGTAAATGATTTAGTGTAAAAAAACCTATATACACCTGGATGAGATTCAAAATTCTGATATTAACATTACTGGATAAACAGCCAATGCTAGACTAACGTCTATATAAGTATTTCCAATCAATATGTGTGAAAAGATAATTCTAAACATGCTCCGACTTGGGACTGGGTCATAATGTTTTACTGTAGTTGAAAATTTAGGTAATTTAATTAACTGTTAAGTAACATTACTACCTATGCATAAAACCAAATCAACTAAAATACGTCCTTTTAAATCTAAACAAAAGAGTAAATTGCATAATGAACATTAAGTCAAAACTTTAAAATAGTTGTCTTGATAGTATTTTATCCTAGCTAGAATGACTTAAACATTTTTATTTGTTATGAACGAATAAACCGTTGTAACATTTTGTTAAATAAAAGTGTGATTTTTAATTTATTCTATAATCTTTATGGTTTATTCAAGGATCAATTTTATAAAAAACATATTTGGTGGCTGCGTGGTCTAACTCGCTAATCTCGTGTTAGACTAGACTGCCAATGACAGAGAGATCAAGGTTCAATTTAGGGTCGGGTGCACTGCGGGTGGTTTTTCTAAATGATTTTACACTCTCCCTTCACACAAATGCAGGTGCATTTCCTCTAAATTGAGCCTTACTAATTCCTAGCCCGTTAGTGTAATTATTACACAGGAGTATAATCCGAACGGATAGTAAGACACGGCGCTAAAAAAACTATTTTAAAGTATAGGCCTACCCTTCCAATTAAAATAAATTAATAAATAATCCATTAGGAACCCTAAAGTTCATTGCTGCCTTTACAAACGTTACCACCTAACCCTAGTTCTAACCAGTCCACCGCAATACACTCTATCTCTTTAAGGTTCATTCTAATATTATCCTCCTATCTGCTTACAAAGTCAATAATACAATATAAATTAAATATATTTTAAAACTGGAAGAACACCTAATAACGTAATCCACAGCGCGTAATGGACATTCTAAAAATATAAATTAAAATTTAATCTTGAGTAGCTATGTAAAATCTTCTTTTTAACATTCTTAACATTCAATATGCACGGTTCGTGTTAACTTGTTCAGGGTATACCAGACCAGGAAAGAGAAAAGGAAGGGTTGGAGACGACTCGTATATATTTCTAAACCATAGAAGGGTTGTTATTGAATATCGGGTTAAGGGGTTACGGACGCTGCTGGGTATGAGTTCTCTCAACCCCTAGCCCTCCTTCCACTCCCTTCCTTCATATCCCCCAACAAACGTTACGGACAGTAGAAGCGCCATCATATCCAAAAAACCCCAACCACCACCCCCTCTTTCCAGGTCGTGATAGGATTTCATTTCCGACTAGCTTGACCCTTGAACAGGGTTTCTAACAGTGAGGCTCCCCAATAGTGTTAACGTAAATTACATGTGTTACAGAGGTATCATTTCAAAATTATGTATTTTATTCAGGACTGGGAGTAGAAGTTGGGGTAACATAGCTCCTGTAAACAAATATTAAGGGGCGTGGTTAAGGGAGCAAGTGTAAGGGGGCGAGAAAATACGAGTTTTTTTTTAGTTTTTATAGCAAAATATTTTTCTGGCCAAAATAAAGGATTGCTTCAGTACATACATATAGTTTAATTTTTTCATATCATCATCATCATTTAAATAACTGTAATGACCATATTGGCATTAGATGAGTAGCATTTAAAATTAAGAAAAAGGTCATCATTAAATTCCAAAACTCTCTTGAAAGATATTAAATAACTGTTTACATCACCATGGGAAGAAAATTAAACTTTATGCTTCTACTGGAGAATTATTGGATTTATTTTGGCAAAAAAAACATGGTCCTTTCTCACCCGCACCCCCTACCCCCACCCCCTTACACACTCTGGAAGGGAACGCGAGCATATATGGTTATTTTTGCAGTTTTTGTGGATTTTTTTATATTATATAAATAAAATATTGCTATGGTAGATACGTTTAGTTTAGTTTTGCCTTTATATAAAAACAAAGTAAATTTTGATAGGCTTTCAACAGAAAATTTTAAGATATTTGAGACCTAGCAGAGAGCTTTCCTTTTTAACTTGAGATAAGAAGTTTCGTAGTTTTATTTCGCTCGATTTTATTGACATGACAAAGAGTGGCTGTAAGGGGAGGGCGAAAGTAAGTATAATCCTAGTTGAAATTGAGAATTATTTCCAGAAAACGACACAGACTATTTTATTTTAAGCCGTGTGGCCTGGAAGTTATTGATACTTTCTCCCTGACAGAGGCAGCTGCCTTAAAGTTAGGAAAGATTAGAATAACTTACTCTTAATTTATGCTTAATATTAATGTGTTAAATATTATGAAATTGTTTCTGTTTGATTTGTTATTTTTTTTTCAAGATAAATTATCGAAACATAGATGGTGTAATGTTTATAAAACTATACGTTGTACCCTGGCGAAAAATTGCCCTTTCTTTCTTGTCCAATATTGGTCATAAGATCCACATCAACTCAAACGCTTTGTGATTTTTTTCTTAAATATATATCTTAAGATCTTGTTAAAGATGAATATTTTATGACATTGGGAACCTATATTTAAGAGAGTCCATAAATTCGTCAGAATGTGATTTAACTAATGAAAATTTGTTAGCTTTGATTAAATAATAATTCTCAAAGTAAATACTTTTATTTTAAAGAAAATAAACAAAACATGTTTTGGTAGAGCTTAATAAATTTATGTCTAGAAAATGTGTATACTTTAATTACATATTCCCCTTTGATTATTTGTAGAGTTTGAAACTTTTGGGCATATACTCGGTGTATGTTATAGGCTTCTGTGTTTATTTAAAACACGTGGACCATCGGCTTAGCAGAGTTCTGAGAATCACTATCAAATAAAATCGTCGTTCGTTTTAAATATAATATGTATTAATATCTTCGAAGAATTATTTTTGCCTGACATATTTTTAAGAAAATATTAAACAAGGATCTTTCCGAGCGCATTTTTCCCATCCCTAGAGAGTTAATCGAAAGACAAGTGTTTACATAAATTTCTTCACCCTACGTTCAACGATATGGAAACCAAACAAAGTGACAACATATCAAAACGAGATAAATATTTAAAGAGACTATGAAAGGCGATAACCAGTAAGGATAACATAAGGGTGTCAACGGTGACACATGCCAAAAACAAAAGGTGTGAACAAAAAACCTTCATTAAATTCCATGAAAGAATAAAAGATGAAGATGTGTAGTATTCTTTCCTTTTCGTATGCAACAACTGGAAGATTTCTTCTTCCGCTCCCTCCTTCTCTCAATAGTTCAAAAGAAGAAAATAGACCAGGGGAGAGAGAAAAAAAGGAGGGGATGGAGAGGGGGAGCTTCTCACTCGAGTGATATAAAGTCAGAAATTTTAATAAAGCGTCACTCTGCTTCGGTGGGAAAGGGCTAGACAAAGTAATAGAGGGGCAAAAAGAACTAAAAACTTACGCAGGGCAAATAAAAGGAAATTCACGTCATCTTGAACCTTTTTTTTCCCCTTTCCCCTCTACACTTCATATTTTCTTCAGTGGTGCCGTTCTTTATTTACTCACGTGCAATAGAAATATTTCGTTTATGTTAATTACAAACCATGAGCCGATGGATTCGGAAGAACTCTCCTTGAAAAATCCAATATGCAAAGAAATGACCCCTTTACTAGGTAAATACAAATACATTATAGTACAGTACTGGGTAAGTTTCTACATGTATCAAGCTAAAACCGGTGGCAAGTCGCTTATGGTACTGTGGCCTGAAGAAAAATTTAAAATTGGTGACCATTTGTATTATGTCTATTCTGTAAATAAATTAGCTATATCACTAAAATGACAGCCATTATACAAAAGCTAAATACCTCAGGGTGTTCATAAAGTCTGGATACTCAGGCATATAAACATATACACAAATATAGGCGAATATACGTGCTTACAAGTAATTTTAATACATAAAGGTCAACCTCGGAAGTCATGGGGTAAAATTCTCGCCTTAAGACCCGATGTTCGTGTGTTCATACCCAGATGGAGTCAACGGATTTTTATTGAGTGATAAAAATTCATAACACAAATTCCTTTAGAGGTAAATTAAAACCGTCGGTTCCGTGCCAATTGTGGAATGTGAAATAACCCTGGAATATATGTAAATATACCTTTACCTACAACATTTTTAGGTTCTTTCACTCTCGCTCATAGAAATGCTCGTGTATTTATATAATCATTAATTAGTCAGTTCAGGTAGTGCATGTTAAATACCTCAAATAAACTTGATGTAATGGTACGTTGATGGCAGACTTTCTTTCAGAACTCATATACTATATTTAGATAGCGAAAAGAGAAGGATGTGAATATTTATTATATAATTTTGTGGCATAGTTCTGTGACGTCACTTCATTATTTTATTAAATTATTAGATTGATTGCTATGGTAAACAAAAAATCGCGTAGTTGTGTTATTTTAATGAATTTGTATCAAGGTTAAGTGAGCACCTATACTTTAATGTTATGTAGAGAATAATATTTAACCAATGTGTTTACATATTAATTACTATTTCAATGATAATTTTAGTTCATAAGTTAAAATCAAAGGGATAAACTATACATTAAAGTTTATGGATAAACTATACATTAAAGTTTATTTTTCAACATTTGGTCATATTTAGTAGTATATCTTTATTATTATGTCCTATATGAAAACCAAATTTAAAAACGTTTCGATTATAATCAAATAATAAATTTAAAACATTAGTTAGCTACCATGCACAACGTCTTATATTAGGGCATTAATTAGATGTTTAGTTGCATTATTTTTACATTTTTTTAAATGTTAATAATTGGTCTGATCAGACAAGGTAATGTTATCATAAGTGATTAAGATATTTTTCTTTTAGTCACCATATATTACTACATGTTCAGGTTAAACGCAAACATGAGCATTGCTCTAATGTGGTAAGGATGAAGAAGGAAGTATTTTAGAGGTAATATTCCCGAATTTGCGTGGAAAGAGAGTGGGAAATCAAAAGGGGGAAACCACCCTCAGTAGACCCTATCGGAATTCTAACCCCAATCTCTCCGTCGTCATAAAGCCAGTATAACATGAGAGTGATGCCTTAAACCATTCGACCCCCAAAACAGGTTTATCCTTACTAAGTTTGATACTAAATCTATTAAAAGATTAATTTAAGAATTAGGGATGAGAATGGTAGCTTAAAGGAAATGTTCCTACATTAGATGATAGAAGGGATGTGAAAACTATGGTTATAAATCACATGTTGAAAACCATCTTTAGTGTAAAAGACCTGTATTATTTGAACTTTTACCTCCCTACCAATAGATATCCAGTCATTTTCAAGAACAATGCCTTAGACCATGCCCACACCCATGCATGTACAAGTAACTACTAGGGTAGCTGCAAATTTACACTGTCGTATGTTTTCACCAAGTTTTCTTTTCTTCGTGCGTTTTCCTTGACTTTATATTTAGTGAGACTTGGTGAGTTTCTTTGGATTGAAGAAATGCCCACCATCCCACTAATAAGTTGAGTCGTTTAGAATCTTATTTCCAAAGTTTTTCTTAGCAGGTAAAGGTGAATTTCTTAGAGCCAATAATCAAAAGCAGTGATCCCCATAGGGCTATACATCCAAAATGGCGGGCTTTCATTTCCAGAAATATACATGGTTGAACAGATGTTTATTTTACTCAATGGGGTAGGTAAATGATCCGTTCATATTTGATTTATATGTACTTCATCCACAGGATCGTTAGAGAGAAATATCAAGTATCTTTAACGAGTGTGCTTGTTTGACTCTTACTAGAAAGAATGGCATTCGATCCCCAACACCATGCAATGGGGGCTATATTTATACTCTCGATAAATCTCTCGTATGTTATGTTTATTTAACATCTTACTGGAAGTAACTTCAATCGCCAAAGAGAACACATATTTGCTAAATGGATAAACATTTAGGGTTAGTTTCACAGTAAGATTGATTACGCCTCAATTGCGGTGCTACACTGATTGAAAGATGACACATACCCAAACTCTAGTGGAATGGGCCAATTTCATATAAGAAACTGGCCCATTCCATTCTGGTCTAATTATTTGTCCTGTATCTAGTATAGCACCGCCCTTGAGACTTACTCGGGCTGACAATGAAACTGGAACGAGGTTATATGATTTTTTTTTAATTTTCTTGTAGAGGATTCTTAGATGTAAAGATATAATTATAAAGGCTGCTTTTAGAGAAATTAATAATTAATATAATGTCAATAGTATTCCTTATATATGGCAGGACAATTTGTTGCATATTATTATTATTATTATTAGCACTGTGACCTACTACTCGTTCGGGCTATACGCACTTACGCTAATGTGTAATGGTAGGGTGATTGGGATATGAAATGGAGGACCTACTGTTTAACGTGGAATCCAAACCACGGTGGAGGCCTGGCATTCCCCACTTTCACAAGCTGTGATTAATACATGTCTTGTCAGAGGTGAAGGAAGGGTTTGATAATAAACTAATTCTGTGCTGGGACCGAGGATTGAACCCCGGACCCCAGCACAGAAGTCCGACACCTTACCTCAAGACAACCAGGTCACCTTTTGCATAATAGAAACATACACTTTTCTAAAATAAGATCTTTATGTATCCTACTAAACTATATGATTATATATATATATATATAATTATATATAGATATTTGAATATATGTACAGTATTTAAATTACATACCGTATATTTATTATTATACATACTATGTAATCCATCATAGAACACACCTGTGCCATCATCAACACTATCGTTGGAATGAGGGATATTGAAGTGGTGCTATGTGACTCTTCAATTAATTGACCATAGTTATTTGAGCCATCCATCATTCAAATTCATGAAAACCTGTCAATACCATGAGATCAATACTGGCTCGAGAATCTTCTCATTTACCTCACATCAACCCTTTTATTTTTTATATAAAAAATAATTTTGACTTCAAAATTATCACGGACTATCCTTTGAGGAGGAAAATAAATTAATCTAAATTAAAATGAAACCGTTTTAAACGTAGTGTAGTGTTTGTTTAGTCGCAGTTTGAAAAATGTAGACACAGAACATCATAAGAGACTATATTAGGTGATTAATCACAACTTGTGAATGTGAGGAATGCTGGGCCTCCACCGTGGTTTGGATTCCACGTTAAATTATAGAACCTCAATTTCATCTCACAATCACCCTACCATTACACATTAGCGTAAGTGCGTACAACCCGAACGGGTAGTAAGACGCAGTGATGATGATGATGATGATGATAATATATTAGGTGGACAAGCAGGCCATTACGTCAACCTCGTCTGGTCTTATCTGCCATTGATAGAAAGGTTGGGGTCCAAATTCCGTTTGGGTGTACCTAAGATGTATTTACATAATATATTTTCCATTTTCGCTTGGTGGAAATTTGGGTACATTTTCTTTAAATTCCAACTAACCTATTACTTCGTACTATATTACTTTTCTTTCTAGGAATAAATACATGTATTTTCTTTTTTATGGTTAAAAGTTAAAGCTATTTTTGAAAGATTTCAAATTTTCAAAAACTTGACATAATTAAACTACTCTTTAACATAATTTATCTGAATAAAATATAGTTTGTTAGATCAAATACGCTCTATGTGTATATTGTTTGAATGTTAAGACCATAATTTTTTTTAATATTGAATTTTCAAAAATTACTTTTTTGTAAACTATTCTTAATTTCGAGACCTAAATATAGATTTTTTTTAAACAATAACATAACATAAGTATAACAAAATAATATAAATATCAAGCTTGGACCAAATCCATCAAACAATCCCAGCTCTATGATACAGACATAGGAACTGATGGGATTATAAAACCCAACATTTTGGGCTTGGGAGCATATAAGACTTCAAAATTCGTCATAATATCGAGGTCAAAAGGGTTCTCGATTGCAATAAATTCGTTATATGATAAAATAGATATTAGGGTTGGGCGTGATATAATTACAGTATGTCTACCAGTGTGAGTGGAGACCATGTGACTTTTACCGCAAACAGCGAAGATAACAAGCAAACTTGTCGCTATTAAAATGGCAGAGACAAACATTTGGGACAGCAAGAGAATGTGCAACGTCTTGAATCATTGTTCCCTGAAGAGTGTGTGAGCGACAATTCACGGGATGTGTGTTTACCAGCCCGACGTGATCTGCCTCTATAACGAGCGAAAGATATGAGCGGTAGGATAAGTGGATGTATAAGCCAAAGATAGAAACGTCAATAAAAGAACGTTGACGTACGAGAGAGATACACATGATTTAGAGAGAGAGCGGAGAGTATAAAATATATAGAGAAACTGTGTGCCAAAACAAAGAAGACGAATTATTGAAGTGGGTTAGGAGAAGTGGATACATAAGAGAGAGAATCATCGATAAAAGGACGTTGACTTGCAAGAGTACTACAGAGACTACAGGAATGAGAGTTAGAGAAAAATATGAAATGAAAAGAATAGATTGGAGATATAATATAGAGAGAATCTGTCTAACAAAACTAAGAAGATGATGTGTATATATAATAAAGGGTGGGAAGGAGAAGGATTTGATGAGAAGGTTGTTTTCTCACACTGCCTTCATTCTCTGCGCAAATAAACATCAAAAGGTAAACGCACAAGAGTGCGGAAATTAAACTGACATTCTGAACATACAAACTCTCTGTCATTGTCAAATAATAAAAGGAGGTTACTTCTTTGTTTTATTAAGGTTTTCCCTAAGGATGTTTTCATTAGTAAAGTATACAACGGTGAAATAAAAACTTGATATACGTATCGACCTGCATTGTTGGGCACGTGGATAAAGGTGTCAGTCCCTGTTCAGTCTGGCGATGGAGATATCGGGGTTTGAATCCCTTTTCTGTTTACTGGAGGCTATTTTTATTAAGTTGTATTCCATGGTCCCTTCTAGAAAATGTGGATACATTTCCTTTAAAACTCTTCCTTATTCATACTTACCCATTAGTTTAGTAAAAGCGAGGCTAGCCTAAGCGAGCAGTAAGTTACTATGCAAAAAAATAATAATATTAAGAGCGTTTAAACATTTATCATCAGAAATTGATCGATCAACCTATAAAATGAACAGTTTGTATCGAAACTTGTCTTGTGAGGTGAATAAATAAGAGGGATTGATTTAACTATAGGTGCTGTACATAATGATCCAAAAGTCACGCAACCCAAAGAAATAACATATTTTGTGCCATATAATATACACACATCTGATATAAACCAGACAATAAACCATAAGTACCTCACAGAAGGTGTTGAAATTGTGATCATCCTTCTCTGTAAGAAGATCACTAGTTTAACCACATTTATAGACATACGACGAATCATTGCCTAGCGTATGGTTACATAGCACCTCTCAATGCTGGTTTGAAGTTCAGTCAAAGTTATAGGGTTGTTTGCATACACTGTATGTTTTAAGTATCCCCACAGCAAAACATCTGGGGGTGTTAGGTCTGGGTAAATAGGTGGCCACAAGCCCTTAGAAATCACACGATCACCAAAAAAACTCGGCCAGCACTGTTTTGGTGGAATTGACTGTGTGTGCAGTGGCTCCATCTTCGCTGAAACAATCAATTACATTCTGTTTCCTCCACTAATGCAATAAACTGCATAACAAATTCCTGGTAACGTTCAGCATATTATCAGTTTCTCTAAATAAAAGGGGACCCCAACACCCTTCGACGTGAAATTGTACACCACACTCCAATCTTCTAGCTGTGTAAAGGAAACTCATGGAAAACGAGTGGATTTTCAGCGCTTCAAAACCTACTGTTCTGACTGTTTACATAACCATTCTAATATAACAATGCCATGACCTTTAAATAATGTTCCAAAATGAATACTCGCTCTGCTCGTGAAAAACTCATCTTATACTTTCAAATGCTGTAACTCAACTGGCTAGATCTAGTGTATGTTTCAAGGTCACACAGCCTGCACAACACCCGGTCAATGTTACAGTGTTGCCATACATATAAACAACATTTTCATTTCCCATGTTCTATGTTTTTCTGCTAGAAATATCCTTACAAAAACAGGGTTGCATTACCGTTTTATCATCCCGTATAAGGCGAAAACAGCCCCATTTGATGAAAATGTTTTTAAAACAATAATACCTGGTAGTTCTGTGAAAAGTAGACCTCTCTCCCTCCGTACAGCTATCGTTATTACAATCTTAAGATCTCTCTCTGAGTTTCATGTTGAAATATCTCCTATAATTAATATTATATGGATTTGAAGTGGATATTTTTCCTTGGTGATAAAGCTATACACGAAAAGGTAATACTAAATGCAATAGTACATTATATTCATAGATAATAACAGTTTCTCACTAGGTTAAGTCTCTCAATAGATGTTAATTAAAAAATATATAATCCCAAGGTACTCGACGGAATCCTTAATATTTTAAATTCTAACCACTTTAAATAAGCCATTAAAAACATTTTTGGGCAGATACCATGTTATAAAAGATAACCAAATCACAAAAACTATATGCACACATCGTTTGTTCAAGTTCTTAGAATGCCCCTGCCAAATATTGTTAAAATTGGTATACATTTTGGCTGTTATTGCGAAACAAAGATATGTACTGACACGAAATACCAGATTGTCAAGTTAAAACAGAATACATCTACGCCCAGTTAGTATCAATTAAAATATTTAAAATATTTCTTAAACATGAAATAAAATGTTATTTACAAAAGTAATTTGACTGGTTTTATTTTTCGTTAAAACTGACTATTTTATTCTTGATTATGGCAATCAATTCGACCAGCTAGCTCTAATACATTATATTAATGCGTATTATTATAAATATTGTTAGTAATTAAAAACATTTAAATCAAATTATCCTTTTTTACATAGAGGTTATAGAATATAGTTAGCTATATTTTGTTTTGATACATATTAGAAAATTAAATAATAAAACTGCTTCTGAGTAATGGTATATCAATGTAATATTATTTGTTTAGTTGAATTTTTAAAATAACAATGTTCAAATAGAAGTAACACTATTACAATTTATGTAAAAAGCTATTTGGTTCTTTATTATTTACTTTGCTTTGGTCTATACATCCATTTTGGGTAAAATGAGAAAGTGAAAGAGAGTAATTAAATTAAACAGAACTCGTTAACAAGCTTTGTGCAAAGCCCCTGAAAACCATTAATAACTTGGGAACAAGATAATTATTATTTAAGTAAACCTATGTATTTGAATAAAAAAAGGTTAGATTTTTATCAAAAAAATTATTGTTATTATATTAGAAAATGTTTATAACCATATACATATTTAATTATATTTTTTATTCGATTTATTGCGTATTGAAACTGTTCTAGATCTATTTTAATAAAAAATATTAATGATTGAAATATAGATTAACACATTATTTTGGCTATACAAATTGTATGTATGTTCACCACTATACATTTTTTATTAGGGTGTTTGATATGTTCTTAGCCACTTCAGTGGTCGAATGGTTTAGGGCATGACATTCACAATAGACTTTACTGCCAATAATGGAGAGATCGGAATTTGAATCCCATCTGGGTGCACTTTGGGGTGGCTTTCTCTGAATGGTTTTCCATTCTACCTCCACGAAAATCTGGGCACACTTAATTTTACTTAAAATGTTCTCATCACTAGCACATTAGCACATAAGCGTATAGCCCAAACGGATGTTAACAATAAAAAAACAAAGTAACTTGCCAAACAATCGCACTTGCTTTCTCATATTGTGTTTTATAGTTTCGAAGAAAATGTTCAAAAATAGTTTTTCACTAAATTATTATTAATTAGGTTTTACCCATAAAAACACACCACAATAAACAACACAGTTCAAAATATTGATTTATAAACTTTAAACCAAATTGTTCAAATATTATAATTTTAGTTTCAGAAATTAACTTATTTGTTAACTACCCTGAAATTATTTGTAATTGGCAAAACTAAAAACGCATTCTTATTTATTACTCAAAAGTATTCTAGGTTATCCATTTTGAACTCAATCTTTAAGTTAAATTTCGAAAAATATTATATTTTTTTATAATTTGTCTTAATTAAACTATATTTAAATTAATTTATTTTTGAAAAATAAAGGTGCATTATTCATTATCACGGTAAATTGTCCCACTATCTCAATTTTGGACAAGATCAGTACAAATTTGTGGATATTTTCAAAAATAATCATAATTTACACAAATCAATCTTCAGTAAACTACTGTAGATTTTTTTTTTAGAAAAACCAATACTATGTATAACTAGGTATTATGTAACAAACTTAACTTATATATATTTTGAACCAAATTGCTACGGATATATTTTATATTCAAATTTTAAAAAAGGTCAACTACCCTAAAACTAATTTAATCCCAAAAAACAAGTATGAAATTTTATTGTATATACAGTTTAAATATACCTGTGAGAGCCATTTCAAAATATTTCTTATTTTAAAAAATCACTCATATATAAATTACCCTTTAATGTGTTTTTACTTTTAAAAAAACAATCATAAAATATAATTTGGTATATTAACCTCTCCCTAGATATCGATTTCAAACAAAATCGTTAAAGCCATTTTTAAAAACCCATAGAATTAGTCATCAGTGAACAACCCTTAAACAAAATGCTACCTCACCAAGCATGCATTGCTTGTTTTAATGTAAAACACACCTTTTTGTAACCAAATCAATGGAGTCATTTTTAAAATATTTCAAACTTTTTAACAAATCTGTCTTTTGTAAACCACCTTTAAATTAATTTTTACCTAAAAAAACATTATACTGTGATTTTCTATAACTAATCCTGCCAAAATACTCATTTGGAACCAAATTGTTAAAGCTAATTGAAAAATATTTCAAGTTTTTGAAATATCAGTCACCAGTAAACTACCCATAAATGAGTTTTTACCCCCAAAAGTAGTATACGATGTTATTTGTCATATCACACAATACCTATGTATACATTTTAAACAAAATTGTTAGATACATTTTCAAAATATTTTGAATTTAAAAAAAATTCCCATTTGTAAGCTAACCTTTAGTTGAGGGTTAAAGTAAAAAAAAATCCTCATGTATAACCCTATAAAATCTAAATGTCAAGTTTGAACGAAATCCTTAGAACAGTTTCAGAGCCATGGTGGCCAGGGACACATAGGATAAAAAAAAACATAAATGTAAAATTCACATTTTAGGTCCAGGTTCACATAAAACGTAAGGATTCATCATAATCTTGAAACTGATTTCTCTCACGATTCCAATATTTCTCTTGATATGAGAAAGTAAAAAAAAACTAATTTACAACTTAATTAAAATTTGTCTCGGAGAGGCTGTGATCTAAATCTTAAAATAATTTAGTCTGGTTTATCCTGGATAGAAAAGCTCAGATTCAAATATCAAACTCATGTAAAAAGGGTGTTATCTCTAAGTATTTTACTATCCTCGCTCTAAGCATATTTAGGAAACCTTACTATGAAATTTTACCTTCCTCATTGCGTATAACCTGGATGCGTACTGTCTTAATGCATGGACACACTGAACTGTTGCCCAAAAACACAACGATTTTAGGGATCCCGTGGTGAATTTATCACCAAATAAAATGATTAATACTAAAGCCAATTCTCAGAAAAGAAATTTCGCAAAGATTTGTGTAGATTAATAATAAATAATTCATGCATGAATTCAAATTTTACGGTTTACCAATTGTCATCGATATGTTGAAATGTTTTTTTTAAGGTTCATAATGTTCAAAAGCTAACCCTCGTTTCACATCCTGTTTGAAAAAATATATACTTTTAACAATGATTTTGTTGACAGTACCAATACATTTTAAGTTTTAATTTTACTGATCATTTACATTGTTATTCACATGAATGGGTGGGTACAAAAGTGCATTTCTTTGCTCAAGGGCTAAAATTCTGTTAAGATGGCCCTGAGTAGGCCTAATATTAAATACCCATCCCAAGTAATTAAATATAAAAATCTACTAATAATATGCATATGGATAAACCTGTATAAAAGTATATATCGTAAATAATAATTCACATTTTAGTCACCATCTGGAATCAAACCAAAGTCTTGTTGGACAACTCTAGATACTTAGGCACGGAGGCGCTATTTTATAGTCATCCTTTCTGTTTGTAACAGGCAAGCTGTCATCCAACTTATTTGTTCGAGTTCTACCTTGTTCCCAAACTGTTTGCTGCAGAAAGCCAACAGACGACAGTTGTGTAGAGATGGTAGTTTTAGTGTCGTTCCTCTAGTCTACATGAAGAATGACTCGGGGAATCCCTAGGGATAGTCTCAACAACTTAGGATAGCTTGGAGCAGGAGCCTTCTATGTTCAATACTTGGCATTCGTATCGAGGCTTTTCGAATCACCGGTATTTGGGTGGTTCAGATAAACGATGGTTAGTTTTTAATCTAGATTCAAGGTGAGTTATGGCTAATTTCCTATTCAAATTATTCTTGATCTGTTAAAATTAAAACTAATATAATCTTTGCCAAGGGATTTACTGGCAAACCCAATAGAAAAAGACCATTGAGAAGCCCTAGATAGACGCATATAGGAGAATAATTTTATAACTGACCTGAAAGAAATATGTTGTATTTAAGTGTACTAGCTTAAGATAGGAATAGGTGGTGCACTTTTGTAGGTTCGACAAAGAACTTTCGACATCCTAATACCATAGAGCATAAAGTAAATAAGTAGGCATGGCCAAGCCTATACGGATTAAAATAAAACTCATAGCACCTAAAGACTTGGAACGTATCCATAATTATTTTGGTTTTTGTTTTACAAACAATTAAGAAGAGTGGAAAACTACCCTATTATGTGGGCACGTGGGCCCAATGTCAAGCTTATCTTGTCTGGTTTGCTGGTAACTGGAAGGTTAAGGCTCAAACCTTGGACAGGTGTGATGAAGCTCTTGATTTCCGAAATGGTTTTTCACCACCTCTCCACTTAAATACTGGCCCAAATCCTCTAAACAATCCCTTATTCCTTTTACATTGATTAAATCAATTGGGGAAGAGGAAATTTGGTTAGAAAGGTTCAGTATAAAGAAATGTAACAAATTAGATTTAGGTTTTTATAACACTATAAAAAATAGTCCTAAGGGCATCAACAACCTGAATATTGCAAAACTTTCTAAGAGGCAATTCAAGCTCTTAGGTGTGATATCGTAAATGATTTAATCCCCAATGCGTCCAACTTCTGACCCGTTCCGTCCGTTATGGAGTACGGATGAATAAGATAGAGTGTTGAAGGAAATGTACTCACATATGCGTGGAGGAATAGTGGTAAACCATTTATATAAGACCACTTTCTGAACACCCGACTGAGATTCAATATAAGAACTCATCACCAGAAAACCTAACAAGGCGAGGCTGACATTTGGATTGTGTGTCCAGTGATACTGGTGACATCAATTTGAAACAGGTATACATTTCACGAATATAGTATCATAGTTTTAATATTTTTTATCAATCTGATTACATAATTATCTACGTTTATTTTTTTTTTAATATGAAACATAAGTTATGTATGTTATACTAATGTTACTAATGTGTTTTTACGCTTCAAATAAAACCGTTATTTATAATAGGACAGTTTAGCGCCAGTGTGTTGTGTTACCAATAGTATAAACAGCCTACTTAAGTGGTTCAGTCTCAGTAACCAGACTCCGTAATATGGATGTATACTCTAATATGAAGAACAGAATCTGGTAGCTACTAAAGTCACTCAAACCATTTAAGTATCAATTATATTAAATATCAATTCGTGTTATTTGTAGATGTCACTTTTTATCGATATTATCAATACCTAAATAATAACACAGACTGTATAATCAAATATAATCAACATTGGTAAAAAAAATGTGTTTTTTAAAAAAAATTCCCAACTGTTCTTCCAACCAATATCAGCCTATAGCTAATTCACAATAGGAATACATTTTTACATTGTGAAAAAACAAAACAATACTATAGCCAACATTAACTCGTATCAGCTGTCTATACAGGCTGATACAGTAACCCCATGGCTTCTTTGGTGCTGACCGACAGCTCACAGCTGACAGCTAAAAGCTTTGAATAGTCACCAGACCAAATTATGTATCCCTACGCCGAACCATATGATCTTCAAAAACATGTGTTTAGCAGCTGTCACTTCTGACGGTCAAAATTTAGGTATATACCTAAATGTTGACTGTCAGAAGTCAGCTGTGAGCTGTCAGTCAGCACCAAAGAAGCCATGGGGCTAATGTAGAAACCCTCTGTACAAATTTTAATAGGAGATAGGGAAAACTAAAACAAACCTTTTTTTCGTTAGTGAATATATGTCTACAGACGTCATCTTTAGGTGCTAGAGGGCGTTGAAGGGCTGCACATTAAATGGCTATTTATCGTCGTCATTCGTACGTGTTACAGAGTATTTCACGAATTCAGAAGATGGCGAAAGAGCTGCTGTAAGATTGTATAGTGAGCGGTATCTCAACACGCGTGTTTGCACCGACAACTGTGTGAAACTGGAACATTCCATGTAAACATTCATCATACCACTGTTCACTGCTTTAAATAAAAAAGGTTTCACACATTCTGCCTTTCGTTTATATACCAATAGTACCCTCTAGCGGTTAATACCTAAGAGTGGCGTCTATGGACATACATTTATAAACGAGAAAAGGTTTGTTTGATAGTGTCCCTATGTTATATTTAAGTTTGTACAAAGAGTTTAAAATCACCCTTTGATGAGAGCTAACTCACAAATACGTTATAGTTAATTTGTAAGATAGTTATTTTATTTGTCAGTAAGACTATTTAATAAGCACCATTAAGCTCGTTTTTATTAAAAGTAAATATAATTAAATATTACTTGAAGAGCTTTCAGATATTATAAAACGATAAGAGTATTTTATAATAAAAATTTTTAAAATAAAAATGGATCCTTTTTAATAATCCCAATTTGTTTTTGTAAGGAATTCAAAAAACCGCAGCTATCTGATTACAGAACTATTAGTCGACCATGCTATTTTTTTAAAAGTTTTTAAATAAGTAATATTAAAAGCACACATCTCATTATTGATGCCAGTGTTACTTTGTTAATTTTAATTATACAGAAAATATAATTATGAAGTATATTTGCAATTATTGCTAGCTTAAAACGGGAAACAAGGTTCGTCTGTCGTGCTTTGTGCTGGAATTAAATTAGGTAATATTTAATATTCGGCACACTTGTATCAAAGATAAAAAAAATCTTTGTGCTCATCTTGGTGGCTAATGTGTATTGGTTGATCACTGAGTCTATTGGATCCCGGTTTGGTTTCAGGAATTATTTATGAATATATTTAACAGTTGTATATGTGTTTATGGTTTTATCATTTAATACATATTTAGGCTCTTATGATGTGAATGTGTTGGCCTATGTCATAAGTTTTTTAGTCGTGCACTGATATGATTAAGTTTTTTTAGAAAGTTCTTGGTTAATCTAAAATAAAAAATACTCCTACTATTTATAAAACAAATGGAGGTTGAGGTTGAAGGTCAGGTCAAAATCATGCTCACTAATCTTATAACCCATAATTGCGTGGTCTAAGGCGTCATTCTAGAAATTGACGGGACTGGCTATGACTCGTAGATCATGGTTGGGTGTCCTGAATGGTTTCCCCTTTCCCCCACCCTAAAATTATTTCCTATTCTACTTCAACCCAAATGAGAGTACTTTTTCCCTTAATTCTACTTTCCTCATCACTACTTCAATTATGTTAATACGTGGATAGCCCAAACGGGTGCAAAAAATAAACAAACTAGCCGTATGCTGGTTTCACAGTACATTCAATTATTACCGCACATAGTTCGTTATTACACTCACCAGTTACCGGGGTGTACCGGCACCTAAGTGTCTCTCATCTTATCCAGTCCACAATTTATAGCGGTGACCTCCCCTAAACCCCTTCTTCACCTCCCTTTCCTCAACCCTTAGTATCTCGCATATTGCTCCCCTTTCCTGGAGACTAAAGTTACTTGCCTCTGTACTGTACATTGTTTCCGCAGTCACTGAGGGGAATTTTTTTCGAGTTGGCTTGGTTAGACAAACAGACTTGGTCGATCCAGGTTTTGTTACAACAGGCTTCGCTTACGATATTTTTACTACATTGATGTTACAGTTACTTAAGATTCCTTATCAACCTTTTAAAAAAATATCTTAAATATACTCTGGTGCTAGAGTTCCGAATAATATTGGCTAGTAGGGAAAACAAAACGGAATCCAAAACGTTTATTTACCAACGAAAGAAAGGGAACAGATCTAATTCAAATCTTGCCTTAGATTAAACTCTGGAGTTTTAGATAACTAAGCAAACAAAAAATTAAACAAAAAGTCTATTGAGGCACGATTAAATCTCTACACAAATAATTAACAGCCCTAAAACTCGCCTCGGCGGAGAGGGCGCATGGTCTAACGCATTACTCTCGCAGTAAACTAGACCACTGATGACGTGGAGATCAAGGTTTAAATCTCAGTTGGATGTACTGGGGATGTTGTTTTAAGAATGGGTTTTCACCCTTCCTCCCCGCAAATTCGGGTACGTCTCCTCTTAGTATAACCTTACTCATCCCTAAAATTATTAAGTAATTAGTATACTAGTGTATAGCTCGAACGGTTAGTAAGGTGTAGTGCTAAAAAAAAGCCCGAAAAACCGTATTTAAATTTTTTTACATGCAGATGGGAAAAAAAGTTATTTTAATGGAGATTTTTGGCTTTAATTGTTACACAACAAATTACATTTTATCAATAATTCTATAAAAGTATAAAATAAACATATTTCTAACATTATTAATTAGTCATGAACCGTTTTTAAATTACCCTGCTACTACAGAATATATTAAAATCTTCCCAAAGTATTATTTTATATAAATAATTATTTAGATAAATCTTATCATTCATAGGCGTCCCTTTGATTGCTAGCGCTCAACTGCTATGGGGTTTGTAATGTAATCCTTCCTAAGGACTCTTAAGTGATACATTAGTGGTCAGGATACGATTGGCTCAAAATCCCTAATAACCAGCGGTTTCAAAGCAATTATGATATTAAATCACTTTGAGTGTTTTGAAAACATTTTAGCAAATGCATTTGACTAAACATTCAACTATGGATAAATATAAAAATAATAAACCAGTACTTAAAATAATATTGGCATCGCTAACCTCATTAATTGATTCATTATTCCCCAACTCAGGTTTCAAAACAATCAGATACCTTCAATAGTTGAATATGTGTAAATTTGCTAATCATAATTTACCAAAACAACAAAAAATGCCATTTTAGTTTTCTTAATAACTTAATTGCATTTTAAATTTGAGAAAAGCATTTTTTTTTCTTAAACCTATTTAGTTTCCATAAAATAAACGTTAGCATATGCCACAGCAAGATTGTTAAATACATGATTTCTGATAGCGACATTTAATAATGGTCCTTGTTTTAGTTAAATTAATAACTATGAAATGGTCGGTGACCTGGTGGTCTAGGTGTAAGGTGTCAGACTTCTATGCTGGCGGCCGGGGTTCAATCCTCGGTTGCAGCAAAGATTTATCTGTTTACCAAACCCTTCCCTCACCTCTGACAAGACATCTTGTGAATGTGAAGAATGCCAGGTCTCCACCGTGGTTCGGATTCCACGTTAAACTGTAGGTCATCTCTTTCATCTCACAATCACCCTACCTTTACACATTAGCGTAAGTGCGTATAACCCGAACGGGTAGTAAGACGCAGTGCTAATAATAATCATAATAATAATAAACTATGAAATGTAATAGGCTTACATATCTCAGCAGACCCTACAAAATAAACCAAGCGAAGTCTTACTTTGATTTAATAAATCTTGCTATTTCATATATGGTTCAACTTTCTGAAATAGCACTCTGCAAATAGTTTGATTACTATGCATTGCGTTGTACTTTTCTTCTTTTAGTCATAGACGTTCAAGCAAATAATATATGTAGGGTACGTATTGGAATATGTGTGGGTGTTTCATAAACCCACACACCTGTTGTTGTTCACAAGGTTACAATAGATTGGATTGCTGGCAACGTAAAGGTCAAGTCTCGATTCTTGGCCGGGTGCACTTCCAGGAGCGGTGTGAAGAGGAGGGGAGGAGTTCCAAAACCTCTTTCCCTGACGTTTTCTCATCGACTCTAAATTAACATCCACATACCTAGATTTAGATTTATTCTACAATCACATTCGTGTTTCTTAAACATGCCATTTAGAAAGTAAAAACAAACTTTATATTAATTTGGGGTATTTAAGGTGGAGAGAGATCCAAGGGATGCAAGAAAAGGGCAGTTTTTTTTTGCAGTTTTTATAGAAAAATGTATTTTGGTAAGGTAAATCAAATATTGCTTCTATACAAACATAAAGTTTAATTTTCTTCATATGGTGAAATTAACGGTTCTTGAATATCCGTAAATATTGTCCTGGAATTTAATGACAATTTATTCTCTGCATTTAAAAAGTTTCACATCTAATGCCACTCTGATCAGGACAAATATTCAACAACGGCTGGTATCATCGTATGAAGAAAATCAAACTAAACGTTGCTACTGGAGCCATATTTTATTTATTTTGGTAAAAAAAAATGTGTTGCTGGAAAGTATGAACTGTTGGTCTAGGTGTAAGCTGTCAGACTTCTGTGTTGGGGGTACGGGGTTCGATCCTCGGTCCCGGCACAGATTTGTCTGATTGCCAAACCCTTCCTTCACCTCTGACAAGACGTGTATCAATAACAACTTGTGAATGTGGGGAATGCTAGGCCTCCACCGTAGTTCGGATTCCACGTTAAACTGTAGGTCCTTCATTTCATCTCACAATCACCCTACCATTACACATTATCGTAAATGCGTACAACCAGAAAGAGTAGTAAGACGCTGTGCTAATTATAATTTTCTGTAAAAATTTCAAACACATTGGCCTTTTCTCGCGTTCCCTACATTCCCACGTTAGTTATTATACACTTTCTTAACTGACTGGTTACATTAGTGAATGACTTAAAAACTTAACTCTATAGCACCCACTTCGGTTGTCAAGAGCGTCATGCCTTCAATAGAATTGATTTCTATGCTAGCACTGGAGGCCTGGGCTTGAATCCCGGTCAGGTGTATTTAGTTTTTTTTACTAAACTGTTTTCCACTATCCCGCCACGTAATTGCGACTACATTTCCCCTAAATTCAATATCTCTCATCCTGAATTAGTATATATGCATACAACCCGTACGATTAATAAGACGGCTTGGCAAAAAAAAATCTATAACTGACACAACTTCCACTAGTACCCGGCTGTTAATTCATCACAAGGTCCGGGATTTTGATTAAATGTCATCATTTTTATTGTTCGTCACATACAATATTCATAAGTTCATAATTAATTAGAGTTTGTTCATAATCATAATATTATTATTATTATTATTATTATTATTATTATTATTATTATTATTATTATTATTATTACCCGTTCGGATTATACGCACTTACGCTAATGTGTAATGGTAGGGTGAATGTGAGATGAAATGGAGAACCTACAGTTTAACGTGGGATCTGAACCACGGTGGAGGCCTGGCATTACCCGCCCCCCCCCTCCCCTCCCCCCCACATTAACAATCATCTTGTAGAAATTTATATTTCATAAAGATCATTTGTTTGTAATGTTTTGTCTTTTGTAACTTAATGTTATATTTTCTTGGTTTGCGTCGTTTTTGAGTAGTTTTTAGGCATTTTCAAGTCATTTTTAGATACTCATGTAGAATAAGTATTTTTACTTTCTCGCTATCTAACAGGTATAGAAAGTATTGTGATCGTCAAAAAAATAGAACTCGAGACTTTGATGAATGTCTACGTTTCATGACCCCCCGAATTAAAAAAAGTGGTTTTTGAATTTCCATCTGTCTGTAACTTGGACTAGAGCCTAAACTATTTTGCCGATCGGGTTGAAACTTGGTGTGTAGGGTTTTCATAGGGTTTCCCCAAGGGGCTTTTGGAATTAAATATCTAGCTCTAAAATCAAAGGTAGTTTACTGAAGGGCAAAGAGAGAAAAAAATCGATTTTCTCATAATTGGCTCTAACAAATTGATTAAATCTCATTTTAAAACATTTATAAATATTCCAAACAAAATTGTTACACACAATAATTTGGCAAAATTACTTTAGGGGATCCGGTCTGATGAGTTAATTCTCTTTCTTTCTTTTTTGTCATATCTCCGAAACTATTTGGGTATTAAATTTATCATTGCAAATATGTAGATATATTTATAATACAAATATTTTAAGCACATTTTTATAGAACCAATAATTTCAACCTAATGAATATAAATTTATATATTTTTTTAACTTTTGAACACTAAAGTTAAATTACTACGACCGTAAGAATATCTAATCCGAAATGTTGATGGATGTCGACGTCTAATGACCCCCCAAACACTAAAAAGTGATTTTTGAAATGCTGTCTTTCTGTGTGTCTGTTTAACCCTGTGATTAAGAGTAGTTTAGTAAAAAGCGAAAAGAGAAAAAAAATATTTTCTCAAAATAGGCTCTGACAGTTTTGATTAAAATTCGTAGCTAGGCGTTGATTAAGATTATAAATAAACTGTCTAATCTCATTTTCACATGAAAATAGCTTTTAGAGTAATTTACAGAGGCGGAAATTTCCGTAGCTCCGCAACTATTTGAGATAATAAATAGCTTATCATTTCAAGATTGGTGCACTATTATAAATAAAAACTTTTATATGAAATATATTTTTGTAAAACTAATATATTCTGAGATATTGACAAATATATTAAATACAATTTTGTGAGGTTTGGTTGTATAGTGATAGTACTTAAATTTTAACGCAATAATTCTCTAATGCTATGGAGTAAGAATTAAGTAGGTCCTTCAAAAATTGTGTTCTCTTTCTTTCAACCTCTTAGATGAAATGTTAGTACAGCAATGATCTTTCTCTATCATTTTAGACTCAATAGTCAATAACTACCTATTCTATTGGTCAAAATTTATATAAGATAAATTTAATAGCAAAGCGATAACCATAATATGTGCATCCCCTAATAAAATGCCGAAAATTTTAACCAGATATAAAAATTTGAATAGGAAATGTTGACCCTTGGGGGCCCAATATCGATAATTTTATTGGTTCAAATATACAAACGAAGACGTTAATTCTTTAAATATAAAATTATAAAATTTAAAACCGTGAGTCAAAAATGTGTGTACATATGTATAGTGCAATTTTTTCTCGGATTCACTAGTGTAAAATATATCACGCACTTTGAATAAATATCTCCATTTTTAAACAATAGAGCGAGAAAGTCCGTGCAAAGTTCCATACCATTTATTTTAAATATCATCGGTATTTTATAAATTCGTAAAAAAAAATCAATACACATTTGTTGGAATGAAAAGAAAAATTATTAAATGAAGTTTGTATCCTCTTAGCTTCTATGGCTGTAAAATACACCTTAATTTTCTGATGAGACACTGCAACAAGGCTTAAGAGGGTTGCGTTGGGAAAGAATAGATACATATTACTTTTGAAGCAGATATTTGTTAATAAACGTTATATTAACTTGTCAGAGTGTGTATAACCCAAACGGGTAGTAAGATGTAGTACTAGAAAAAAAGTATCATAGTGCAAGGGTTTAGTTGTTAGAGGTTTTAAATTCCATTCTATATTTGTAAAGTGAGTTTGATCTAACAGTGTGAAATTATTATGAGTTATTTTTCATATTTTAAAGTCAATATTTTGAAAATTTGATATCATTTAATAAGAAATTTTGGGTCATTTCACGGGTTATTATTTTTATGCCATTAAAACCTGGGCCCTGTTCATCACTGAGAAAAGATAAGCCCCAATTACACTAATGGCCAATTTTTCGGTCATGTCAGGATATTTGAACCAAAGTCGTTTTGCCAAGTTACATGTCAACGTTTGAAAAAATACCAAAATATTATTTGAGACGCTTATTATTTCTTATTTACAAATAAGGTGAAGGAGATAGGGAGGTGGCTCACCAATAGCTATCTCAACATGGATTTGTAGAGATAATAATGTAATTCACGAAGTCCATGACATCACTGAAGTTAGACTTTGTTAAGGGAGGTTTGGGGTTGGGAAGGAAGGGAGAGGGGGGTAGAATGTTTTATAGCGGTGTTTCCAGAGTGGGCAGTCTTTCTCGACTCGTGGTTTAGGGAGAGGAGTGGTTCGGGGCGAAGGGGGAGGCAGTAGAGTCTTCCCTCGACCGACCCCCGTGAGTCGACCGAGTCTTACTCTGACTGCACGGTTAATGTGGAAATACTGCCAGACCGTGGGACCATGTCCTCTTTCCTTCACCTCTTTACATCCCCTTATCCTGACCATCCTCCCCTTCAACCCTTCTCCCCTGTCCCACCCCAACTGCCTACTACGTGTCCCTGGGCCCATCTCCTGCCGACTGTCCGCTTCACTGGGTCAGACCCACCGAACTTTCAAGAGGACCTACCTAACCTATCGTACGGATTTGTTCTTTTCATTTGAATTTTTATCTTTCTTCCTTAATAAAATCTTATATATATTTAAATATCTAAAATAAATGTTTGGTTTCTAAAAAAAAAATCACCCTCACCAGTGGCCACCCAAATAAAAGCAACCGTGGGGTTTTGTAATTAGAAGGTCCAATATTAAAACCCTATCGTATGTTTTCTGAAGTTCGCCCCCTCTCCCCCCGCCTCCTTATATGGTATTCTACTCTACCTCCACGTGAATACGAGTAAACTTCTTTTATAGGCTACCTTAACCATTTCAGTGGCCAAATGGTTAAGGTGTCACTCTTGTTTTCTACTGACGTGGTGAGGATGAGGAGATTGGGGATAGAATATCGGTTGGGTCTGCTGAGGGTGGTTTTACTTAAATTGTTTCCCACTCTCCTTCCACGCAAATGTGGCTAGATTACCTTTAAAATTCTTCTTTCCTCATCCCTACTCCACTAAAGTAATTATCATTCTATGGGCATAAACTTAACCAGTGGTAAGACGCGGTGATAAAAAATATATATAAATTTATTCTACCTTCATCATATTTATTTGGTTAGTGAAAATATGCATACGTACCGAACATGTAGTAAGAAGCTAAGTGCTGATAAACAAACACCCTAGAACTCCTTTTGCCTGAAATCTGTCGGTGAACAATCAAACTAATCAGTAAACACATTTATTAACCCACTACGGTAATAACTTCTAAAATAAAAGCATAGAGTAGTCAATAAACTCTGACTATAAATCCATGTTACTGTGAATTTTTTTAGCCACTTGTCACCACACGTTTTGGCTAAACGTATATATCCTAATGTACAAAGAAGGGGAAGGAGAAACCTTTAGGGCAAATTTACTCAAATTTGTTTGAAGAAAAAGTAGTAAACGTGTTAGGTAAATAATACATCCAATATACCCCTTTGGAATTCGAGCCCTGACCTCTTTGTCACTGCAAAACCAGAAGCCTATATTATCTGACATTTAGACAGCGTGCCCAAATATATGGGTGATTAGAGTACTTAAAAACAACTTTTTAGGCAAAGAGATTATATCATTATGCATCTTTCAGCTTCACCCGACATTAAGACCCAATGTACAAGGCTCTAGTTCTTAGATATTTTCTAGCCCCAAGATAGTTATATTAGAAATGACCTTTAAGAAAATACAAAATTTATGACCAAAATTGATAACATTCTAATTTTCACTACTGTTATTTTATAGGCATTGATAATATATATATCAAAAGTGACAGATGTAGATCACATTCGGTGACCTGGTGGTCTAGGGGTAAGGTGTCAGACTTCAATGCTGGCAGCCGGGGTTCAATCCCCGGTCCCGGCATAAATTTATCTGATTACCAAATCCTTCCTTCACCTCTGACAAGACATCTTGTGAATGTGGGGAATGCCAGGTCTCCACCGTGGTTCGGATTCCACGTTAAACTGTAGGTCCTTCATTTTATCTTACAATCACCCTACCATTACACATTTGCGTAAGTGCGTATAACCCGAACGGGTAGTAAGACGCGGTGCCAATAATAATAATAATAATAATAGATCACATTACCTGACCGTATGAAGACAAGAAAGAATATCTAGAAACTTTTGTAGCTTCTTAACAAATCCCTACTTATAAAAATGTAACTGTATATGTTAGGTCATTCTCGTAAATAAATAATATGTAACCTTGTTTGCACCACCTAGATTCGAGCCAGAATCCCCTTGAATTAAAATCGACCACTTTACTTAGCTACAACAATTCACGTGTGTTATATTTAACATTTACTCTTTTGTAGGAAATGTAGGCTATATAAGGCGTGGCTAAATGTGGTAGCCAACTGTGTGAAAAAGATAAAAAGATACACATGAGCATGTATGATGCGGTGTATGGATGTTGTTGAGGTGAAAGGCGTATGCAAGGATAGGGAAGTGTGGAGAAAGTTAGTGAGGATGGATTAAGTACGAAGTTGTATTTTGAGCAATAGGCACAGTTCCTTGGCTACCTTGTAAGGGAACGAAGTGAATATGTATGTGTTTATGTATGTATGTAATTGTATTGTATTGTATTGTGTTGAGTTGTTTTGCGTTGTATTGTATTGTATTGTAGGTTGTAGGATTATTACTTTGTGGTGTTTTTTCCAACTTCACAAATCAAGGAATAAACTATACCGTGTACAGATCTAAACATACAAAAATACATTTTATAAAATACATTTGTAAATATTGATAATAATAATTTTAATCGTGCTAAGGATATAATCAAAGTCTTTTTCTTTTAAGAGTTTGTGACTCGTTCAAAGTAGACAATTTAATAAAGTAAAATCGTTGGTTTTATATATTACAGCTATTTAAATTGTTTCTGCTAATTGGTGCTTTACTAAAAATAATTCTTACAAAATCTGCTTTTAGGTCTAATTGAATCTAAAAAAAACTCCTACTGATCTTGGATCCTCACCCACCTGACTTCTTTAGCCAAAGTTCAAAACAGAGACGTGGAAAATTCTTTAATTTTAATCCTCAATTTTAGCACCCTGTCATACTACCCATTTGGATTATACGCTTATGTATTAACCACACTAATGAGCTAGGGATGAGTAAGGTTGAGCTTGGAGGAAGTGTACCCACTTTAGAATGGAGAGAGAGTGGTAAACCATTTAGGGAAAATCACCCTCGGTAAAACTGATCGGGAATGAACCACGATCTCCCCATCATCGGCAGTTTATTCTATTGCGAAAGTAGAGCCTTAGACTATGCAGCCACTGAAGTGGGCTGTAAGATTATTAGCCTGTATATTAAACATTATTGTATAAACACGTCAGTGGGCGAACGGAATGAATTTCAGGCTCGTATTGTCTGTATTACAAAGAGTTTAACTCTCCAAGTCATATACACTTAGATTTGTTTTAAAAAAAGTGGCTCTTTTTTCTCTTCAAATGCTGTTACATTTCCTTAAAAAAAACTGTACATACGTCATCAGTACATCATTAGCATCATTACAATGAGTATATCCCGGGTGGTTATTAATACAAAGGGGATTAAAAAATTAATCACTATTTAAGGAATAAATTTTATATATAATATTATTACACATTTAATGATACTATGGATAGCATGAGCCTCGAAAGTTTATCACCACATTTACAAAAACCCTAAATCTATTCTCATCACGTAATATAAGAGAACACGTTCCCCAACCATAGAGAACAACCGTTAAAACTATGGTTTTAGTATATTATGAGTTTTGCATTCCTTGACACCAGGCGATATGTTAAGGCGGCTGACTCAGTAGGCGAGAAAGTATCAATCGTTGTCAGGCCACATGGCTTAAAATGCATGGTCTTTATCGTTTTCTGGAACTACTTCTTTATGCTGTCTACCCTTCACCTGTAACAACCCTTTTTCATGTCAATAAGAAAGAGGGGAAATAAAAATACGAAACTTTTTATCTCAAGGCAAAGAAGAAAACTCGATGCAAGTTCTCAAATAGCTTAAAATGGTCTGTTATGAGCATATAAAAAAGTACTTTAATGTTTAGAGAAAGGCTAAAACTAGAGCCCTCTTTCATCAAGACTGTTCTCAAAACTCCACAAATATGCTTAAAAAGTCATTAAAATTATGTCACATTTTAAAAAAATATTAATTAAACTTAAACTTTAGGGTTGTTAAAAGGGAAAAAAGTATTGTTGTAAACTTTAAATTTATATCGGCGTGGACTATGTTTTGAAGCGTTACAGCTGTACGCCTGCACATTAATTTATCGCTTACGAAGGCTGCCCTTTAAACAACTTAGTGACCTAGTATTATCAAATTGATCAGAAATTGAAGGATGAACCATTTAAATAGGTGGGCCAGTTACACGAATAAATAAATTACCGCGCATATTTATGCACACACGTTAAAAGTGATATCCTATATTCTATCGATGACTAAGATTGAATGAATATCTTGCTCCGGCTTATCTGCGGTTAGTTCCGGACAGGCGAGGTCAATCACAATTTCACAAAATATCTTATTGCAACCAGCCCTAGTTATATTCCCTCGTAGAGTCATCGTTGTCGTACGAGCTTAGCAAACCTAGTTCCGTCGGTCGCCGCAAAGGACCATTTTTCCTTTTAGACGATCCTTGCGCGGTTAGAGACATTACAGTTATATTGAGCTCCACGTAATAAGGCCGTTACACAAAATGACCCAACTTTCAGAAGTACTCAGAAATCTCCATGCTGATCTCTTATCTCTTCTGTGGTAACTAGATTTCAGGGACTCTGGGGTAGAATAAATGATCAGATTAAGTTTTCGAATTTTAAAAGAGAAGATTCTAAACTGAAAGAATGCTTTGAAATTATACATTATTGAATTATTATTTATCTAAATTGAATCATTATAAATGTATCTTTTATAGAAAGAATAATAATATCTACCCTTCTTGACTATTCACATATATCTTTCTATTTATATTTTTTCGTTGACGGATTTTACTACCCGTTTTGGCTATTAACAAAATTACACTAATACACCAATGATGAGGAACGTGTAGTTTTAAGAAAATGTATCATCAATTGCTTGGAGTAAAATTGAGACATTTATTAAAAACCACCTCAATACATCCGACTATTATTTGAATCCCGTCACTAGCTGTACAGTCTATTAAGAGACCACTAAAGCGGTACTAGCCACATACATGTGAACTAATGGGGAGCGTATTAAAATGGTATAAATTATAGAAAGTGTACCGTTTTGTGAGTGGAGAGGGATAATGGGAAACGATACAATAAAAACCCCGATCTTCTCATTCACCGAAAAACCAGATAAGACGAGACTTACGCTTTGGACTGCATGTCCACTTGTGTGATTAGTGACTATAATTATTTAGTATATATTCTTAGAATTTGACATAATATTATAAATATAAATAATCAGCCATGGATATTAATTTTAAATTCCTCATAAAAGCTATCTGGTAAATAATTATATCCTTGGTTAAGTTTAATTAAAACCTATACATGTGTTTGTTTAGGAACATATAATTATAATAGTACTAAAAAACTGGATTAGACACCTCTAATATCATTAGCCACAAATCTTGATTGGAATTTTAATCAATAATACAGCAGGCGACTTCCAAGCAGGAATCTGTAATGGTGGTAACTCAACAATGCTTTCATACGTATCTATATAACTCAATGTCACTTACAGACGAAACTGGACAATGGACAAAGAACATTCAAACTAGGTTACAAAATACAAACGGTTCAACAAGATCCTTGGCAAAACGTAGGACATAATGAACTCCACAGGATAGTAAGGAGGTTTCATGGTTTTGTCTTGATGAGCGAGTGGTCTGTAGAATAATTCAAGCTGAAACTTTGAGCCCTCCCCCCAACCATCCCATATCCCCGCGAGCCTTTCACACACATTCCAGTTGACCATCTATACCCAATCATCACTCTCCAATCACCATTCACACGGGAATATAGTAAATATAAGCAATAATCTTTTTAAAAAAATGTGCAATACGTTTTCCTACACGCAAATTTACACGATACCAGATGATAAAGGTATAATTTATATGAAATGTAACCATGTTTACACGAAGGAAAAGTGGGGAACTTTCAAATTTAAAAAATCTCAGTGTACCAAATCCAGACTCGAACATCAGCCTACATGCCATTGGAAAACTGGACAAAACGAGGTCAACGCCTTATCAGATGTGTCCATAGATGGGTTTTTTACAATAGTAATACAATCAAAAGCTATAATATAAACATATCAACCAAATTTAGAGACTTAAATACTTTAAATATGAACTTAATCGTTCCAGACAACATAAATGAGTTATGGGACAGTATATAAGTATCGCAACCATTTTAACCCGGAGGGTGAATGTTTGGGTATATTATTCGTCTGTAACTTAGGGCTTGAATACATTTTGACTTATCTGTACATTGAATATAATTTAACATAATATTTAAACATCTATATAAATTTTAAATAAACTGTGATAATTTTAAAGTTTAATTAATGTTCTAAGACAAGTTTATTAAATTAAAAGTGTCCCGCAGTTACAGTATAATATTTCACAAAAGGATTTGTTGGTTTCCAATATTTTTAAACCGTTTTCAAAAATTGGGAAATTGTAGTTTGTTCCAAAACTGTTGTGACTTGGTAAATGATTTCATTTCATCCAAATATAATTTATTTTATTTTTATATGAAAAATGTTGCTTCACCGTGTGATGAAAATTTTAACACACAAATATTTACTGTGGCTCATAAAGTAAACACTTCAGTACAGCTCCCTTAGATCAAATAAAGTAGAGGAGTATTCTCAACAATAAAATGTTCATCCAAAGTTTTGAATCATTTTTATGAAGACAGGTTGTTCATTAACAATTAAAACAACACTTTGATACAAGGAACCATATCCGGAAGGGATCCCTTCCAAGCGCAAATGGCGACGGAAATGCTTAAAAGAAGAGTAGGCAACTGGGATAACGATTTTATACATAATACAGTGACATGGGAATGTATTGCTAAGCGTTACACACGTATTCAAAAGATAGCCAGTTCATAGTAACTATCCTAGTGATACAACATGTCCGCGTCTCTGTCGTTTCTACTCGCTTCCTTATACACGAACACCATGTCCTTCAGCTCCACGAAACTGTATAGTGGCATATTCACCGTACCGTAGAAAGGTCAATCACAGACTAGCGAACACCTGCGAGCAGGAGGTTGCAGCATCAGTGAGTTAAATGGGACAATCAGTACATGTGTGCACACTGCAATCTGGTTCCAACACTTGATTGTTACATATCCTGCTCCCGCGCACTTCCATCGCCATTTTAACCTAAGAGGATCCCTTGATGATAAGTGTTCCTTATATCAAAATGTTCTATTTTTTCCCATCTATCTTCCCTAAGGCATTGTATCATTTGTTCATGGATACCCTGTATATATTTTTAAAAGACTGCAAAACATTCTTCAACAGACAAGTATTTTATGCATCTGCAAAAAGTTTTAAAATATTTAACTAGAAGATGTGTGTGTGTGTGTGATTACTCTTTTCAAGCGAGCACATTATCCCGACGGCTGGCGTTAATTTTGTTTCATGCATGGTTCATATACGAACGGAATTGCTTTATTTTATTTTTTATTTTTTTATTTCAGAAGTACGTTAAGCATTCCGTTGAAAGTGAAATGAACGTATATACACAGTTTTAGGAAAATAAAATAAAAATAAAGGGAGAATATAAATTATTGCTAGCCCCGCCACATAAGTAATGAATTTCACATGACGGTTTTACGTTCAACCTCGTCAGCGGCTCTTCCCCTCAATTCATAAAAATCAATCACCACCGTACTTTTTTTTTTCTATGTGAGTGTGTTGTGTTGGGTAACCTCGTTTATATTTGCGTGTCCCTGTGACATCTGTATTAGTGTTGGGAGTTCAAAGGATCATTCATCAACACACATATTCCACTGACAAGTTACCCCTCCCCTCCTCTGACTCCATCCCCACTCTATTCCCTAGATTATTTCTCTTTTTCAATTTCTCATCTCTCTTTATTTTACCATGCTAAATTATAAGAGCGTAAAGAGAGAGGTAAAAAAATTGAAATAATAAAAAGGATTGTATGGTTGGTAAATATAGATATGATCTATGATCTGTAATTGACCACATGAATGATGAAATGAACTGCGTTTTGTAAGTATGATGGGGTGGGGTATTTTTACGAATAAAAGAAAAATAAATTTGAGAGTGCATAAAATATAAAAATAGTACCATATCTAAAATGCTTGTCAACAAACTGATTATTTTTTTAAAGAAAATGTTATATTTATTATGAGGAGGATTTTATTTTATAAATTGTATCAGTTTACTATTTTGTTTTTATGACAGAAAATATGTAGCTACGTTTTTTTTTAATTTTCATATTATTCCAATAAAATTAATAATGTCTCATCTTCACTGGCAAATCTAATCAGACAAGGTTTGTGTGCCTACCGATTAAAGTCCTATAAAATAAAAACCAATTAGTGTTTTACTTATGAAGCACCACAACTCATTTTTATGGAGATATAGAAGGCAGCGATACAAGCTCAATACAACGCCTTAGCTCTATTAATCAATTTAACAAATTGATTAATACTAAACTATTCAAGATCAGCATTACAAGCTATAACAGAATTCACATGTAACAGTACAATAAAATAAGTACATGTATTGAATTTACTAAACAACCTTGAAAAATAAAATTTAACCTTTCAATGGATACCATCTCATGTCGGTATTGAAGGAAATGAACAAGACGATACCCTAGTAAAGAAAGGTACCCAAATTAAACAAATTGAGAACAAAAAATATTACATATCATTCTTCCATACTTCGGATCAAGAATAAATTTAAGACTACTAAATTAATGTAAGTGCCGGAAAAACAATTTGTGCATGCAAAAAATGGAGGATAATCCTTAAAAATAAATACCTTCTGATTTCCCACAAGGAAAAGCTATTCTAATTAACCAGTGGAGATGATTGTTTAGCTGCACATCTTCATAGACTAAGCATGTATACCTCACGCCATTGCAATCTGTGCAATCTACCATATACTATCATGAATGGGAAACACTTGCTCCAGTGTCGAGCTATAACCAAAATACAAGGAGATATACCAGCCCAGCAAACGAAATATTATTGGGACGTTAGGCGGAGAATGGAAGAAATCTATGATCCAGATCATTAGCAAACACCAAAAACAACCACATTGCATATGAAACTCATTATTTATATCAGTGGTATCTAACGCGAATTTTTTTAAAACCAAATGATTATAATATATGTACGTGACTTTAAAATTAACTCATCTCTTAGAACAAACACAACACTTAGTACCCCAGCCGTTAATTCAGCACCGTGAAAGTTGTAGCCCTAATTTCACCATTGATAATTTTTCTGTATATTCCGGAAATAAAATTCACTCAAGTTAAGTTCAATTTAAGGTGTACCAAATAGATCTTGTTTGAGCTCAAAATACTACAAAAGAAAGTGTGGGATGGTATTTATTTGGTGTGATGCCGCAAGAATATAAATATAATTCTAGTTTAACTGATTCAACTGTATTTTTTAAAATTTAAACCTTTATTCACTTAATAGAGCTGCCTAAGTAGCCAAGAGAGTGCAGCTCAGAAGTTTAGCTTAGGTCAAATATTGATTAAACTGTGAATAGTTTGATCTTTATTGAAATATCCACAAAATTGTGTCGAGAATTGTATATAAATACATATAGTTTGCTTATAAATATAGCTTAGGACTTTAAATTTTGTCTTTGAAAAGTCCAACGAACGACTTATTTTGTTTGATAACTAGGACCTGCTTCAGTTTACGCATGATCTAAGGTATCACTATTGCAATAGACTAGACTGTCGATAACCCGCCTCGGTAGCGTAGTTGGCTAACGCACTTGTCGTGTTGAGCTCGACTGCTGAGGACGGGGAGATCGAGGTTCGAATCTCGGTCGGGTGAAACTGGGGGTGGTTTTTCCTAAATGGTTTTCCACTCTCCCTCCACGCAAACGTGGGTTTACTTCCTCTAGTTCAACCTTCCCAATTCCTAAGCCATTAAATTAATTAGTACTTAAAGCGTATATAACCCGAACGGTTAGTAAGACGGGGTGTTAAAATTATTATTATTAGACTGCCGATGATTGGGATGTTCACGGCTCGATCCTGGTAGGGTGTAATGAGGCTGGTTTTTTCTAAGTGGTTTTCCACTCTTCCTCCATGCAAATATAAGTACACTTCCTTTCAATTTAATCTCCCTCATACCTAGCATATTATCGTACCTAGTACATATACGTATAGCCCGAACTGGTAGTGAAACGCCGTAATAAGATAATTAAAACCTATGTGACAGGAAAACGAGAGGTCATTAAAATAGTCGCACACAATGGATCGACTTACATAATTTAATAAGAGAAGAGGTCCCAACAAATTATTTTATTAACATTTGTATATTCTCGCGAGGTAACAACTGGTGCATTTCCCTGTGCAGTAACACCAACACTCGGCCAGCAAGCCATTGAAACTTGGTTCTGGACGAAGAAAGGGGGAAAAGAGGGTACCAAAAGAATGGAAGATTCTTCAGGTTAGTCTTTCGCTCTCTACCTCTTGCTCTCCTTTCGTTTTCTTGGCTGATTAGGCTTTATTTGAATTATCAGTAGGTAAGCAACTGTAAAATTTTGGCCACGTGCTTTATTGGTGAATATGTGGAATATTTCGCTTTCCAGTGGCATTTAGATGAAAGTGTAAGGGCATATATGTGATTGATACATGGTAAAGTGAGGTTATTTGTATCAAGGAGATATTTTAATCAAAATATGAAGTCAAGATACCACGCAGATATTCAACACAGATTCACATTGAATGCTTTTTCTATATACATTTGAGATAACTTTGGCCCAATAAATATGGATTTTAAAAACAACATAGCAAACTAGAAGGTCAAAGTTGAAGAAAATTCTTATTTCATCACCTTTTCTTATGCATCAAAATATTATAGCCTAGTTCAATTTACATGGTTCTGTAATCCAAATAAATGTGTATGCCAGGTTAGAGAAAATTATCCAAAGTCCAAATTTATGGCTTAGGAATTATAAGGGACCAATGATTTCTTAAGAAATTAAAATATGTTTTTTTTATTCAAAACTTTTATTAATGCCTTTGAGTAGATTTGCTGTCCTTGAAGGATGGCTTGACAAAGATACCTTAGCTTAAGTACACTTTGAAAGTAATACTGCAGGTATTGTTAGTCAGGTGAAAGAAGGCGTCACACCCAATTTTTATGGTTTACAGGTAATGAGTAGATCATTGTTATAGTACTGCATGTGGGAACTGAAGTGGTTTTTACATAATTATTTCTTATATCACAATATTAATGAATTCTAAATTTCTAATCTCTCAGGAAGTCTTAATATTTGTTTGATCTCAGCAATATTTGGGCCAAAGCAACTAAAGAAGTGTTGAAATTCATCTCAATAACGACCCCTCAACCATTATTTCCATAGCGTAGAGCTGTTGCCTAAAATAGTTTAGTTTGTGTATCAGTCCATACATGTGAAAAATCACCCTCAATAGACCCAGTCGAAATTCAAACCTTAATCTCCGCATCACTAACCCTCATATCTATACATGCGAGACTGTAGCCTTAGATTATATAGCCACTGGTGCGATTAAGTAGATCTACGTACGTCTGTTGTTTCTATCGTAAATTACCAAACCCTTCCTTCACCTCTGACAAGACGTGTATTAATCACAACTAGTGAATATACGTGGAGTGCCAGGTTTCCGATGTGGTTCGGATTCCACGTTAAACTGTAGGGCCTCCATTTAATCTCACAATTACCCTACCATTACACATTAGCGTAAGTGCGTATAACCCGAAGGGGTAGTAAGACGCGGTGCTAATAATAATAATAATAATAATCTATCGTCAAAGGTTATTTCCCTTTGAATCCAACTATAGTCATTGAGTCGTACCGCAATACGGCCCTTTGTTTTGGAAAGTAAACGTAACATCCATTAAATTTCTCCCACAAAATGTTTACGCTTTAACGCCTTGATAAGTCCGCGTACTGACACAAACCATCTGTGCCAATCGTCAATAAAACGAACAATCGGCAAAGTAGGGGATGAGTTCAAACATCAACGAGCGTTTGCTTGTTTTTTTGTAAAAGCCGCAGGGTTTTCAAAGGCATGAGCATCGCGGGTGCGCTTGAAGCAAAACTTGGAATCACGGAGGAGAGGGGGGGTGAGGTGGGGGGGGGAGTTGAATGATCTCTATATTCTGTACAGTAAACGTTCCCTATGTCTCGTTGCGTAACAATATGCGTGAAAATAAGAGCGCAACTCGACGCGTCTGTCTAGCGTGAAAAGTCAACCGCGCGTGTGGTCTCGGAAGGATGGTAGGCCTTCAGCCTTCTCTATCCCCACCACTTCGTCACCTTCATCGCGCTTGAAACAAAACACTAGCAGTGGAAATTGTTTTCCAAGCTTTTACGACTTTGTACCCCCGTGGAGTACTGACTGCTCCGAGCAATTCTGTGTCAACACACAGAGGGGAAATAACCGTTAGTGTGCCTAAATTTTAGATGAAAATCTGAGGATGGGTTGGAGATGATTAAACAAAACGGATCTACAATGTTTCGTACTTACAAACTTAACATTTAAAGTTATAACAACAATACAATTCTGAAAACAGTTCTTTAAAAAAATATATTTGTCTCTGTGGTATTACACAAATGTTCACTGCGTTTGGCAAACCACAAAGTTAATCAAACAAATTTTAGAAGAAATGAACCCACGCTAGTATGGGAAAAAAACCAGTTTATGACACAAAAAAAAGCTTGTAAAAACTAATCCCAATTATGATCTAGAAGGCATTCGAGCTTCAACATCTCCGTCATCGGCAACCCAGTCTACTGTGATCCTGACACCTAAGATCACGCAACCACCAGTCACAGTGTATCGATCACCGATTTAAAAAAAAATTAAATGTATTCATCAAATTGGTATCTCCTACGTGTCTTACCGCATTTCCAGGATTGTCATATGTTAACGCATTTTTTTTTCTTTCTCACATCAATATAAAGTATTGTGAACACACAAAAAAAAAATCTTATGTCTTTATTAAAATGTATCGCATTTGCGGGTAAAATATGAAGAAATTTAGGAAATAATATATATATCTCAGTGTACTTGGCCCTAATTCAAATTCCGAAATCCTCATCATTGGCAAACCAAAGTAGGTAAGATTGACATTAGTCCGTGTACCAACCGGTAAGTCCTAACTTAATTTATAGAAAAATTAGCATTTCTGTGGCTAAGGGGAACACAAATATATTTAGAGAGAAAGAGGAGTGCGAAAATAGTAAGAATGCGGTTAGAACAGTATTTGACAGCTCTAACGTTAGCAAAATTATTTTTCATATATTCATACATAAAGTCATGTAACCTGCAACTGTCACTTTTGATGAGTAACTTAATATCATAACGTTAGTTATATAATGAAAATTGTATCAATACTGACACAAAATATATTTAAATTTCTTACGTTGAATTTTTTTTCTGTACAATTATTTCAAATTTCAATTTGTTAAAAAATATTACAACCATATGAATGTATTAGTAAATTAGAAGGGAAAATATGTGCTTATCGGGAATTTAAAACATTTCTGAAATGTTATCAATTTGAGTAAAGTTTTCACTCAGTTATCTAATCGCGTCATCACGTTTTCTAAGAAGTCTGTAATTAATTTCTCACCTTCAAAATTACTGTGGCCTTTCAATCATTTAAGGTGACGATCAAAATAGCATTGCTAATTTAATGATATAAGTTGTTGGCGTCTCGCCTGCTGTCGATAAATATAAACCTCAGAATATACAAAACCATAATTTTACCAGTTGCTCTCTATGGGTGCGAAACATGGCCATTTACCTTAAATGACCAACAGAAATTTATGATGTTCGAAAACAAGGTGTTTAGGAAGATATTGGGTCCAAAAATGGACGGAGATAATGGGGAGTAAAGGATCCTACATAATGATGAGCTGCATACCCTGTACTCATCACTATACATTGTTAAGGTAACAAAATCTCGTAAATTACGGTGAGTAGGACAACCAGCACTAATGGGAGAATATAGAACCGCGTTCAAGGTATTTACTGGTAAACCCTATGGGTGAATACCATTGGGAAGATCCAGACGCAGATGGGAGGATAAGATTTTGATATATCTTAGAGAGATACTATACTGTTCGAATTAATTGGGACAAACATGTTTTCCTTGCCTGAGTTGATTTGTGACTATCAGTGATGTCCCGAACTGCCTGAAATCGGTTATATTTGCCTAGAGGCAGTGTGACGGATCGACCTTGACTGTAATTTATTCGTTTTACTGGTTTTAGTGTAACAGTAGTTCAGTTGTGAGACTTTCAGTGTGGCAGCTGGTGGCTATAACTTTGCGTTCCGTGTATCACGTGTTATTTTTGCTTGTTCGAAGATGGATATTACTCCGAGGAAGCGTTCTAAGATAATCGCTCTTAATGAACACACTTCTATGACCGTGAGAGATATAGCTATGGCTATTGGTGTGGGCAAATCAAGTGTTTCAAGAATTTTAAGAACATTTAAAGATTACGGATCATCGTCTCCAAAAATAAAAGTAAAATATGGGCGCAAACGGAAAACTACTCCAAGAACTGTGAAGATTCTATTAAATAGGAAAATAAATCCAAGAAAGACAAGCACATACCTTCGAAGGGATTTATTGGATTATGGTGTTGAAGTGAGTACCTCAACTGTAGGGAAAAGGCTTCTGAAAGTTGGTCGTAAGGCAACAAGACCGATGAAAAAACAATTTCTAACTCAGAGAATGATGAAAAAACGTTTAGCATTGGCCAAAAAATACCAATCATGGACTGTAACCGATTGGAAGAAGGTGCTTTTCAGTGATTAATCACATTTATTTGTGCATGGATACACAGCATGTGTAGTTAGACGAAGTGAAGGTGAAACTCTGTGACTAGAGGATATCCAACAGACTGTAAAACACCCTTCTAAACAGATGCTTTGGGGTTTTTTCACAACAAATGGCACTGGAAGCTTATTTCCTCTTAAAGGCATGATGAATTCTGTCAAATACATATAAATATTACGCAGTAGGATGGTTAAATTCATGAAAACATATGATGGAACATTTCAATATGACTTGACTCCTTGTCACACTTCGAAATTGGTCCAGACTTTTATGCAGGAAAATAAAATAAAAGTAATTGATTGGCCTGGCAATTCACCAGACCTAGATCCCATTGAGAACTTATGGCATAATCTCAAGAATCGCTTTGCTAAGATGAATTGCACGACAACCGAACAAATGATAAAAAGTGCTATACAAGTGTGGTTCCATGATGATGAAGTCAAGAACATGTGTGCTACACTAGTGGAGTCAATGCCAAGACGTGTTGAAAAGGTCATTTCTGCTAAAGGAGGACATACTTCGTACTAATATAGAGATTTATAAGTCTAATCAAGGTGTGTAATGATTAAAAGCTGAGGTTTTAGAAAAAATGGTTTTTTTCCCTTTGTCCCAATTAATTCGAACACTATAGTAGGGTGTAATGAGATAGACTGGATATAACTAGCTGAAGATAAGGATGGGTGGCGTAATTTTATGACTGCGGTAATGAACCTTTGAGTTCCTAATGCTATAGAGTAAGTAATTTAAGAATATTAATGAGATATTAAACTGAGTGGAACGAGGCACTGTTTTAACTCTACCGTTTGTAATTAAATACTTCAGGTGTCTGGGTGTTTTTTTTCATGGTTACGGTCAATTCCATAAACCAATTTTAATTAAATATAGCAGATACATGATTTGAAACCAGACCAAACGACGTATGAATATATAATTTTAGGACAGGGTTTTTTGTTTCAGTATGGCGGATACTCAAAAATATTTTGTTTAATGGCTCATACTAAGTGATTTTAATTTAAAACTCCAATCAATTGATCACCCACCATAGCATTTTTTTAAATAACTTTTATTGAGAGACTAATGTCTTAAAACACATACAGAGTAATTATTTTCTAAGAATTTAAGGTACTATTGAATAAAATATATGTACTGTATTTGATTTCTGTCCAACTTGATCACCAAGAAGAAATATCCACTTTAAAGGGGCGGAGAAGTTATAGGAGATAATATTTAAACTTGAAACCCAAAGGTAATTGCTAAGACTGTAATAGTACTTATTAAAATGATGTAGTTAGCATATTTTGAATGCGTATTAGCTTTGTGGCTATTTTTTGGTTATGTCCTCAAAACTCGTAAAATATGTGAAAAGAAACAATATAAATTGTTGCAGAGAAATTATTGAAAAAAAATTATATCGTCATATTCCACCAAGATGCGTAACTAAGTTAACATACAATTTTACAGAAAAATATTGAGAAAAGGGTAACATCTCTGTTCACTGTTCGATTTCCGAGAACTTGGTTTTATATAAATATATTTCAATTAAAGATTTTTTATTTTTAATAGTACTATAACTTTACAACAAGCTATTTACTATCACGAGTAGTTTAGGATATATGATCAAAAGCGGGAATTTCTGCTAGCATAAAGGACCGTCAAAGACATTTTGTTTATAATGCTAAACAATGCCTATATACGAATTTATTTTCATAATCGTTATAAGAGATTTTGAGAAAATCAATTTTTCTTTTTTCGACCTCCAGTAAACTACCGTACCTTTAACTTTAGGGTTAGATAGATGATTCTAGAAACCCATTTTAGGAACCCTATGAAAATCCTAGATAACAAATTCTAGCCTGGTAAGTAAAATGATTTCAGCTTTAGTTCCAGTAACAGATAGACAGGACCACATTGTAAAAATACATTTTCGTTTTCAGGGGGTCATGAAACGTCAACATCCATCAAAATCTCTAATTCAATTTTTGTTTCAATCACAATACTTACTCTCTCCAAGAGTAGTGAGAAAATGTGTATATTTTCGATAAGGTTCTCCCTAACATGTTCCTACAATAGATAGGTTCATCATGTTGAACGGAAGACGACGGAAGGTATCCGTGAGGCAGGACGTCCAGTGAAGGGTGTATTTCCAGAAAGTCACGTGATTCCCCCGAGAGACGCCGGCCTCTCTCTTCCGAGGTGAGATCGATGAGGTTATCGTGTGTCACTTTGAGTTTGTAAGTCAACTAGGACCTGATAGATGAGAGTCAGGGGAGGGGGGGTACTTGATGGAGTAGAGAAGAGGGCTTTTCCGCGCAAGAAACGCGGGCACCTTGATCATCTGCATGTGACCCTCACCCCTATTCATCAACCTGACAATTTACTACCCTCAAATTGATTGGTGTCACATTGCCTCCCTCTCCTCCTGGACAAAATACTAGGGTTATAAGGCTTTGGTGGTATAAAGTAAGTCGAGATGTACGCTAACAACCTACGACAAAATACTGTAGTTTAATATGTGTCTTAGGAGTCTTTGGTGGAATAACATGTGTTGGTGAAACAATGTACTATGTCAAGATGTGTGCTAACAACCTACGGTAAAATACTGTGGACTGAGATTTCTTTGGTGAAATAAAATAATATTTCAAACTACGGTAAAATACTGTGGACTGAGATTTCTTTGGTGAAATAAAATATTATTTCAAACTACGGTAAAATACTGTGAACTGAGATTTCTTTGGTGAAATAAAATATTATTTCAAACTACGGTAAAATAATGTGGACTGAGATTTCTTTGGTGAAATAAAATATTATTTCAAACTACGGTAAAATACTGTGGGTTGAGATTTCTTTGCTGAAATGCTTTATGTTAATATGTGTGCTAATATCTTAAGATAACTAACTGTAGGTTAATATATGTGTTAGTAGACTTTGGTGGAGTAATATGATTCGATATGTGAGCTACCACACTTTGGTGACATCCTGTACGTTGCTATAATATTCATTATAGTTGTAGTAAGGAGAAATATGAATTTATAATATAAGGAACGTTATTGGATGTTACAATTAATTAAATTGATTGGTACAACTCTAGGCCGTGTGTTAAGTCCCTATCTGAGGACATGATGATGGCTTAATCGCTGAAACATGTCATCACCCATTCAAGAATAGCAACACTATACACGGAGCGACATTAAAACCACACAGCTAAGGAAAGTTACCGTATTTCAAACTTTTCAAAACGTCACTTTTTTCCTTTTTGTTACAATTCTCTCATAATAATCAATTGTACGTATTTATAATATATCAATTAAAATACAAATATAACCTGGATTACACACATCTGTTGATTTCCATTAAATCTCCAAAATTAATCTATTGTCTTGATAATTAGAACAGGAAAATTTTATAAACAATTTAACTCAGATAACAAGTTTGTAACATCAGATCGTTTACACTTATTTTAATAATTTTGTGAAAGAAGTTATTTGTTATGTTTTAACTTTCATTTTTATTTATTTCTTGTTTATATTTTATACTGTTAATTGTTTTTACATGTGTAAGGTACATGAATGACAAGCTAGTCAACTATATTAACCTTTTTATTAATCATCTTTCTACTGTCATTGTTTACATATTTTAAACATTAAAGAACATGTATTCTTTGTCAACTTATTTTCAAACTATTTATAAGTATATTTAATTATTCAACTTATAAGTTCATTATTGTTGACATACCAATTTACCTATTATTTTTTTATTAAGTCATACCCTTCATATAACCTATACTCTTTATTTTCAAAGTATTAAAACAAATTAAAAGTCTGTAATCTTTGTATTATAGTAATAACTCCAATCTAGTCAATTGCCAATTTCCACTATTCATTTTGCTTATCAGCTAATCCTATAACCTGCTACTACTTAAAATATTTCATCATCACAGATTATTATTATTATTTTCTTGATTTCTACTAATTTATGATTTCAGAACATTACTATTGTACCAATGATTTTTTAGAAATGTTATTGTACCTGTTTTAATTGTCTTAATTCATGATAAATTAGTTTTTCTTTTAATAAATTATCTTCATGCTATGTTTATCATTTGAGCTTGTTTAGTTAACCAAATAACCTGTGCCGATCAATTTAAGTAATTGTAACATCTGAGTACGTACAGTACCATCTATTATAAATTCTGAATGTTGTTAAACGGGATATACAACTAGAGCGAAAATAATGTAAGCTATGATGCATACTAAAAGCATTTTATGAAATGTGTGAGTTAGGTAATTTTTTATTTCATTTCTTTCAACATATATGAAAAATTGGCAACATATTTAGGCGAGGGGTAATACCAGGTTTAAAAAACTTCATCTTAAACTGATTTAAAACACAGGATGAAGAAAAGGAAGAATAAATTGAGATGAAACTCTCCACATAAGAAGGATGGAGGGGTAAATCCCATTAAGGATCACAATGTGAAAAACAAAAACATCCATGATACTCCTAGCCAATATCTGAACAAAAATACAAACTTTTGGGACATTTAGTGTGTCAGTTGAATATTCTTCATTAGCCGTTGTGTTAACTTGAAACTAAGATTAATATCAGATAAAAATGATCAGAGCTGTTGTTTACAGACTAGAGGTCGTCCTTAGATACGTAAAGATTTTTTTCCATGATTTTAGAACCACCCACCACATTTCCCCCCACGTAAGGATTAGTAAGATTTTACATTCCCCACCTCCTATAGCTTACATAGTTTTTAAAGATTTTGTTGATTAGATTATTTTAATCGTTAAGTTAAGGATTGGTAACAAAGTGAGTGATATGAAATATATTTCTATAAAACAGTGAAAATAATTTACAATGTGGGCTTAGTCAATTAATTAATGAAAATTAAATATTTCCAAGCTTTTAGTAAGTTGGCTTTTATCATTTTGTCTCACCATAAACTTTGATTTAAATAAAACCTTACGTATGATATATTCTTAGTAACACCCCTTGCTCCCTCCTTCATAAAAAATATACAAAAATAATTATACCTTCTACCAACCCTTATAAAAACCTTAGGCCTAAGTAACTTAAGGACGTCTCCTTATGAGGAATCATATTAGGTCCAAAAGTATGTAATATTTTTGTTTCCACCTCCAACCTAAAGGTCGACCACAGTGGCTTTAAAGTAAAGTGTTTGCCTCGGAGCCCGCTGTTCGTGGGTTCAAACACATCCGGAGTCGACGTGTAAAAGAACACTGGAGAGTATGTGAAAATACATGCAAAATCGATAAACCCTTTCGTTCTCGCTCATTGAAATTCTCTTGTAATGATATAATCAACCAGTTCCTAAAGTGAACGTAAATACCTCGGATTAAAGAAAAAAAAATTCCCACTTCATTGGCCGCATGGTCAAAGACACACTACTCTGTCAATAGAATGGCTGCCGATGACGGGGAGAGTGGAGCTCGATCCCATTCGGGTGCGTTGGGGCTGATTATTGTAAAGGGTTTTCCACTCTCCTTGAAAGCAAATATGGGTGCACTTCATCTAATTTTAACTTTCTTCATTTCTAACACATTAATTTGTACATAAGCGTGTGGTCAAAATGGGTACTAAGACGTGGTGCTAAAAATATATATTAATCTGCATTACTGGACATACGCGAGATGAGGAGTCAACAATGTTTTGTCTAGTTTACCAGTGCCAGAGATTTTGAGAGTTCTAATCCCAGCTGAGTGTACATATGATGTTTTCCCCCTATATATCCCCGCCAATGCAAGTATATTTCCTATAATATTCTGCGTTCCTTATCCCTTCCTCAATACTTTCAATATGCAGATAACCCAGAAGGGTAGTTTAACGTAGTAATAATTTAAAATAAATAGTAGCTACTAATTTATTTGTATAACCGCGTCTTACTACCAATTCAGTGTATACGCATATCTAATAACTACGCTAATGAGTTAGGGGTGAGGAAGACTTAATTTAGATTAAATGTAACCACTTTTTTGGGGAGGGAGAGTGGAAAACCACTTTGAGAAAACCACCCTCAGTACACCCGACCGAGATTTGAACCCCAATCTCCCTGTCATCGGCAGTCTAGTCCAATGCAAGAGTGACACCTTAGACTATGCGGCCACCGAAGCAGTTTAGTACTAGTTATATGCGTCTGGCATGTCAAACTTGTGGCCCAACTAATAATTATAAACGGCTCACGGACATTCTTATTTTGAGCCAACACACACTGTGGCACAATTCTTTTTTTTTATGAACGTTGTAATAATAAAACATTTGAAATCATAACATTTGAAAATCTGTCATTATTTGGTGAAATCTAGCAAGTGAGGTTGGTGTACCATTTTTTACTCACTACTCACAAAAGATAGATTCATAAAAATGGTAAAATTTTCGCGACACACATATGTAATGTTTGACATCACGTAAGTGTGTTTTCGCTCAGGTTCATACACCTGAGCAATCACATTTTCTCATACGCAATTGTATCTATTCTGAAATTGACTTTAAATAAAGACATAAAGCCACTCACATACTCGATGCAAATATAAAGTTTCAAATTTTTAGTAAAAAAGAAATATAGGATGAATAATATCTTATATAATCTAGTCTTGATTTTATTTTTGCTATATTAAGGATTTTAAAATTAATATGATTTTTTTCACTTAAGCTGGTGACAATGTTGAACTTTCTGAAATGTGGCCCCCTAATTATGTTCAATATTCAATGTGGCCCTTATGGCTAAACATGTTTGACACGCCTGCCTAAAGCCCTTTCAGAGTAAATTCACTCACGTCTCTTCCTGAATCGGGTAAGTTGCCCAGTGATATTATGTTGGAATACATATATGTGTGTGTGTGTGTGTGTGTGTGTGTGTGTGTGTGTGTGTGTGTGTGTGTGTGTGTGTGTGTGTGTGTGTGTGTGTGTGTGTGTGTGTGTGTAGAAC
>CABFOW010000605.1:77337-101297 GCA_902141385.1 Timema californicum
TGTGTGTGTGTGTGTGTGTGTGTGTGTGTGTGTGTGTGTGTAGAACATGTACACATAATCTTGCGCATGCGTAAGTGGCCACATGAGCATTTCCTCCTTCCCTTTCAAACTTCAGACTCGATCTTGCCAGAGAACTGATAATCCGTAAAGACATTAAGGTAATAGTGCTCTCGGCTCTGGTGTTTGCTTCTCCCCACCCTTCCCCTCCTTACCCCCATACCCTCCTCTCCCTTAAAACTCACCCCTTTCAGCCATTAGCATAACGTTTACTGATGCGAGTATTTAAACGCTTGGGATATGTCTAACCTGATCATGTATATACTGGAATGATGTAAAATCAAACAAATTTCTCTCTAAGGGGGATAGGATGGGAAAGCCTACTCTTTAAATTGTATTTTAATATTAAAATAAAATACACACACAAAGCTTTTGAGTTGAAAATTGCCAGTGTATACATATTTTGTCAATATATCAATTTCTTTATCCACTATAACGTAGGATGTAAAAACGTTATTTTTGTAAATGTATTAATATATATCAGATTCTGATATTTTGATCATTTTTTTGTAATTTCTAATTTTAGGTAATATTTTTTTAGGTCTTGAATAATTTTTTTGGCGTTTCTAGGCCTTTTTGTTGATTACTATTTTAATGTTTTGGGAATTATACATTAACACTTAAACATACAAATTTTCACGACACACTTTTCGGACTGATAAGATAATTTAAGCTTCAAATAAATTTTTACTTTTTGCTTTTGTGGTAGGAAAATTTATATTCCTGTTGAAGAACTACAATTAAGCTGGAAAGAGCTGGATCCAAGTGGGTAACTATTGCTCCTGAAGCAGGTATTTGTAAGCCAATGTTCATATTGAGTGAAATGCTAAGTTTATTAATTAAAAGTTTTTCTTTTCATACAGATATGTTTTAGTTTCAATATGTAAAGGATTTTATTGATAAATTCAAATACATTATTTTCGATTTTTTTTTTACATTTTTGGGTATTTTTTATTTAGTAAATCTATAGTTTTTTTCCATTTTAATGTTATAAAGATAGAACATTTTTTGATTATTTTTAATTCAGCAAAATCCACTTCCTGACCATAGCTATAAAGATAATTGTTACATTAAATGTTTTAATGCAACTATTTATCATTTTAAATCAGTCTCCAAGCAGTATTCAACCCCCTCTAAAAGACTTCCTTTAATTACAATTAATCTCTTGGGAAAATATATGTTAAATTTCTGTAACATTAAAAAGGAAAGATCTCTCCTAAGACTTATTTAATAAGTGAGAATTGATATGTAGGTATATGAAATGTTGTATAGATAGATCATTGAGTGTTTGTAGGTTTTTAAGTTCAATAAACCTGAGTTTACGTTTAAATTATCGAGATACTGAAGGTTATATATTTCATTTTAATTTTAAATTTATATAGATAAGTTATTTAGTTGTTTTTTGTGAATCATGCCTTACTACATATTTGGGGTATTCGCATGTGTATTCTAATATGATAGGGATAATAAATGTGGAATTTATATTAAATATTCCTGATTTGCAAGGGGAGATAGTGTAAGCCATTTAGGAATCAATATCCTCAATACAACTAACCTAATTTGGGCTACAACCTCCCCATCACGGAAAAACCAAACCAAATGAACATTTTAGAAAACATTCTAAAATAATCTTACGTAAGGAGTGTTGATAGATTAAAACTAAAGACTTAGATAGTTATTGATAAAAAGATTAATGAGAAAGAAAAAGTTAAAAAGTTAAATTAATGGAAAGTGAAATTAATGCGTTAAAATCATTTTATTTTAATAAGAATCTTAGATTAAATAAAAATATATAAAATAATATGAGTCAAAGGGGGCTAGTAAAATGAATTAAAAATATATGGTTGACAAAATTTATAAATAAACCTGCAAGTCAAGAATCTAAACAAAACAATAAGTGTAATATGGTCATAACAAATAGAATGGCTTAATTAAAAATAATAAGCTATGTATAAACAATTAATACAGTTTAAAAAAGGAGTTAAATATAAAGTAGCATAAGTAAATTAATATATGAAATATAACGTGATTGATAATCTTTTTATCAATAACTATCTAAGTCTTTAGTTTTAATCAAACCAGATGAGTTTAACACGTTATTCCACGTGCCAATAGATGCTAGGAGTTTGTCTAAAAAACTAAATCTTAGCAAGTTTAAGAGTCCAAAAATATTTTTGAACAATGGAAAAAAAAAATTGTTAAAAATAAAAGATTATTTTTCGAAGTAGAACCAAAGAAATTATTTTCTTTTTATATTGACTTACTTGCATTAAAATAAAATTTACACCCCAATAGATACATCAAAAACATAATATTATCTAATTAGAAAAACCTTGATAGGATGAAATCCCTTTGTAGGTGTTGTATTTATTTCTGTGACCAATTTTTTTTAATAATTATATTTTTATAAACCATTTCGCATGACTTCTAATAAAAAATTATTTCAATTTCTTTGTTCACGATTTTTTCAAAGAGAGAGAAATCCAATTGGAGAGGAATAGCGATTCAAAGGAAAACAAGGATGGTCCTTAATCCTTCCTAGCTCCCCTCTACCCTTCAGTGAGTAATTCTATATCCTCGCCACCTTCCCTCCTCACTCCTGGGCAGTCTACTAGCCTTCTCTCATTTTCATCCAATCAGAGTTTGTCTTCCCCAACCACACTAATAGCCCTCTTTCCTTTCTCTTCCCACTCCACCCCCCACCCCTCCATTAGATTTAAAATTGAAATTTCCCTCTAAGTTTCACAGTAGTCTTATAGGTTTTGTTATGGTCTACATTCTTTTGTAATAAGCTTTTTTTATTAATAATAACTATTATTTTTCTTTCATATTTTCACTTTCCCATTCATCCAGTTTGATTTAAATTGGTTTTCTTGTTATTCAGTTGAAAATTGTTTCCATAACTAAATATTTATTTTTTTCCCCATTTTATTTTAAGAAAAAACAAATTGGCGGAATTAAATCACTTAGGATTTTATATATATGTATTTACATATTTTAAAATTATTAGGGATAAGAAAGTTTATTAATATTGCTTTATAAATAAAATATAACTTAAAATTTGGATAGAAACTAAGTTCACTAATAATAAATTTACTAATTTGGTAAAACTATTTTGAGAGCTATTGTGAAGAAAATTATGATAAAAATAATTCATAAACAGCTAAACAACATCTAGTAAAAGTATTTTCTAAAAAGATTTCGAGAATTTTTTATTTTCAAAATAAATCAAGAACTTGATACTAAGCGTAACCTATATTTTTAGTTTTTAAAGCAATTTCATTAATAAAAAATAATTAATTTGATTAAAGATTTCAAATTGGTAAATAAAGCATGTCCATAAAAGGAATATAAATAGTTTTATTGCGATTGAACATTTAAACCAGATATCTTCCTGTAACTTTTGTGTTGCCTTTTATTGTAGCTAATCTATGAAGAATTTTAATTATTAATTATATGGAAAATTATTATAAATACACGCAATATTAACAACTAAGTTTTAAGAGAAAAAAATATAATTTTATAACAAAGAATATCGAACTATAACTTGTCTCATAAGATAAAAAAAAAGCTCCAAATCACTTGACAGAGAAAAAAAGTCTCCAACAGCTTTCTATCTTCACGTCGTAAACATTGAGATACAAGCACTTAAATTTTTCTGGCGATTGCTTCACGTCCTTCCCCTCCCAAACCTTCTTGCTTTCACACATAAAGAAGGATTTCTTTTTCTTCTCCTTAACTTGGCGAAGTGTCTTTCAGAAGCTGAGCGCTTTATCACAAGACCAGCTTCTGGGTATTTTCTAATGTAGATCCTTAAGACCCCAAGTTATGAGGCGATGAGCCATTTGACGAAATCCAGGGAAGAAAACACCTCAAGTCCATCACCTCTTACATTTGAACAAATAACTGTTATTTGTTATTGCTTATTATCTTACTCGCTTTTGATTGAAACTCTTGAGGTTACCGCTGAAGGGACATAAACTCACAATGTGGTATTTAGTTTATTATGAGAGTGGCAGTTCTGAAATTTCAAAACCATTGAATCAATCCTCAACATTTTTTTCTCTTTTTACACTGCGCCTTACTACCCGTCCTGGCTTATCGTAATGTAACTACGCTAGTGGAGTAGGATTTATAATGATCTGTTTTAGAGGAAATTAACACGCATTTTCATGTATAAATAATAGGAAATAATCTAGTAAAAAAACACTGTTAATACACCCAGTTGAGATCTCCCCATCTTATCTAGTATATTACTAGAGTGACCCCTTAAACCAGTGTTTCTCGAAGTTTAGGTGATGGATGAATACCAAATGTAATTTTTGTGAGTTGGGTCACCACCGGAGCCTTAATAGTAGGGGTCATTATTCTTAAGAAATTCCATTACAACTGTATTATAGGGACTTACACAACTAACATTTATTTATTAAATTAAATGTTGAAATGTTGAAAACGAATATCATATAAATTGGTGTAGTTAGTAAGTATTAGTTGAAATAGTAAGGTATAGTTTAAATATTTCTAACATTCTAAACATCATAATATTTTATAAATAATAGTTCATATTATTTATTGATTTATAGACTTACTTTTCTATTCAACTTGTGTCTGCTTAGAAAAGAAATAGAGCATATTGTAGATATTTAATACTTAATCTTTTGCATTTAAAATGTTTGTTTTATGTAACATCAACATTATTTAATTCATTATCATTCCCTCCAAATATTGTTTATTATAATTGGCACATAGATGAAAGATTGTGTTTAGGACATGTAAAAGTCATGAGATAGCTAATTTAGCAAAGCACTGATAAGTAGGCACACCGAAATTACATGAGACATGTTTTTACGAACTTTCGCTTAATACATTAACATGACTATCAAAACATATTTAAAGTTTATTATAACATTCTTGAATTAATAATACGTGCAAAAACTAGTTAATTTTTACAATAAGTTGACCATTTAACCTTTTAAATGCAAGCTGCGGTTAATTTTGTTGATTAAAATGTGAATTCATTGTAACAACACCAAATACACAAAAAAAGGGTTCCCTCAATGTAAAAATATTTGTTATTTTTTTAGCACCGAGTCTTAATACACGTTCGGGTGTACGCTTATATACTAATTACGCTATGGTTTTAAGGATAAGCAAGATTATATTTACAGGAAGTGTACCCGCCTTTGAGTGGAGGGAGAGTGAAGAAACATTTTGTAAAAACAACCCTTGATACCAGGAATATTGTTAAAATGTGTGTTTGAACCGGCTATTATAATGGCAAAAGAAAAATAAACCATATATAATAAAACTAGATTCTATAAATCGGTCTTTGTTCTATTGAGCTATTCTTTTATTTAATTTTATTTGTTTTAAATATGAGCCGAGAACTCATTTAACACAAAGATTGGTTCTTAAATTTTAAAAATCACACCTGTATACGTGACCAGAACCCAGAAATTTGCGTATATGATACCTACTTAATACGACTATATCTGTAACCTTAAGATCATTTCGATCTTCCCGGCTCGCAGGTTTCATATACGATTTAAGTGTACGAGCGTTATTTTTCTTCACAACGCTCAATGTTTACAACTCTGATATTTTATCATCAAATGATGAAACCCTTATTAATGCTAAGTCTCCACTGAAAAACATAATTTAATAAAAATAAATTCTGTAATAAGCCACAATCTTGTAATGAATTTTGATGCTCTGGACAGGTTCATATAAATACAGGTAAACTAAGAAAGTTGAAATATTGTTTCTTGAAACGCTATTACCTCAACACCTCCCTTATATCCTTCCTCACCTCATCCAACCTCGGATGAAAACATGTTTTAAGACTATTAATGGTGGAGTGAATTAATGCATTATAACATTTATATCTCAGAACATTATCCTCTCAGTGATAATAAACTTCATCACAAATATGTTAAAATGAAATATCAAAATATTTACATTGAAGGTTGAATCTTGTTCCATGTCATTATGAAGTGAAGTATGGGAATATAATCTACCTTTTAGTTAAATAAAACTCCTTTTAAAAATAAAATATAATAATATCTTCCCTAGATTTTCCAAAGTTGCATAAATTGGGTTCAGCGGTGGATTGGGCAGGTTTAATTTTTTCTATCGAAATCACTTTATAAAGCTATTCAATAAATTTAAATTATTGTGTATTTTAAATGTTAATCAAAAAACTCAAGTGAGTAAATCTGATGGTGTTCAGAATACAACATTTTTGAAGATATACGATTACATTAAATATAAAACTATCTCATTATTTAGTTGTTTCTGGGCTGTTTATATAATAAAATAGCTATTAATCTTGTAATGAATACAGACTGTAACTAGCTTTACAATATACCCATTTAGCGCTTGGAGAATCATTTTACAAACTTAAATATATCAAAAACAGATTCTCAGCTACCTATTTTGAATAGTTTAGAAACATTTTCCTAATGACAGTATAAAATGGAAGTTGATGTTTTGGAATGAATAGTGAGGTAACCATCAATAATTTAGCTGAAATGACCTCGGGATTAAGTTTATTAATAATCAAAATATAAAAATGTCAACTCAGTAATTCAGCTTGAACTGAAATTAAATCTTCATTGATATTATTAATGTATGTTGAGAGCCTTCATATTGTGTGTGGTCCCTGCGGCCGTTTGGAACTTGCCAGTCCACCCTTGCCTTTGTTACTAATATTGTCCTTGAGGGAGGCAGGAAGAACTTTTTAAAAGGATTAATTGTAAAGTGCTTGGATTCTAAATACTCTTCCAGAATATCAATGTATCTGAACTAATAGGGTATGTATGAGGTGAAATTTGAGAGAAAGTGTACATTCATTTTCATAAAGGGAGCTTAAAAAACCTTCTGAGAATAAAACCCCTTAATACAGAATATCAGGATTCGAGCTATATCCTCCCCGTAGCCAGCAAACCAAACTATACTGGACTAGTGCCTTTATCTATGTGACCACCTGTGTGGATGGGATGAATATTAAAAGTTACTCTTTCAACAAGTTGGGGCAACATCCGCTAATAGAACTATCACTACCAGCTATTAACCCCAAAATAACTGACAGAAGGCCACTAAAAGATTTAATCAGGGGTTTCACGAAGTTAAAGGAAAATAACTCGAATTACTTGAGATGGTGAGTTTCAATTTTAAGGCTTGTACTGATTAACTTAAAGTATGCAAAGAAAACAATTAGCTTTTATTGTGTTAATAAAATCAATAAGCCTAATTTGTACATTTATTTGAAGCCAAAACCTTGTCCCTATAAAAATATAGTTTATCAGAAAAAGGAATGGCCCTAAATATATAACAACTACTGTGGGAGGAGGATTAAAGGGGTAATTAAATTAACAACGGTACCTTTGTATAGTGAATGATGTGATTGTGTTCTAATACATTAAAAGATAATGTAATGAACGCAGCTAGTGTTGGAATCTACAAAGCCATGTTTTATAAGAGGAGGTAAGTAGGTTATAAAGTATTGAACTATTTTAGGACGTTTGTATGTTCAAATTACCTTTTAAAATAATAATAAAATAAATCTGTCTTTAGATGATCAGGAAAAAGGCACATGATTCAGATAAAATAAGCCAATTTTATGATACTTTCGTTAAGTTTGGGATACTCAAAAATCTGGTCGAGGTAATTGAGGAATGTTTGCTTGATATACTTGGAAGAAGACGTTATCAGACGTCACCATATACAGTACTTTCGAAAAACATAATTGGTTGAAACAAGGAGATGCACTTTCCTCATTAATAGTTAGTATAAACTTAGAGTATGCTACCAAGGTAATGCAAGAGAGTAGGTTAGGGTTGACCTTATATGGTACAATGAAGCCATTAGGTTACGTAGATGATTTAGCTTTGTTGAGCAACTTTAAGGAAGATGTTGCAAGAAATTCAGAAATTTTGCTAGAGGCTAGTGAGAAAATAGGTTTAAAAGTGAACGGTGAAAAGACTAAATTTATTATCACAGAGAGAACACAAATTGGGACGATAATTTATGGATTACTGCGAACAACGTATCATTTAAAATGCCTGGTTAATGAGTTTAAATATTTAGGAACGATTTTAACCAACAACAATGATATTAGAGTGAAAATTAGGAAAATAACACGGTCGGTAAACCTTACTATAGCTTGTTTTCAAGGAATTTACAACTCAGAATATACAAAACAATAATGTTACTGGTTGTTATCTATGGGGAGTGAAACGTGGTATCTTTACTTACATAATGACAAGAAAAAAAGTTAGCTTGATCGAAAGCAAGGTTCTTATTAAAATATTACATTTTGGACCAAATTTAATAATATCATGAGGATACTGGGGAGTAGGGCAGGTTACATAATGAAATAATTACATACCCTGTACTTTATCACAATGCATTGTTAAGATAGTAAAGCCTAATTGATTAAGGGGGGAGGGGGTCAGGACATGCAGCGTGGATGGAAGAATCTAGAACAGTTTTCGGGCTATTGATTGTTAAACCAAATGGGAAAAGACCATTGGGAATACCTACACGCAGATGGGATGATAACATTAGAATGAACCCGAAACAGATTGGTAGTAATGAAGTGGATTGTATAGTGCTAGATCAAGATAGAGATATAGTAGCCACATGACTTCTTTGGTGCTGACTGACAGCTAACAGCTGACTTCTGACAGTCAACATTTAGGTATATACCTACATTTTGATTGTCAGAAGTGACAGCTGCTAAGCACATGTTTTTGCAGGTCATATGGCTCGGCGTAGGGATACATAATTTGGTCTAGTAACTTTTCAAAGCTGTCAGAAGTCAACTGTGAGCTCTCAGTCAGCACCAAAGAAGCCAGAGGGCTACTTTAGGTGGCGTACTTTTGTAAATAACTATTAAGTTCCTAAAGCCATAGAGTGAGTAAATAAATAGGTTAATAATGGGGCTATAAAGTAGTGAAATATTTTAGGAAGTATGTGTGACCATACTACCTTTTAAAGAAATCAAGATAAATCTGTATGGACTTGTGAAATATCCTCAGATATCTACAAATTCGTTCAGAGATATGGTAGATGGGGGAAAAAGTGAGAGGTGTGTCATTCCCAACCTATGTCGGAGTAATTATGGATACATTTTAGTAGCTTGCATAATTTTAACTAACGATGCAGTCTGTATCTTTTTTTTAGCTATATAGATTTTATTTTAGATAAACGAGTTCAGTCTACCTTTATATAGAGCCATCATTAACTTATATGAAAAGAGACGTTATATAACCACAGGGATATTTATTGAAACATTTGCAAATTTATCTTTGATATCTCTAAAAATGTCTCGCTTTATCTTTGATATCTCTAAAAATGTCTCGCTTTAGACACAAATGGAGAAATAAGAAAAATGCCTTCCCAAGTAACTTGCAACTAAAGATCATATTTCTTAAATCTATAATGATGTGCCTAATACCCATTTTTTAAACTTGGTCACCTCTTGCTGGATTTTCTTATCCCAGACCTCATCTATTTACTAACACATTCACATACATAGGCCTATGTTTCGATATTAGTTCCTGAAATATCCTAATTTAGTTTCAGAAGAGGTCTAAACACTCTTTTTAAAAAGGAGAATGCCAACTAATTTAAAAATCATTTTCAAGGCTTTGAGAATTGAACTTTTTTATATGTGTACATCTAACAGTTCCAGAACTATTATTTTAGGCACCTAATGGGGGTAGAATTCCCTCGCCTATTTTTGTTCTATAAAAATATATTTAATGAAATACGAATGGTTGGCATGATTAAATCTAAATAGTTATTGTTACAAAGCCTTTTGACTAAGCTAGAGTCCGGTTTCTTATTACAGTCATTGGTGCTTTCTTCTACTTTGCTAATGGTTACGTGTTCGATTCCAAGCGTTTTCGTAAAATTCATCTTTCATGAAATTTTAGTTGCTTTTTTTCACAGTCATGATTTGACTGCTTAGTGTTTTGTATTATCTGAAATTAACTTATTTTGTAAGCTATTCACTGATATAGTAGATTTTTTGTTAATAATGTGCATTTTAAATATATCCTTTAAAAACAATACAATGGAGATAGTTTTCCTGTATTGTAATTAGCCGTGCTTCCTTCAAGTGAAGTATGATCAAGTTATCCAAGGCCCACCATCACTATCGTGTTTTCTTAAGATATATTATTTTAAGTTACTGCTAACAGGTACTAGCACTATAATATACAAAATAAATTAGTAAAATATATCATCAGGCAAACTGCAACCATCCCATATTGTAAGAAATAACATTATGTCGCTGAGCCGCATGTCCTACACGACTTCCGTCAGAAAGATGACGTTGTTTCTCTTGGCCGGGAACATCTGTGATTCCCTTTAATCCTGAATCCACCCGACCAAGTATCTTCACTTGGGAGGGAAGCTCTCTTTCGCGAGGGGTGTTTGACGAAGTAGGAACGAACGTCTTGAACTGGTGGCTGTAGAAACCAGGTTAACGAGCTACTTACCCCTCGACTTGCTTGTTGGCATCCTCCTGGTTCATAGACGTACAAGAGGGTACAAGACAATCTTAGATGTACACAAGGATTAACATAAGCTCATAGATAGTTGTCATAGACCTACAAGAGGGTAATAAATAATACATGACAGCTTAGACGTACACAAGGATTAACATAAGCTCATAGATAGTTGCCATAGACCTACAAGAGGGTAATAAATAATACATGACAGCTTAGACGTACACAAGGATTAACATAAGCTCATAGATAGTTGTTATAGACGTACAAGAGGGTGATGCGTTACAATCTTAGACGTACACCAGAATAAACTAAGGCTAATAGATTGTTGTCATAGACGTACAAGAAAGTAATATGACAGTCATAGATGTCCACGAGGATAATAAATAGAGGTCATAGAAATACACAAAGATAAATTGAGGTTTGTATGATTCAGGATGATAAATAGTTGTTAGTCCTATATTTAAACGAGACTGATAAATGGCCAGTCATAGACGTACACAAAAATATACTAAGGATAATATATTATACTTATAGGCATTCATGAGCATGTAAGGTGTTATTCATTCATGTAAATGGGGATATAAATAAGTCATAAATGTACACGACTATCAGCTTTGGAGAAATAGAACTAATAATAATTATTACAATTACAAATAATAATTATTACAATTAGAAATAATAAATTATTACTAACTACATATTAATACAGTACGGGTTATACTTTGGCTCTATCTTATAAAGTCTACCATAGTTGAATAATAAATGTAAGCTTTCTGTCTTACAGGGTAGACAAAATGGACAAGAGGATATACTGAGAATCGTAAATGGTAGTCATAGTCGTATATGAGATTACTGAGGATAATATAATGTGGTAACCATAAACTTAAAAGAGGTTAAACTAACAATAAAAGACGATAGTCTTAGAATTTTCCCACAGTGCGGTAAAAAATCTATATACACGGCAACTGAACTACAGTAGCCCCATGACTTCTTAGGTGCTGACTGACCGATCACAGCTGACAGCTGATCGCTTTGAAAAGTTACCAGACCAAATTCTGTATTCCTACGCCGAACCATATGATCTGCAAAATCATGTTTTTAACAGCTGTCACTTCTGAGAGTCAAAATTTAGGCATATACCTAAATATTGGCTGTCAGAATCCAGCTGTGAGCTGTCAGTCAGCATCAAAGAAGCCATGGCACTACTGTAGATACTCCATCCCTCACAGTCAAATATGACATTCAGTACAGTGGCTATATCTTGTTCTGGCCTCAGTTGATAATTTATTTACTTTTAGCACCGCATCTCACTACCCGTTTGGGTTATACGCTTATGTACTAATTACGTATATGGTTTTTATGGATTAGGAAGACTATATTCAGACCAAATTTAACCACACTTGCATGGAGAGAGAATGGAAAAACAGTTTAAGAAAAATCCTCCAGTGCACCCAACCGAGATTCGAATATTGATCTCCCTGTCATCTGTGGTCTAGTCCCCTACAAATGGGTCTCATTTATTAATGATGCTTCATATTAAATATAATGCTTTATTGTATTGCATTATAAAATAATATATTCAAATGAACAGTTATTTTATTTTTATTGGAATTTTTATTTAACTTTCATTTTTATATGAAAATATATTATGTAAACAAGAGCGAATGTTGCTATCAATAAACCACATTTTAGCCATCTTTACTAGACAATAAAAAACACATATCAATTTTAAATATGTATTGAACAAGTTCTTGGTATAATTTTTTTTTCGATGGATTATTTTATATAATATCTGAAAAGTAAAACACGCAACTCAAGTCTTACCTACTCTATCCGGTCACACGTTTTGGATTGATGAATGGAATGCTTTCAAGAACATATTTAATATTTGGGGAATGTATTAATAAGTAGGGTGTCCGTATGATTGATGTATGAATTGGAATTAACTAACAATCGATGACTTAAATTTGTCGCTCTCTATTGAAATGATCGATAAGTCACGCAGCACGGTCCACGAATATTCAAAACGAGTGGAATGACTTATTTATCTACTGTTGACTTTGGAGTTCTATTCTTTAATGAATATATTATTCATAGGAGAATTATTAAACAATTTTATTTTATTGTTTTTCACCCTATATCACTAACAGTTCGTGCTATACGCAAATGTACTAATTACGTTTATTTAGTAGTGCTGGGGGAGCTAGGATTTAGAGGAAGTGTAACCACATTTATGTGAAAAATCATTTAGGAAAACAACCCACCCTAAGTATATATCCAAACGAGTTTCAAATCCAGATATTTTCACTATCAGCGTGACGCTTTGGATCAAGGATGGGGAATTTGTGACAGTTTGGTCACATGTGACCCTTAGAGGTGTTCATCGAGGCCTTTTCACATATTTGCTCAATTATTTATTTTCATCGCTAATACTATATTATATAATCTTAAATGGTGTTTATTTTAAATGAGTTAAATAAAATCAATTTATTTATAAATCATAATGCTTGGAAATTAATCACTCTTATATATATATTATATATATCTTTTAATCTATATATATATGGTTGGTACACTATCACATTTTGACGATATCTACTACACATGAAGTATGTGGCCTTATGAGAAATTTGTTAAGTGACATGTGACATTTCAATTTCAAAAGGTTATCACCGCTAATTTTGACCATTCTAACATTAGAATAGAAATAAGGTGGATATTTAAAGAAAATGCACCTGCATTATCGTGGAGAGTTGATGGGAAAACATCAGTGATTAATTACAATTAAATACAGTAATGACGTAAACATCTATATTTGACCCGCTTCGGTGGCCGCATGGTTTAACACGTCACACTCGCAGTAGACTAGACTGTAAATGACTGGAAGATCAAGGTTCGGATCTTGGTTTGAAATACTGAGGATAGTTTTCCCAAAATGGTTGTCCACTCTACCTCCACGCAAATTTGGGTACGCTTCCTATAAATATAACCTTAATCCTTAAAACCCCTAGCGTAGTTAGTGAGCACATAAGTGTACGGGTAGTAAGACGCAGTGCTTAAATATATATATATATATATATATATTTGCCATCCATAACTAAACTTTAAATTGGTTTACGATAATAGGTCTATGTTCAATTTACTTGTTGCATAATGTTTGTTATTCCGACATGATAAAGCAAATTTAAAGATGCATTCACGTCTCCACGCCGCTAAGAGTAGCTTTTAAACTGTGGTATTAAACAACAATAAACCTCAATTTATATATATTTGTTATCGTCAAAGTTATTAAACAGGTCACTATGAAAAATTACCTGGCATTATGCGTAGGGACCAAAGCAGTCGGACCAAATGATAAATATTTGTTGATATGTCGATATATCATTTTTACCCGGCAGTATGCCTAATGCTTCACACTTTTTAGGCCATGTGAAAAACAGTGCAGTACTACGTCACTGGCAGGGTGGAAAAAATGAACATCCGATTACGTGCCAGCTAATCAGCGGCTAACTAGCCTAACCTAACCTAACTTAATTAACCTAACTAACCGAACCTAGCTAGCCTAACTATCCTCACTAACCTAACTATCCTCACTAACCTAACTATCCTCACTAACCTAACTAGCCTAACTAACCTAACTAGCTTAACTAACCTATAGTAGTCCCATGGCTTCTTTGGTGCTGACTGACAGCTCACAGCTGACATTTGACAGTCAACATTTAGGTATATACCTAAATTTTGACCGTCAGAAGTGACAGCTGCTAAACACATGTTTTTGCAGATCATATGGTTCGGCGTAGGGATACATAATTTGGTCTGGTTACTTTTCAAAGCTTTTAGCTGTCAGCTGTGAGCTGTCCGTCAGCACCAAAGAAGCCATGGGGCTACTGCAGCTAGCCTATCTAACCTAACCTAACTACCTTATCTTAAATAACTTAACCTAGCTAGTTTTTTGTTTGTATATAAGAAGTACTAACTATTATACAGATTATTAAATGAAACACATTATTTTAAAAAATCATATTGCCCAGAGAATGTGAAGCATTATGCATACTGACCGGTAAAAATTATAAATTAACCAATATTTATCACTTCACCCGACTGCTTTGGTCACTATGCGTAATGCCAGGTCATTTTTTATAGTGACCTTTTATTCACTTTGTCCATTATATATATATACATAATATACTGTATATAATATGTATATTATATACATAAAGTACTTAACTTCTGACGGAACGCGGTGGAACGGCGTTCCAGAACCTCTGTTAAGGCAAACACGAAATTCATTCAAACACAATCCCATTATGTTGGATTTTAAAACATTTTCTTCTGTTTTTATAAGAAAATAATGGCTTGAAAACACGTCTTTGAGGCTTAAATTTTTAAAAATCTGGGGGGGGAGTGGGGGGGTAGGGTATAAATCTGCCCCCCCCCCTTCCTAGAATGTTTTTAAATATATATATTTATACACCATACGATATAAACACAGGAATAAAACAAAGCAGGTCAAAAACACACGTAAATAACCGAATTCCTAGCGTATCATTTTGGGTCTCCAAAAAAACCTTTCATTTTGCGCTATTTCGTCAGAATGGCTTCAACTCCAATTGCTTGATATTGATATTGCCTTGGCGCCATTTCCAGAATAAAACAAGAAATGGGTGGGGAAGGGCTAGAAAAGCAAGGGGAAGTGGGATTGAAAGAGGAAGGTGTGGAGGGGGGGAGGTATAGAAAATATAGCAGTCGTCGTTATATTATGACGGGCTGGAGACATTACCACAAGCTATCGGCTTCTTTCCTAGTCTCGTTTTCACTACTGCGTTATCAAGTTCTCTTCTTTCCTAGTCTCGTTTTCACTACTACGTTATCAAGTTCTCTTCTTTCCTCCCTCTCTCTTTCGCTTTACCCCTGATAATCTATTAGCTGCACGTGTAATGCAAGGCACCGTCTGGTTTTATTGCGTCTGATCCTCGGAATGGATGTCTGCAACATGATTTTCTGTTAGCTGTCGTTTTGCGTGAAAAAAAAAATTCTTGCAGCTACTCTCCTTAATCAGTCATGACTAGGCCTACATTTTTTTTATAAGGGGTATCTAAGCTGAAAATTCTACTATCAATAATTTTTCAACAAATGACTTACAGATTAATTTAACATAATTGATTTTTTTTTAGATTTGACGTTTGGAGCACCTTTTAGAAAATATAAATACAATTTTTTTATACCAGAATTGACAATATTTTACTACTTTGTAGAGTAATTTTAAAAGGTAATGATAATATATCTCAAAAGTGACAGCTGCAAATCACATTACTTCAATTATGAATACATTAAAGTGAATATAATTTTTTTCCTAGCTCTCAGATATATCCATTCGTAAGAAAATTGGAATATAGATTACCTATTCTAATAATTTATGACTGTCAAAAGAGAAAGTGGCCGTTTGGTTAGTAATGAATGTGTAAGACTTGCCGGGAATCGAATCTGGCATCTACATTTGGCTATATTGTACACTTTAATGTAATTGTGTCAGAAATTCGTAATATATAATTGTTATTTAAACTTAATAGTCAAAAGTCTGGCATTTTATCACCACCCTTATCCCTACTAAGCATTGGACAGTTACATATAACTTTTTGTTGCAGTATTAAATAAAACAATATGCATTAACAATTATTTATAAAATACATATTTGTCTGCCAAAGGCTGTACGTATATAATTCTTTCCAGTGGAATGGAACACCATGAAAAATAAACACAAAATCAAGACACAGAAACAATATTCTCTATCTCCCTCCAACCTACTCCCCCGCACCCCTTCCCCACCAATAGCTCCCTAAATAAACAACATACTATCAATTGATGAATAGAATTTTTTTAAATCTATCGTTTTAAAAGCTATTTTTTTTACTAAAAAAGGTCCACCATCATGCATGAATTGTTTACTGTGTGATTTTAGTAATCCAATTATCTAATGCAATATATTTTTCCCGTCGCATCCATATTTTGGAAATTATAGTTTAGCTGCTTAATACATGAATAACTTTGTACATACACGGGGATTATAATCCACTATGAAAAGCATTGGCAAATTACTAACGAATAAACTTGATGTTTTAAGCGTAGATAATTTTTGTGATATATTTGTATACAGTTTGTATTTTTACTTTGAGCTCTTTTGAAATGTAGTATCGATCAATGTGTACGTAATCAAATAGCGCTCACTATAGCTAGCTTAGTGATTACAAATATTATCATTTAATGAATCAAGGGATAAATATTCCTGAGTAATTGAACTAATAACAACCTTTAAACTTAAAGATAATGTTTAAAATAATTAATACTCTGGCCTATTTTGATTCCAGTAAGTGGTGAAATTTATTTGAAAACTATTTTAAAATTGTGAACACTAATACTTTAGATCATTTTTATTTAGATTAATTTTCAAACAAATCCTAAATAGAGATAGTATTTTTAAAGAAGCTTTTAGCTATATATAATTTTAAATTACTTTCTTAAGTCTCCTGTTAAAATCAAAATTATATAACGTTCAGTTTTACTTTATTCGAGGTATTTCACGTGCACTTTATGACCCGTCTTATTATATCAGCTAACGACTTATGAACTAACCTAACTTTAGAGCAGACACAACATCCAGCCTCTGGTCATTATTTCATCAGCGTGAAAGGGGAAACCCATATTTTACCAATGATTAATTTTTCTGCCATTCTAGGAACTAAACCCAGGATACCTAGCTTAGCGGACACTACTGATTGAACAAAGGTGTCGGACAATATTATATCATTTTAACTGATATAACTGAATTAACTTTACATATGAAATGCTCAATTTAAAATATTATAAAACAAAACAATGTTTTCCGCTTATTTTAATTAATATTTTCTTTAAGTATTGTATCTAATGGAACTAATAAACTTGTAACTCCTAAACTTCGCATCATTTATATAACCAACACTAACAAGCTTAAAATATCTAAAATCCTGAAACACACAGTCCTCAAATGACGCCACGGTCACATAGAGTATAGTCCGGTCTGCACTTGCGGTTAAAATGACGTCACCTTTACCAGATTAATGTAAGTCACGTCCGACACAGAGGCACCTGTTAAACATGATCGATATAAGAGTAAAATATAAATTGTTTCTGTTTACAGTGATAGTCTAAAACCTATACAGGTGAGTCACCTTACAAGAAGGGAAATAAAAAAAGTTCCTTGGACGTAGAGTTTAAAAAAAATGAAGATGCCGTAGGCTTACTTTAGGGGTTACTAGAGTTTGATCTCGCTATTTGACGTCACTATACGAGATGGAACGCGTACCTATGGGGAAGGGGGCTAAGATTAGAAAAGGGGGGTTTCTAAGGGGTATGGTGGGGTATGGGGGGGAAGGTGAGTGGAACGAGAATTGACGAAGTTTCAAAGTTTCTTGAAGCATCATGTTTTTACGGGACACGAAAGGCAGTTTTCAAACACCTGGGACTTGGTGACTTAGAAGGGGTGGGGGGCGGGGTTATAGGTATAGACGGGGGAGGGGATACGACCCTGTTCTGTGTACTCTGGTATACGTGCGGACACGTCCTTCAAAAACATAGGAATGTAAGGTTTCCTCTGTGTGATACATACACAACTAGGTTTGGTGTATATTTGGGATCAATGGTCAGAATTTTTTTCTTCTTGTAACAGTAATGTCATCGATGTGAAAGCCATATTATGTTTGTCCTTTTAATTGGTTCTCTTATGCTTTCATATCATTTCATTACATGTAATTACTATGTGTATATATATTTTAGTACCACGTCTTACTACCTGTTTGGGGTGAACGTTTATATACTAACTACGCTAATGAGCTAATGATGAGTAAGGTTGAATAGGAATTGTACCCGTATGTGTGTGGAGAGAGAGAGAGAGACAGAGAGACAGAGAGAGAGAGTGGGAACCTATTTAAGGAAAAATCCTCAATACACCCAACTGGGATCAAACCACGATACACCCGTCATCAGTAATCTAATATTTGCAAAAATAGCGCCTTAGAACTTGCGACCACCATAGCGGGTTCCAAATACTGTAGACTGTAAAATGATATATTTTCATTTGAAAGGATAAACATTTATTTACTTCTTTGATGTTAACATATTTATCAAGAAATAAATATGTTATTATTATTTATAATAATATTAGTAATGTTACTAACTTATAATCGAGGTAGCACAGTTCAAGCTTGTTTTTAACACCACGTCTTAGTACTATTCAGATTACACTCATATGGCTTAACTACGCTAATGAGTCACGGACGAGGAAGGTTGATTTAAAGGAGTTCTACCAGCACTTGCGTGGAGGGAAAGTAAAATACAATTTTGTAAAATTCACCCTCACTACACCCGACTGGGATTCGAACTCTAATCAGTCCAAAGATTTTCTTGGATTCGGGGGTCAGCCAATCATCCATTTTAACTTAACTGCTTGTTGTTTTTATACTGGGGATTTGACTAACTCCCGAGATTAGACTACAGTTCTTAATCTACTTTAATAAATTAATACACCATAGCCTACACTTTTATGCTTTCAATTTGACGGATAGTGTTAATTCAACTGTTGAAAGACGAATATCGCAACCTCTGATTAATCTCTACTCGTGTAAATATATTTCTTAAATGATTGGAAAGTTTTTTCTATGTCGCATAAATTGTAGCGGCTTAATCTTGAGGGTGGGTATGAGAGATTTTATGTAAAAGGAATAACTTTGTGGTAGGTGACCTGGTGGTCTAGGGGTAAGGTGTCGGACTTCTATGCTGGTGGCCGGGGTTCAATCCTCGGTCCCGGCATAGATTTATCTGATTACCAAACCCTTCCTTCACCTCTGACAAGACATCTTGTGAATGTGGGGAATGCCAGGCCTCCACCGTGGTTCGGATTCCACGTTAAACTGTAGGTCCTACATTTCATCTCATTATCACCCTACCATTACACATTAGCGTAAGTGCGTATAACCCGAACGGGTAGTAAGACGCGGTGATAATAATAATAATAATAATAACTATGTGTCATCTATGAGCTCAACTTTTATTCAAGAACTGGAATTCTATATCATAAGAATGTTCGTTTAAGTTGTATGTTGTATTTTTAAATTTGAACTTAATTTGTGTTCAACTTTATATTTTCCTATTCTAAGGGTTTCGAAGAGTAATTATAACAATACTAACTTAAAGTGCGTGTCATTACAAATATCCTGAGAAAGGTTGAATCAATAACTCCCTAAGACATACTTCTACTTCTATAGTATAGTGAAGGTATAGCTTTAAAAATTCAAACAACTTGTAGGAATGTACGTATGCCCTGGGGAACATCTTTGGTGCGGGCCAATTTTCCAGACGGCATGGCGGAGTAGAGGAGGCGTAGGAATAGCCCATGGGACATGGTAGGGGGAGAGCCCTTGGGGAAATTGCGCATGCGTACAACTATACGAGGCTTTCAAACGTGGGAGCTGTTCAAATGTACAATGCACATTACATTATACATGGCTTTTCGTGTATTCAAATGGTTTTTATTTATTTTTAAAAGTACGAACGTCTATTAGATTGAATGAAAATAAATGGTACGGAACTCCACACGGACTTTCTCGCTCTATTGTTTAATAATTGAGATATTTACTCAAAAATCATATATGTGAAACTTAATAATATACTCTAGCAAACGTCAAGCATAAATTATACTAAACTTATGTACAACTTTTTTGAATCCCGGTTTTAAATTTTATAATTTTATTTTTAAAGAATTAATGTCCTCATTTGTATGTTTGGACGGATAAAAAAATATTAATATTGGGTCCACAAGGGTCAACACTTCGTATTAAAATGTTGACTTCCGGTTAAAATTTTCTACATTTTATTAGGTGTTGCACATCTTCATGACATCGTATTGCTATTAAATTCTTCGTTTATAAATGTTGACCAATAAAAAATGTATAGGTTACAGGAAAAGTAGATTCTCCAGTAAGAGTCGACTCGGCCTAGGTAAAGTTGACTCTTACTGGTCTTTTTAGTAAATGTTGATTAAAAGCGAAAAGTGATGAATTTAGATCAACATTTACTAGTCAGAGTTGACTGTACCTAGGGAAAGTATACTCTTACTATCTTGAGTTAGTAAAAGTTGACTTTTTGAAAGGAAACGGTCTACTACCTAATAAAAACCAAATAAAAAAGCAAAACCTTTATAATAAAAAGAGAGATATAAATATTTATTATTTATTACAGCATAACCTAACCTAATCTAACCTAACCGAATTTACCTTGGAGGTTGAGCGTTCTAGCTTAACTTTTTAACGAAACAGTAGACCTAGGATATTCAAAACAGTTGCATTTAGAGAGAAACATCGCGGAATCAACTTTTACTAAACCACAGCAGGTATAGTTAACTCTTCCTAGGAAAAGTTGATCTGTTTATTCTCAATCAACTTTTACTGATACTTTCAGTAAGAGCCGACTTTACCTAGGCCGAGTCAACTCTCCCTAACAATCTACATTTCCTGTGACATATATATTGACTATTGGGTCTAAAATAGAGATAGATCATTGTTGTACAAACATTTCTCCTAAGAGGTTTAAGGAAAAAGAACAAACTTTTTGAGAGACATACTTATATTTAATTACTCTATGGCATTGGAGAATTATTGTGCTAAAACTTAAGTAGTATAGCTTTAAAACAAAAGTTCACATAATTGTATTAATATAGTTGCCAATATCTCAGAAACTGTTGGTTTTATATAAATATATTTCATATAAATTTTTTATTTTTAATAGTACTACAATTTTTCAATGATCAGTTATTTAGTATCTCAAATAGTTACAGAGATAAGGAAATTTCTGCTTCTGTGAAGTACCCTAAAAGTCAAATAGCCAGTTTATTTATAATCTTAATCGACGCCTATATTGGTCTATTTATTTGAATCAAAATCCATAGAGCCGATTTTCGCTCTTTATTAAACTACTCTTAATTTTAAGTTTAAACAGATACACAGACAGACGGCGTTGCAAGGACCACTTTTTAGGGTTTGGGGGGGTCATAAAACGTCGATATTCATCAACATTTCAGGTTATATGTTTATGGTAGCATTACTATACCTATAGTGTTCATAAAGATAAAAAATATAAATATTTGCGTATAGCTTAAAATTTATTTATTTTATAAAAATATGTTTCGAATAAAGCATTTGTATTATAAATAGATCTACATATTTATAATGATAAGTAATTTCATATATCTAATAGTTTCGGAGATGTAATAAAAATATATAATTTACGCATTGGACCGGAGCGGAGGTCTTAAAGTAATTCTGCCGAAATATTGAGAGTAGCTTTTTTTTTAATATTAATAAATGTTTAGAAATTAAACTTAATCAAAATAGCTACAGCATATTTTGAGAAAATCGACTTTTTATCTTTTTGCCCTTCAATAAACTACCCTAAAATTTAGGGTTAGATATCCAATTCCAAAAAACCCCTGTGGTGGTAACTGACAGATATATATATATATATATCTTATAAAACTTAGTATTTCTCATCCCTACCATATTAGCGTAATTGATATATAAATGTGTACAACCCGAAAGGATAGTGATACGTGGTGAAAAGGACCCGCATCTTAATACTATTTCTGATTACAGGTATGTATATATAAATTTGGCTAGTGAGATAAGGTTTAGGAATGTGGACTTTTAGAGAACATGTACTCCCATTTCCGTGGATATAAAGTGGAAAAATATTTAGGGAAATAAACTAGGTGCACTCGAACCCCAACCGGAAAAATTAGGGCCTAGCAATCTTGTCATTTAGAACGTGTGCCTGATTTTGATGGGAATGACCTGTCAATTATCTATTATTTTGCTATTGAATCCTGGCAAATATTATTTTGAAAAAATACAGATTATTATAAAATGAAAGAGAAACTTAACGCTATAGATGCACCGTTGCCCTTAATCATTGCTAAAACTATAGATGCTTTGCCAGATATGTTTATGATCCTGCCCTAATAATGATGCATTAAGGACCCACATCCAATTTTTTTGATGGATTCACACAAACAGTTTTCAAGGGTCGTGATTTTATTGTAATGACATTTAGTTTATTAATTGATGTAATATTTTAATATCAATATATTTCTTATAACTGTTTTCATGAGCTATACCTAGTTATTAGTCTTAAGATAATATTTATAAAATAATTTTACTTAATTATACCGAAATGCTTTTCTCCTTCTTCTCAGATGCCAATAATTATCTATAAACCCAATATACGCGATGAATTAACACAAGTGAAACTCATCATTAGCGACATGATATGTGTTTTTACAAACTTTTACTACGCTTATTAAAATAACTTTAAAAATCTATTTAAAGTTCGTGTTAGAATTTTAGAATGTATAATACATACATAAAAATATAAAAAATGTAAATACTACCGAAAAAATGACTACTTGGCATTTAAATTTGAACTATGGTCACTTTTGTTAAAATTGAATTAATAAATACCAAACCGGCTTCGGTGGCCAAATGCTCTAAACCGAAATTCTCACAATATACTATTATACTGCCAATTGCAGGGAGATTAGTGTTTGAACCCTGGTCGGTTTTACTGAGGGCAAAGGTTTGGGGGGGAGGGGTTCCTAAATGGTTATACACTCTAATTCCACGCATATAGGGGCAGAATTCCTCTAGTTTTCAAATCACCTCAACTTTCACTCATTAGCAAAATTAGTACATATGCACATAGCCTTACGATTATCTCCGCCGTAAATAATGACTACTTTTTCCCAATCCAATTATCTACTTCAAGTCGCCAGAGCTAAGTATTATTTAACTTACCCACTATATATTATAGCATAACTTAGTCTTGTATAAACTTAATATCTGTTTTAAACACCCTTGATAACTTTACATAGTTAATATACACATAAACAGATACCTATTATTAAATTATAACTACTTATTCTATTACATTAAAAATACAAAACTTTCTACTTCAATATTACCATCCATATCATTTAAATTTGACATAATTTATTAGCATTTTTAAGAACAAAAATTATTTTATCTAATTTTTATACCAAAATACAACTTATTTGACGAGATCCAGTCAATTTATTTATCCTAAATCATCATTAATCTACACCGACTATCAACCTGCATAATGTCAAACCTCAAACATATGAATTCGTGGGGAAATGAAGTGAGTTAACGTAATAATCTCTTTACTACCCTTTCACTTAGTGGTTGGCTGAGAAGCATTCATCTGTTGAAAGTGTAATCAACACACAGGTTGAGGAGAAGAGGGAGATGAGAGGGGCCTGGGTTGTTGAGGTGGGGGGGGGGG
>CABFOW010000605.1:110735-154577 GCA_902141385.1 Timema californicum
GTGAATAAGACAGTTCCTCCTAAGGATGTGTCCAGTCCACTTTACAAATAAAAAATATATATATATATATATATATATAAATTGACAAGCACATACCACAAGAATTAATGACGTATGAATTAGTAAGGGTATAATAAGTAACTTCTCTGGCTGTCAGATAACGTTATTCTCATTAAGTTTGACCTGTATATAAGTTTAGTATGCCTTATTTAGTGCCACATATATTGTGTGTGTGTTACTCATTCAATTATTGTTATTTAAGTGAACTTAAAACATAAAAGGCTAGTGTGGCTGAATTCTCTTCATAAGTTTAATTAGCCTCCAAACAGAAAATGTAGAGAAAATTCGAATCAAAAAAACAAAATTTTAATAATGGTCCCGAAGTAAACGTCCAGAATAATAGTAACAGAATGGCGAGTTGGACGATAAAGAACTTTTTGGCAAGCGTGTGAGAAGGAGGAGAAGAAAGAGGATCTAAGGAAATTGGGGAGGGGTAGAGTGGAGTCCAATGCCAGTGTCTTGTTCTAAAACTCATTACAAGTGCCTGTGCAGCCGCGCACCGCTGACAAATGACGTGGAAAATGTTGAAAAATGAATTAGAGATCCTGAATTGTTAGTGAACAAAAACAAGCTAGCTGAATAATAGAAAAACAAACTTTATCAATGTAAAAAGTGTAAACTGAGTCGCATTGTCAAATTATTGTTTGTTTTTGTTATTAATCAAAAATATATCTTTGCATATTTTTTACTTAAGGCACAGTAAAAGAATTAACGAAATATGAATTTACTGTTTCATTTTTAAGAGTATACATATATTGCGGAAAAAATAACTCATAAATAATTATAAATGTATAATATATTCTAAAATAGTTTTAAATACATTCTTATTGGCATTTACTGTGAAGACGATGGAAAAAATATATATAATACCTTGTCTTAAGAAGTCGTTATTTTTACCGTGTTGCCTACTTGGAGATTTCGAAGATATTTTATGAAGAAGGTTGCATCTTGGGAAATGTAATCTAATATTTATTGAAGAAAAAGGGGAAAATTATTTGAAGGGTACAGGGGAAAAGGTGGGAAATTCACACTACCCACATTTTCCAGGACGATTTTTATATCCCAAACTACATAAAGATCCAAGCAATTTTTTTCTAAATTAATTTAATTTATATATGACAGAGACCTCTATCATCCATAATATAAAGTACATTAAATAAGTATCAAGATTGTCTAACAGATAGAAGCACCAGCTCTATTTGAATTAAAATTGGACTTTCCACCTTTTTCACTTGTACCCTTTATTTTAGAAATACAACACCTGCAGAAAATACGATCGGTATATGAACCCCGAACTACCCGCTCACCATCAAACCACACTAGGTGATCTTAATAGTGTATTTTACATCCACACCAATTCAAATAGGCCTATTAGTTTAAGTTACATTAAATTGAAATCAAAAACATTAAATATCACAATGATGTAGGCCTATAATATATTTATTTAAATGTTTTGTTTGTGTATTGTTCTCAGTACCTTATAAGACTTAGCTATCGTAATTTAAATATTTACTTTTTCAGTGGTTTCAATATTATTTTTTAATTATTATAGTGAAACTATCAAAATGCACTTATGTATTTCCGAATAAATTGTAAACTCCTTTAATATATTATATTAATTTTATGTTAAATAATGATAATTGTTTTCAAGCATAGAATAAAATGTATATTAATTATTTTTAAATGCGTAATTTTGGATAGGACAACACAATATGCCTTTTAATAAATCGTAGTTTTATTTTAAAAATAAATTGACTAGAGAAAAATAATAGTTTGATTTTTATTCCAACAGTTTTGATTTATTTACAAGAAGATGTGTTTGTTTTTGAAAACATCCATTTACTTGAGACGTACTGCAACTTGAACTTTATACGATAAACTTTAGAACCTAATCTACTCAAAACTGTTGCGTAAAATAACGCCTCTCCAGGAAAGTTATTTAATCATACTAACATTTTATTTTCCTCTCAATAAATCTAAATCTAAACTTTAGCTTCCAGTAACACTCTTTTAAACTTCGAAATACTGTTTAGCGTGTAATTCGTAGTTAAAGTAATAAAGTTTATTATTATTATTATTATTATTATTATTATTATTATTAGCACTGCGTCTTACTACTCGTTTGGGTTATACGCACGTGCGTTAATGTGATATGTGGTAGGGTGATTGTGAGATGAAATGAAAGACCTACAGTTTAACGTGGAATCCGAACCACGGTGGAGGCCTGGCATAATGAAGTTTAAATGTACAGTACATACACATTATTAAAATCATTCTTCTCATTCTTTAACATTAGTCAAGTTGTTAGAGCATCTGCTTGTCAAGTTAAGGGGCCCAAGTTCGATTCCCTGCATGAATTTAAGAAAATTAGCATCGTGTCTTACTAACCATTCGGATTATACATTTATATACTAATTATGCTAATGGTTTTGGGGACTAAGAAGGATATATTTAGAGAAAGTGTAGCCACATTTGCATGGAGGGAGAGTGGTAAATATTATGGAAAACCATCCTTAATACACACAACAAAAATTTGAACCTTGATCTCCCCGTCATCGGCAATCTAGTTTAATACGAGGGTAGCACTTTAGACCAAACGGCCACTGAAGCGGGTATTATTATAATTGATCAAATTGGGACTTTAAATTTCACTGTGATAGATACATTTCTAGGCGATTGTTTTTTTGTTTTTGTTTTTTTACTCTGGAATTAAATCAATTTGTAAGTCATATACTGATACAAACATTAGGTTCAGAAATCGCGCATTAAATACCACAAAAATTATTTAAATTTATTCAGATCTTGGGTGCTGCCTAAAATAGTATTGCATTTTTAATTGATGTGTTTGTTATATTTATTGTTAAATGTGTTTTCTTAGTTTGATTTAATTTGTAGGTTCTGTGTTTGTTTATACTATATATATTAAATTTTCAAATAAAAATGCACTGATAATTTTAAAAATATGTATACATATAATATTGTGCTTATTTAGTTCGATCTTTTGATTGCTAATAAATATGCATTGCGTTCCTGTTTCACAAAGTAATTGTAAGTGCTGTACTTTCATGTTTGCGCTCACCTCAAGGCGCATCCAATCTCTATACATAGGACGTAACACGCCACCGTCTTAATTAGAAATTACGTCTTGTGTGAATTGATTCTATTAGGGCGAGCTCCTCCCTGTACGCTCAGAATTAAGGGGAGGCAGAGTGTTAATTTCAGGGAGCCTCCACCCCTCTTCCTTTACTCCCTTCAACCCTCAAACCAGGTTAACCTAACCTGTATTGACGAACAGGTTACAAGATCGTAACCTAGCTCAACTTTGCAAAGGGGAACGAGACACTTAATCAGAGTTAGGTTAGCCGAGTTGGTTGATGCGATGAACCTGCTTTTAACGCTGTTATTAGATACAGCTTTAGAAAATTGCTCGCAGAGAACCATGATATTGCTGGTTTGGTAAAGTAATTCATTATCTACTCTGTCTCGGTGAGTATACAACAATACTGTATATTAAACCTGTTGAAAATTTGAATAAAATGAAATAATAAAAAGAGAAATCTTTTGAATTGTATTTATTTATTTTTGCTTTGCATCTCACTATCTGCCTCAACTATATACATTTAGTTACACCAGGCTTAGAGATGAGTAAGCTATAATTTAGAGGAGATGTACCCGTAATAGTCCAGATGGAGGATGGGAAAACACTTAGGAATAACATATTTAGTATATCTTACCTGGATTTAAACACTGATCTCCTCATTATTGGAAAACCAGACCAGGCTATATTTATATCTAGTCCACCTAAATCTCGTTTTAGAATAGACTTCTCATGACAGCAAATTGGGGTTTGAATCCTAGTTACGTATATTGAGGGGGGCTTTTCCTAAATATTTTCCCCCCTCCCGCCACGAAAATGTGGGTGCTCTTCCCCTAAATTAAACCTTTATAATCCCTAGCACATAAATATAATTAAAACATAAGCGTATAACCCGAACGGGTAGTAAGACATGTTGCTAAAATGAAAGCGAAATATATATTTGTACTGTAAAAGATTAACTGAAATTGTTTAGTAATTTATTTATTAAAAAAATGATATGATTTTTTGTGCTTTATTAACAAGGCAAATTGAAGTTTGAATAAAAAAATATTAATTTGAATTTAAGATTATTTATTCTAATAAATGGTTATATTTAATGCGAATCACTATTAATTAATAATTTAAGGCCAAATATTATTCACTTTTTAAGTTATATAGTGGAACGATAATTTTTGTTTACACTTAGTTCATATTTATCTTTTAGGACATAGTAAACTACGAAATATTTATTTTAAAATAACTTATTCTTATTCAAGTTTGATCTATGATAGGATCTAAATATGGATGCTGGATCATATAGAAAACTATGAGACAGCAAAAACTTAATAATTTATATAAATAATACTGAACCAAAAATAGAAAATCATTGATAACCATAATTATTGAGTAAAAACTATATATTAGAGAAAATTGAGCAAAACCTGGATCATTTTGAAAATTAGCGTTAATCCAGAATCTAAATCCTACAAAAAACTATTACTGAACAAACTTTGGGTGGTATTATATAAAATAGCCAATAGATCATGCTGCCACCAAAGCGAGTCTTAGATTATTACTCCTAAGCTCGGAATTTAGCGTAATTATATACCTATTCAGTCCCAGTTTCAACTCTCGGCATGGCAGAACATGTTTTGATTGATTAAACTAGGGCTTTGCCTTTTAGAATGGATACGTTACGAATTAAATCCGTCAACTTAGCTCAGTCGATAGAATGTCTGCCTACTGAACTAAGGGTCCCGGGTTTGATTCCTGGCAACGCCGAAAATTTACCATTGATGACAATATGGATTTAGCCTTTCACATTGATAAATTAACGGCTGGTGACTGGATGTTGTACCTGTCCTAGTATCAAGTTAGATCATATAGCATATGTATCTACGACAGGCCTAATAAACTGGTAGTGGAAAGATATATGGCTTGAATAAAGTACTGACCCAGACCATAGGCTGGGAACAGTCAGAGACGTAAAGTAATTGAGGGGAGCACTGGCAATTGGGATGGTTCTAATGCAAATTTGTAAATCATAGCCTGATAAAATCTATTCCTTCCATAAGCTTATTTTTAATAAACCCATTTAAAATAGAAATTATTATAAATGTAAAAAAATACATAAAGCGTTGATAGTAAAATGATTAAATTACATTTTTTAAAGCAGATTTGTATATATAGCACATGTGTACTAATTTGTTTTAATAATAACAACAACTCTAGTTCACACACAAAATCTCAAACTACTCTGTGAATTTCATGGACAACTTAAAGAAGAAGTTCTCGTGAAATGAATCAAAAGTCTAGCTAAGTTAGTATTAATTCCATGGTATTTTTGTGTAAGTAAACTAATTAACTTTAAAACAAGCAAATTGTTTTTTTGAAAATAATTGCAAAGCATAAAATTAGGGTCAAAACTAACTGTAATATCCTTAATGATCAATTCTAGTTGTTTAAGTTTAGTTTTATTATATATTTCAATAGATTAAAACTTAAGGTGGGGAGCAGAGACTGATAGAAAAGGTAAACATTTGGTTGCTTTTGTAAGAGAAATATTTTATGGTTTTAATACATAAAATAGGGTTTCAGTAAATACGTTTAGTTGAACTTTGTATCCATATCAACACGTCTCAACAGTTCCTTAATTCATGTTATGAGTATAATGATATATAAAAGAATTTTTTTAAATTAATTGAAAAGGTTATGTTTAAATTTTGCATGAAATATTGAGATTACTATTTCTAGAAAATTAATCTAAGCCAATTACCAAAAAAATATTTGATCTATTTCGGCCAAAAATCTTTTTGCTATTAAAACTATAATAATACAAACATTATTCTAGACTTCACTGTGACCCCAACTTAATAGACTATAAAAAAAATTATAGTAAAATTATTAAAAAAGTTAACCACAGTAACATAATTTTAATATTGGAAAATATCGATTAGAGTTGACATCGAGAGATTTCATGTCACACTTTATCTTACTTTTCGCTTGTTAAGTTAACCTTTATTTAAAAGCTAGCAATCCAGCATGGCGTCCCCGTGGCCCATTGTGTGGTATAAGAATTATATAAGCCTCCCATCCCCCCATCCCCCACCACCACCATAGTGACCGTATCTCTAAAACATAGTTATAAATCAGATAAAAAATATTGTCTTCAAAAATGTGTTAAAAATAGCCTAGTTAAAAATCTAATTAAAATTTAAAAATCCTGCTTCAAGCTGCATTTGGCCCCCTCCATCTATGTTAAAAATTTCAAATGCCTGCGTGCCGTGGATTTGGCTGGGCATCACATACAAACAAACCCACACACAGAAAAACACTTCCTATTATTATTATTATTATTATTATTATTATTATTATTATTGATGATTTAATTCTAATTTATTTTGTAAAATTAGACTAACCGCATAAGACATTTTCCAAGACCTGGTAACCCAATTAGTTCTGTTCATCAGAATTACAAGGATGGCCTTGAAGGGAGGTAGTTAGATACATTGCAGTGCGTGACAAATAAATCACGCAGTTCACAGACAATCATTGAATATGGTTAAGTTCCACCCAAAACACGCAACTAAGAAAAGAGGAATACAAATGTTCGAGCAGCTCAACCAAAATAGAATGCATCGTGAAAAGTATAGCATAACAATATTAAATAACAAATTTGATTAAATTTAAAAAAAATAGTGAATCAACAAATTAATTTTATTTTAAAACAATTCTGGCAGAATAAAACTACCAATGAAAATAATTAACTCTTCAGAAATTGTAATCAAACAAAATTATATTTGGCGTTAAAAGGCTGTGTTTGTGCTAAATTACCTACCATTACACCTAGTTTTAAGAAAACACTCATTTAAAAGTTCATAATCCTTTTGTTCCAAAGTGGAATACATTGTAATTATATTTATATACAAAACATATATATGCCTATACGGTAGGTGTATATATATATATATGCCTATACGGTAGGTGTATATATATATATGCATATACGGTAGGTGTGTGTATATATATATATATGCCTATACGGTAGGTGTGTATATATATACATGCCTATACGGTAGGTGTGTATATATATATATACATGACCTATACGGTAGGTATATATATATATATATATATATATAAAATACGTATATCTATTTGTAAGCATGTAAATATATTTCCATATAATATCTATATACATATATTGTGAATGTGGGGAATGCCAGGCCTCCACCGTGGTTCGTATTCCACGTTAAACTGTAGGTCCTCCATTTCATCTCACAATCACCCTACCATTACACATTAGCGTAAGTGCGTATAACCCGAACGGGTAGTAAGACGCGGTGCTAATAATAATAATAATAATAATAATAATAATAATAATATATACATATATAACCTATATTTTTACTTATATATACACAAACTATTATTTTTATATTATTATAAATACATAGATTGGTAATATGTAATAGAGATTACGACCGTTCCCACAAACAATATTCTGTAAAAAATTCCCATAAACGGTTATTGTGTCATTAGAAGAAGCTCTCTGCCCTGATGTAGTTTTGTTTATATCCTTTTTCGTGAAAGAATTGAAATACGATATTATTTAACGGGTGTGAAAATTCAGATTCTTTGTACTGTATTTCAATTGCCACAGGTGTATTATTTTGTGTTTGGGTTATTCCACCGAACAATTTGACTGTTGAGGGCTTACCAAATGAAACGAAAAGTTCGTTCACGGTAGGAGTTTACCTGGGAAAGGACTTTTTTCCCTACCAGAAATCTATTATATAGTAGGATATTGGTAAGAAAAAAGACCTTTCAGAGGTAAACTCCTACCGTGAATGAAGTATATGTGAAAAAATATACAGTTTATATTATAATTATAAAAGAGTTCTGCGAAAATTAAAAATATTTATGACAACAATAATTTATTAAAACCATTACCACATGATGGCTAGGCCCCCGCCTGCAGTTAACAAATAATTGTTACTGGAGTGGCTATTTTCCCTCACTCTCTCTCTCTCTCTCTCTCTCTCTCTCTCTCTCTCGACCCCTTGAAGAGAGAAATATTGTGAGCGTTAAAAAAATCTGGCTCATGATTTTGATAGATGTTGACGTTTCATGAACCCCTGAAAACGAAAAAGTTATTTTTGCGATACTGTCTGTCTGTATCTTGTACTAGAACCAAAACAATCTTACCGATCGGTCTAGATATCTAGCCCTAAAATTCAGGATAGTTAACTGAAGCGTAGAAAGAGATAAAATCGATTTTCCCAAAATTAGCTTTAACGATTTTGATTAATTTAATTTATCTAAACACTATTTGACATTACAAACAAAATGGCAATTTTTATTTTTCCATGAAAAATAGCTTTGAGGGTACATAAAGAGAGATTTCTAATTTTGATCATATCTCCGTAACTATTTGGTATACGAATGAACTTAGCATGGTTAAGCTTAAATTAAAAATATTTTAATATGGAATATATTTTTTTAAACCAATAATGTCTGAGCTATAAGTAACCATTTATATATTGTATGAAATACTTACAAATATAGAATTAATTTTTATGCTCTTTGATGGAAATAGAGGCTCCTCTTTTTTTCTTTGTTTCTGTAACAGTGTATATTAAAGCATGTATGATATTTGTTGGAGTGTTTTTGTAACAGTGTTTATTATTTATTTCACAATTTTTACTATTTTTTAGTAAAGGTATCTATTTTAAGATTAAAGAGAGAGAGAAAGTCTGTTCGGTGCACTGTACCATTTATTTTCATGATAGCTACATTATTTTTTATTTTTTCTTTGCCCGTCGGTAAACTACTCAAGTCTAAGGCATCAATTCCGTGTTAGATTGGCCTGATAATATTGAGGAGTACAGGTTTCGAAACCGGCTCGAATCTAATGACTATGGTTTCTCCTAAATGGTTTAACACTATACTTACACTAAAATGAGGGTAGATAACTTCTTAAATCCTTCCTTCCTCATCTCTACCTCATTATAGTTTTATCATATATGCGTAGGCTATGATCTTAACAGGTTAAAATAAGCGGTGATCGGGGATACAAATAAAACAATATTTCTCTTTCCGAGGGATCGATAGAAAGTAAAGCTCGATATATAGTTTAGAAGAACGTATATAGTAATTGTCTCACAGGTTTCATTCTTTCAACCCGTTTACTCCTATTGAAAATATAGGTACTCAAAGGATAAAAAAAAAACTTTACTAAGAACGCCCATTTGGTACAGTGGCGGATATAAGAAGGGGGTGATGGTGAAGATCACTTCCTGCATATAAAAAAATCAAAAATATGGAAACAAATACCCTAATGTCGTAAAGAGTGACTAACACCTCTATAACCTCATTTCCTACATGATCTACTCAATAACTCTTTAACTTGGCTCTAAGTTTCAGAAAGCAAGTGACTTAGAACTAAAACTCTCCAGTAAGTTTAATATGATAAATTATTTTTATTAAATTACTTATTTTTTCTACTAATGCATACTAAAACGTTTTAAGCCCATATATATATANTATACAGTATAAACTTATTAATTCTATTGTGAAAATGACTTTTAGTTTTATGTTTTTGTATTAAAATTACAAATTGGTTAATAAAACAATAAAACATAAGCATAAATCATATACCTACATATGCAAATTATAGTAATATTATTATAGATATTCATAACTATAAATATATTATTATAAATAGCTATATTGTTAATTATATTTATTTCTAGTTCCTTGACTATTCCTACTGGTTTGGTTCCACGTGACAAATCATTGATCTTCTGTACAACCTAAAACTAATAAATAATAGAGTAATCAAAATTGGAGATGAATTGTTCTCGTCCCGAGTCGACCTGTGCTCTGTTAAGTGTTGAATATTTGAAAGAGGTGTAGAAGGGTTGGAAAAGGGGTGGTAGGTCAGGGTGGAGGGGGAAAAGGTCCAAACTCTTGTTTTGTGTGTGTGTATGTTTTATAGTTAGAACACGCGCAAATAAACCAACAAAAACCTATAGGGAACATGCGACAGGGCATTCAAAACTACATTACTCTACTCTTAACATTATTTACAGATCCGCAAAAAAATATACAAGAGCAACAACAACAAACTAAAAACAACTCCGTGCTCCGAAGAGCGTCGACAGCAATAGTTTTCTTTGTTCCTTGTAAAAAAGTTTGTATGGAATATGTTACATATATATTTTTACATCCTAACCTAGATGTTCTTGAAACAATACCATGTGTTGGTCGACCTACACGCTTAAATATTTTTTTTAAATAGGCTAGTAGACCAATTTTTAATCAAACAAAAGCTAAAGGTCAAAAGCATAATCTGTGGCGAGGACTTGTAACATGTTTTTATAACTTCTAATAACTACTATTATTTGTAGGCTATAGACAGTGGAGGATTCAAGGTAGGGGGCACTGGGTCATGTGTCCCCCTTATTGATTTTCGAGAAATATACACCAATACTTTAAATTCCATGTAGCTACAAAAGAAAATTCATTGTTAATAGATAAAGAGACACTGGATGCAGTAAAAACACACTACCCGGGTTTTTACATACACTATACAGATACTTTATTGAAATTTGAAATAATGGAGACAATTCTTGATACAGAAATCTGAAAAAGTCTATACGCCCAGGGAAGCTTACATATTGGCGTCGGTGTTTCTAAACATGAGGTTCCTTTTGAAAACTCTTTGTGGGATACAAGTTACCATTTCAACAGTAGAGCTATCTTTTTTGTTTATTGAATGGGATTAAAACCTAATTGGGATCAACAATGGGTCAGGAAATACTCAATAATTGTTCTATTTTCAGATTCAAAATTTAAAAATATATATCACTTTAGTAACATTTTTAAATATTCAATACATTTATCCCCTAAGCAATGTATTTATAAGATTTAGGCCTATAAAGATATATTAAAATTTCAGACGTTTGTTTTAACATGTATTATTAAAGCACTAATTATTTATATTTATAAATTTTAACCCTGGATTTTTATGCAAAGGATACCCCTAGGGTTAGTTTAGTTTCTGTTAATACTTCAAATATATTATTTTCAAAATGGCAGTTTTAAAAGCTTTCAATAATATTCAAAAATATACATAGGTATATTTAGATTTTGATCTGAAAAAAAGTTTTTTGACAGAACTTAACAAAAGTTACTAAAACCATTTTCATATTTGTATACTTCAAATCAATTAAATATCATGTCACTTTCTATGACCAGTATAAATACAAAAAAATAAAAATGAATCAAATATCCAAAGCTATTATTTATGCATTTTAGTGTGGATTACTCCATCTAGATATTATATTCTGAAAATTGTAAAAGGACACCTGGACACGGGAATCGAACCCGGGACGTTTGGCTTAGTACGCCAATGCTCTAACCACTGAGATATACAGGAGTCATCGTGTGCCCAAGGTAATTCTTCACTCTTCACTGATATTTTAAGGCAGAGTCTATTATGGACGTGCGAAGATCGGCTACAAATGTGTGATTAATTAAGATCACGAGCTATCAGATAACGCAGCCACCTTTGACTCGGTAATTGGCTTATTGCAGCCATTTTACCATGACCATTATCATAGGCACGGGACGAATCCTCGATAACTCTGTGGTAAGAGCATTGGCGTAATAACCCAAAGGTCCCGGGCTCAATTCCCATGTCCAGGTGTCATTTTTCAATTTTCAAAATATGATTTAAAAAAAATCATGTCATATTATCAATGTTGACTGGGAATAGATTTATTTTTATTTTATAAATCTTTCTTTGGTCTAAACTCCGGCTATATATGCATGATAGGCGTATACTCCATTCACAATAGGAGTCACTCTCTGAAAGGTCTTTTTTCCTACCAATATCCTACTATATAATAGTTTTCTGGTAGGGAAAAAGGCCTTTCAGAAAACAATTCCTATGCTGAACAGACTGTATCTTGCTTGACACTAACCTAAATGATCATGGTTTGTTTGATTCACACCACATTCTTTTTTTTCACCCGATCTTTAAGCAAATTATGGTAATTTAATAACGATCCACCCTTCTCATTCTAGAATAATACAATAGTGATTAAGAGTAAGTTTTCGATTCATTGCGTACTAAAAATCATATTAAATAATTATGGGAATAGTTAAAATATGTGACTGCCTTTTCTATTACGGTAGGTTAGTTTCTGTTGTGTTAAAAAAATACTACTTTTTTTCTAATCTCTTACAACCTTGAATAAAAGTTCTTTTTTGCAAACGTCTTACTACCCATATGGAATATTCGCATTTTAATCAAACTAACAGGGTAGGAATGAAAAAGGCTCATTTAAAAAGAAATGTAACCATATTTGAAGTGATAAAGATTGGAAAACCATTTAGGAAAAGGCACCCTAAGTAAACCTGATCTGGAATCGAACCCCGATCTTTCCATTACAGGAAACCTTGTATATTATTGCGAGAGTGACGTCTGAGATCTTACGACTGTCAATGCGGGTAAATTATTATTTTACTACCATTTAAGAAAACAATAGTATCGGCTATAATTATGTTTACTATGCGTATAGCCCGAACGGGTAGTAAGACGCGGTGCTAATAATAATAATATTTTTACTAATATTTTTTCTAGGAGAGTTACACAAAAGATATTTTATAAAATGTGCAACTCATACTGAAATATTATTTTAAGTAAATTACTTTAAACCTCCTTATAGTCAAAGAGAATACACCTTTTAACATAACTAGTTGAAAAGGTTTCCTATAAATCAAATAGTGAAACATATTTAATTTAATAAAGAGGGCTTATTGATTTTCCTAAGCCTTTGAGGGCAGGATCGAATTAAAAACTCTTTGTTGATATAGAAAAATGTTCAAATTTTCATAGTAATACTTAAAAAAAGGAATATCCTAGACTATTTTTTCTTAATAATGCGTTTATCACTTTATGGGTTAATCCGACACCTTTGCTCAGTCGGTAGCGTGCCTGTCTACTGAGCCAAGGATCCTGGATTCAATTCCCGGAATGGTCAAAAAGAAAATCACTTGTGAACTGGGGCTTTACGCTCTCCATAGTGGTGAATTAACGGTCGGGGACTGGATGTTGTGCCTGTCCTAGTCTTAATATAGATTATAAGTCATATGAAGCTGCGACAGGCTTAGCAAGCCGGTAGTAGAACATAAATAGCTTGGATAAAAAAACTGTTTGGGTTAGGGATAAACAACTACCCTAGATAAAAGTTATTCATAATAGCAATAGAAAGTATGAGAAAAAAAACAAATAGAGCATTAAATGCCAAAACCAGGACTGCTGCAAACAATAAGGAAACCTAGGAAATATTAAAATTAATTTAATTTGCTTTGTTAGGTAAAAATCATAAAAAATGTGAGGAAAAATTAAAAAATATATTTGAATTTTTAGATATTTTCAATGTATTTTGAAATAGACTGGGTTTAAGATCAATTATTTCCTAAGTTTTTAATGTCAACTCCATTTACATTCCATGAATAGCGCTGACATATTCGTTTATAAAATAAAAGTTAAAACAAACTAGTTTTTTTCTAGCTTAGCATAAAAAATAGTGAAAAAGAACTGTATTTTTTGCTCCGGAAATCCTAAAATAAAATAGCAAGGGAATTTAAATTCTTGAAAGGTTTGGCAAGGCTTGGGATCATCCTCAACGCACTAGTCCAGGATTCAAACCCCAACTTCCACGTAAATGTCGACCCAGTCTTAAACCACTCACCATTGCTCTCAGTCCCAAACCAGGACGTTAAATTACGACTGAATTCACTCACCTTCCAAATAACACGAGAGTACAAATAAATAAATAACACGCTTCAGTGGCCGCATGGTGTAAGTCGTCACTTTCGCAGTAGATTAGACTTCTTATGACGGGGAGATAAGGGTTCGAATCTCGATAGGGTTGGGTGAGTGAGGGTGGTTGCTCCTAAATGCTTTTCCACTCTTCCTCTACACAAATGCACATACACTTTCTCTAACTTAAACCTTCATCATCCGTAATACAAAACCCTAGCTAGCACTGTAGTTTACATATGAGTCCAGCCTGAATGGGTAGTAAGACGTGGTGATAAACAAAATATGTATATCAAATTAAATAGGATAAACTTATTTTATTTGTGTATAAACTTAAATAAAAAAAGATAAGGGCAACAGAATCTTAAGAAGGTGAATGAGGAAGTTGAATAGTCAGATGACAGGTGGCCCTGCCATCCATTGTCAGGAGAAGAAGGGGTAGAAGAATACTGGAGAGGGGGGATGCTCAATATTTCAACAGTCGCCGACCAGTCGGGCGCCACCTCCTCCCCTTTACTTCCATCCCTGCGCCCCCCCCTCCCCCCCGACGACTTTTCTACTTCTATCACAAGCTTATTACGCCACAAACCTTCCCTTTCTCATAACTAGGGGGTAGCACTTGCGTCACCCACGCGTGGAATGAACCCATAACTACCTCAAAACGAGCGAAATAACGGCACGCTGTTTCCCCACACACATTTTGTGATAAACTTGATTTGCCATGACACATGTTTTTTTTTTCTTCTTTACAGTATAAATTTGTTCACGGAAACTATTCATTGCTACCGTAATTCACTTGTCTACCAGAATGAGATATAGCTTCTTTTTTATAAAAAGAAAAGTAATATTTTTTTTTATTAATCAGGCTAGGTTTTTCATGCATCCACCTTAAAAGATTGCTTTAAAATCTTTTTTTGAAGTACTGTAAAATCAAAACATAAATGATGCAATTCACAACTCAATTCTGGGTCTGAATGTTAACTTGGTAATGGATAAATATAGTTAATTTACTAATGTTGTGAACTTGTTTGTTAGTGATTTATTCATTTACATAAAGTCTTAAATAACTTGAAAATAAGTTTATCATAATTTTAGTTTGGCCAAGTTATAATTTGTTTATTCTATATATTCGTTTATTAAAATCAAAATATAACCTTAAAACTTATTGCAGGGAAAATACAAGCTCTCAGCATAATTAATTTGTGTGTGTGTTTTTTTTAGATTTAATGTCATGCGTTTTAAGTGAGTGTGTGTGTGGGTGTATATATATATATGGAGAGATTTGTATTAAGATCCATTCCACGTGTCAAAATATCCAAATTATATATAGCCTATATATATATATATAGTTTGGATATATATATTATATATATATATATATAATTTTGATATATATATATAATTTGGATATTTTGACACGTGGAATGGATCTTAATACAAATGTCTCCAAACTAAATATGATAGTTTTTGATAGGATGGATTAGGAAATGATTGTCAGCTTGGTATAAATGGAAATTGTTAGAACAAGTGAATGAGTTTGTGTATCTGAATAGAACTTTCTGTAAAAATGGAAGGATATATGGTGAAATTGACAGATGGGTGAATGTTTACTGAAGGGAATCCAATAGGTCAATGTAAAACAAGCGTTGTAGGTTGGTTTAGGCATGATTAAATATGAGTGTGGATCGAGTAGGCCATGTAAGGCGTGGGTAAATGTTATATGTAAATGTTTGATAAAGAGAAACATTGAGCATTTTAAGCATAAAAGAGCATGTATGACTAGGTGTATGGATGTTGTTGAAGAGAAGGAAGAATTCAAGGTTAAGGAAGTGTGGATAAAGTTAGTGAGGATGTATGAAGTATGGAGTTGTGTTTTGAACTATATGCACAGTTTCTAGCCTACCCCGTAAGGGAACGAAGTGATTAGGTATGTATGTAAATGTATAATACTAACAGAAGAAGCCGGAGTTTCCTGGGGTAATCACGCAATGTGTTTCGTTGCTACTTCAGGAAAATCTTTTCTTTGCTTCAATCAGAGTGAAAGAACTCCTTTTATTTTTCTGGCCTAATTCTTCATAAATTAGAAAAAACGTCAAAAATTTGAAATTCCAGCTTTGAGTTGCACATATTTGTACATAGGGACTACTAATTTTAAAATGTCAGCCCCCAACTTTTGGTATATATCAAGCAATGCTCATTACAGAGAGACAGACAATCAAATTCCTAATTTTATTAATAAAGAAGATATATAAATATATATAAATATTTCCAAAAATCTATATTATATTTTAATATAAAATGTAAATACCAATAATTTTCTTAAAATATATTTTGTACATTGGGTTTCTTTATGTCCTTAAAACAGGTAAAATCAATAAAGTGTCCAAACAATAACCAAACCTTTCTTGGAAATTTCGCCAATGCAATGTGTCATTAATGACGTATCTATTACCTAATACGAACTTCCTAAGAAATGGATCAATATAGTATGTACTATTATAAAGCCAATCAGTATACTTAAGGGAGCCACCTACTTGGAGGGAAATATTCTCAGAATGATTTTTTATTAGGAGAATGGCATATTTGAAGATTCAAAATCACTCAAACCTGTTTCGGTTTGAGGTAAAAATTTTCTATGTTTCTAACCATTTAAAATAATTATTAAAATGTAAATATCTTGTTGAACATCTTCAAAAATGAACCGATTCTACATTTCATACAATGTTTTAAAACATTCAATTGAAGGTCTATAGTTCTATAAAGACATATCAATAATTTACTCCTAATTTTTTAAGATAGCCATATTTAAAAAATAAAAAATCGCATCGTAGCTAATACGTATTTCTGAACGTATTCACCGCATCTAATCGTTTCATTAGGCGCCCTCCTTAGGTTGGGAATCTAGGGACTCGAGAAAAGGTCAGTGTTATGGCATTTTTTTATAACAAAACATTTTTTGGTCAAAATAAATCTAATATTGCTCCAGTATAAATATCGAGTTTAATTTTCATCCCATGAAGAAACAGTTTTTGAATATCTGTCAAGGATGTCCTGGAAGTTAGTGACTACTTTTTATCTCCATATAAATATGTAGTTGTTCTCTAATACCGTTATGCTCATGACAGATATTCATCAACTGTTGATATGACCATGTGAAGAAAATTAAACTAAATGTTTGTACTTACGCAAGATTTTATTTATTTTGACAAAAAAAAGTTTTGCTATAAAAACTGCAAAAAATATTGCCCTTAACTCGCGTCCCGTACATCCCCACCTTATGGCAGACTTTGATCATTAATTAATAATGTAGCTGTAAGGCATAATAGTTTAAAAAATACATAGTAACACTATTTTATGTTCATCGCTACGCATTTTACTACCCATTTTGACTGAATTCAAGCTAGTTTATTTTTTATTTTCTAGCAAAGCGCTTTACTTCGTATTCGTATTATATATAAATGTACTAATACTCTATTTTGTTAGGGATGAATAAAATTTAACTTAGAGGATGTGTATCCACAATTGCGTGGAGGAAGATTGTAAAGCCCTTTGGGGGAGGGGGGGGGTGGGAGAGGACATGTACACCTGACCGAGATTCAAACCTCGATATCCTCTTTATTGGCAGTCCACTCTACTGCAAGAGTGATCATTCAAGCAACAAAGCGGGTGACCATTTTATTAAATCTGTTTATATGATCATATAAATTACAGACATGCTTATGCGAGTGATTAGCACTTCCACCTCACATTTGTGAATCTAGGGTTTAAACCTAACTATATCACCCGTATTTTAAAAACTACTTTCGCTTGGTTAAATATTCTATTTTCACTTCAATTGAATGTTGGTGGATTCTTTCAAAATAAATATTAATTTACTACAGACCGTAGATTCTATTGTTTAATTTGTCAATGGCAAGTACTGGTACTAGAAAATCACGAATAATACGGGCATTTTTTAAGATAACAGCTCAATCGCCTCATTCCCCACCTTGATAAGCGCACGGATGAGATAGAAAGTTAATCTATAATCTAGTTTGGTTATCTTGTGATGAGGAGGTTGTGGCTATCGGAATATGGAAGGATTTTCTCAATGTTTTTTTTATCCTAAATATATATTTACTTTCCTTACACAAAAGTCTAGGTTCACTTATTAAAATAAATGGTACGGAACTCCGCACGGACTTTCTCGCTCTATTGTTTAAAAATGGAGATATTTACCCAAAACTAATAATGTATGTGAAACGAAATAATATACACTAGCAAACCCAAGCATAAATTGCACTATATTTATGTAAAACATTTTTTGAGACCCAGTTTTAAATGTAATGATTATATTTTTATAGAATGGCCTCATTTGTATGTTTGGACCAATAAAAATAATCAATTTTGGGTCCACAAGGGTCAACACATCGTATTAAAACTATTACTTCCGGTCAAAATTCTAACATCTTATTAGGTGTTTTACATCTTCAGGTCATAGCATTGCTATTAAATTCCTGATTTATAAATTTGGGCCGATAAAAAATGTAAATATTGAGTATTGAGTCTAAAATAAAGGAGATAGATCATTGTTGAAAAACATTTATCCTAAGAGGTTAGAGGAAAAATAAACTTTTTGAGATACTTACTTATATTTAATTACTCTTTGGCATTGGAGTATTATTGCTTTAAAACTTAAGTAGTATCTTTTTACAACTAAAGCTCACTAAATTATAATAATATATTTGCCAATATTTCAGAAACTGTTGGTTTTATCAAAATATTTTTTAAAGTTTTTATTTTCAATAGTAATACAATTTTGCAATGATAAGTTATTTAGTATCTCAAATAGTTGTGGAGATACGGAAATTTCCTTTTCTGTAAGCTACCCTAAAATACATTTTCATTGAAAAATGGAAATATCCATTTTATTTATAATCTTAATCAACGCCTAGATAAGAGTTTTAATTAAAATCGCTAAGACGATTTTGGTAAAATCTGTTTTTTCCCGTTTCACTTTTTATCAATCTACTCCTTATTTTTAGTTTAAACAGACACACAGACATACGGCATTGCAAAGAACACATTTTAGGATTTGGGGTGTCATGATACGTCAAGATTCATCAACATTTCAGGTTAGATTTCTTTTACGATAGCAATACTTCACCTTTAGTGTTCGAAAAGTTAATAAATATCTATATCTATATATATATATATATATATATATATATATATGTTTGCATATATCTTGAAAGTTATTGGTTTTATAAAAATATGATTTGACTATAATATTTGTATCATAAATAGAGCTACATATTTTTAATGATATGTAATTTCATATCACATGAGTCCTTAAAGTACATTTGCCGAAATATTGAGAGTAGCCATTTGGTTTGTAATATTTATAAATGTTTTAAAATTAAATTTAATCAAAATAGTTAGAGACGATTTTGAGAAAATCAACTTTTTCTCTTTTTGCTCTTCAGTAGACTACCCTTAATTTTGGGGTTGGCGGGGCAATTCCAAAGAGCCCTCGTGGAAACCCTATGAAAATCCTAGATACCAAGTTTTAGCTTGATCGGTAAACTAGTTTAGGTTCTAGTTGGAGGTACAGACAGACACAGACAGACAAAAATTCAAAAACAACTTTTTCTGATTCGGGGGGAGGGGGCGGGGCCTTAAATCACAAGATTCATCAAAATATCGATTTCGATTTTTTTTTATAATCACAATAATTTATCTACCTGTAATATAGCGAGAAAGTAAAAATCTAGCTTCTTCAACCATAACCTATTATTTACACACACATTTACTTACTCTACTTTATTATTGTATTATGAAATCAAAAGTTAATTGCAGCACCTATCCCTATCTTGAGCTAATTCTATCCAGTATATTTCATTATACTCTATTTTATTGAGGTCCATTCTAATGTCAACTTCCTAGTTTTAGGAATTCACAATGGTCTCTTCCCAATGAGTCTACCAGTGAATACCCTGAACACGCTTCTAGATTCTTCAATTCACACTGCACATATTTTTAGGAGCTTAAAAACACCTCTGTACGTTGGCTTCTTCTAAAGGACACTGTATACTAGAAACAAAATAACCTCATACTGTAGTATTCCTCATGAAACTGAACGTTTTGAAACATCAAAATCTCTACTATGATCTACAATGATTATCTTAATTTTTTCTGTCTGTTGAAAAGTTACTTCCCCCCCCCCCCTTCCCAAGACTACTGAAGTTTACTTACCGAATATGATTCTTGATGCGGCTATACGACTTATCCCTACTAAAAGTAATTTAGATCTCACAAGCTCTGTCGGTCATGTACAATTGATCATACAAGCGTATGCGTGATCCATAATATATATATATTTGTAAAAACGTAACTTAACATGTGGTAGAAATTGTCTAGCATCGGTGTCTAGTAGGAGTGCACGTGTCAGTAAATAGTCATGGTCAGAGGTGGGGATGACACCCCTCATTTAGGTACAGTTTGAGGGAACGTGTACTTGGTTAAGTACGGACATTGTTCCTATTCTCCTCTCTCTCTAAGAGTAGAGGTGGTGGTGATGGTGGCGGCGGGGTTTTACCACCTCTCTCTTCCTTTTTATCACCTTTACCGCCCTGTTTCCCCACGTGTCTATCTGTCTTTCTCACCTGCCAGCCCCTGCTGCATACACTTCACCCTATCGGGACGGCACGTCATACGCATCTGAATCAACTAGAACAAAAGAGCGCTATGTCACATATCGTATTTGATAAATGTCATAGCAAACTGTATCAGGCTGGATCTATATTTCCACAAAACTAATGGCTAATAGTGCGCGATAAGTTGAAATACATTATTTTCAAATGATTACCTTCATAATCGATACACAATGAATAATGATCAGTGCACAACGCATAAAGTTGATAACTTAAAACATTGTATGCGTCATACATGTACTTGATTATAGACATCCCTTGCGTCAACCAATGAGAATGCGAGGAGAAGTCATAGATAATTTAATAGCGTTATGCACAGCAGTGAGAATCTAACATCTATGTTCATCTTTAAAGTTCCTTGTGGTAGCCATTCTTGTTTGTTACTAACGATTGTTCTTTATCTTAAAGGCAATGTATATATTTGAAAATAAAAGGGAAAAATTACATCTTTGATTCTGTTACTGAAAGGTAGATCTACCATAATATTATTGACCTTAATACAATCAGAACCAAATAGAAATCACCTTTGATTTAATAGCACAGATACCGCTAAAATTAAGATCATTTCAAGTTTAAAAAGATACCATTTAATTGTTATGGTTTTCCACTTTTCCGAGTGAGCTGTTAAGGGAAGTATTTTTAGATACGCTATCTAGAATTGCGAAGAGATTGCGCCATTTTCTATGAATAAAAGACTATTGCTTTACGTGAGGCTCTAAAAACTACGTTTTATTATAAACCGTTGTATTTTACTTATTAATTGTGCACTGTACGCTATCCAATATTTACTATTAGCTATTCGCTATGAATTAATATAAATCCAGCCATTAGTGGGTTCAAAAGAGTTTTAAATTATTTATAGTTCTTTTTTTTTTGTGAAGCCATTTGTTCTTATTGATTAATTAACTTTTGTCTACGATAAACATGGTTAGGGATCTTATATAATATTTTCATTGCTATATAAAAAACACTACCTTATTTAATAAAGTGTTAATGACTTAATTAATAATATTAATTTTAAGATATTTGATGATTATTTTACTGGTTTCAATACTTAAATACTGCTATTCTCTTAAAAATAAAATACAGTAATGATAGGGTATTTACCTTCTAGTAGGTGGCATCCTAAGCACTCGGTGAATATCTTTAAAATATAAAACTTTTTTTTTTGTAAAAGAGACCAGAAAACGTCTTGTATGGTTGATGGGCTAAGAATAAGGTCTCACATAAATATTTTTGTAACTTTTGATCATACATTTATATAGATATACTTACATTTATATATATATTTGCATATGTATATATTTATTTGCATATCTATATATATACAAAAACTAATTGTGCTAAAAGCTAAAACTAGTTGTTTATTAAATCAAATTTTCTCTGGAATTGAGCATAAGCTTGGAGCTCGTATTAAAATATTAGATATTTATCGACATGTAAACTTAAATCAAACCTAAATGTATACATAAATATATATATTGATACATAAAAATATAACCAAATATTCAAAACAGATAAAAATAGTACTCTTGTATATGGTATTAAGGTTAATTGGTATAAATTACATATTGTAATACAGTTGAACATATTTATTAAAAAATAATACAATAGCAATCTATTGAGGCAGATTTTTTTGAAAACTGAAAAAAATCTACAGAACTAGTTATCACTTGGCTACGGTTCATATTGAGGGGGAGGGTGGGGTGATATTGCGAACCTTATAATCCCTAATTGTAACATGTGCGGTTAATGTACCGTGTGAAATTTCAAGCTGACGGATACAAGTGTCCTCTCGCTCCATCAAACTGCAGACTGTGGCGCCTGACCCGACTAGCATCCCACCCACAAACCCTCATCACCTACTGCCCAATCCCTCTACATCGTCCTTGAGCCCTCCATTACCTGTAAATCGGAATTAAATTCGATAATGAGGCGCTTGTGACATGGAAGTAATCGTCGTTTTATGTTCGCGTAGGCTCGAGTACATTCGAGCACTCTCCCTCCCACCCCACACCCCTCAAACACTTATTCTCTCTTCCCTTCACCTCCTCCCTCGCCACCCCCCTCCTCCCCTCTCCCATACTCACACTGGATCACTTAAATATACGTCATACAACAATAAGCTGTCCCCACTTCGATTGTATCGACTAAACGACTAAATTTACATTTTACAACCAATAGATGAGTTCCGGCCTATCTTTAAAAACAGTAATTTAATCTTTTACTTCACATTTTATTAGTATATTTTGTTAATTGTAGCTTAAGTTCACCGAGTCCCTGGGAAATTTGTAACCATTTACTTTCTATTTGCCAATTTTTACAAGTAATACGTAGTGTGAGATCTTGACAAGCAGAAATTTTATCATAAATCATAATCAATCTAAACAAAAAAATATTGAAATATTCTCTCTATCTGATAAATTATAATATTATATCTCTATTATTTTTATTGTTATTATTAGAATTATTATTTGGAGGTGCATCAACACATAAAAGTACCAATTAGTGTATAATATAGGGGTTTTAAACTAATATTGATTAAACACATCTAAAAATAATCATTTTTACTAAAATTAGTATTAATTGTGTACATGATAAGAAATCAAAGAACTCTGAGTATGTAACATGTATATTTTCATAGTACATTTTATTTATTTTTAAACTAGAATAGAAAGGAAGCAAAACTACATTGGTTAGAAAGTCCTATTGTATTGAGTTTGAACATATTTATCAATGCACAAAGGGAAGCCATTGCCATGTTTGAAAATCACATTGATCTAAAAAAAATAATAGGTTCTGGGGAAATAATTTAATTTGCTCAAACGCACATCAGTAGTCAAATGGTTTAAGGCTTCACTCTCACCAATAGAATGGGCTGCTGATAATGGGGATATCGAGATTCGAATCCTGGTTAGGTGTACTAAGGAGAGTTGTACCTAAATAGTGTTCTACTCTCCCTCCACACAAATGGGGGTACACTTTCTCTTAATTCAACCATAGTCTTACATAATACACTATCGTAATTAGTGCATATGTGTATTGCCCGATTGGGTAGTAATACGAGATGATAAAAAATAAGTACCTCTGAATATACCTCAAGTAAGGTTACTTCTTGTCTATAGAAAACTTATTTTTACATAACTATTTGCCTCATGAAGAAGTAATGCGAACTGTTGAAAAGAGAGTTTACCACGAAATAGGCAAGCTCTTTCTTATCAACGGGAAACTCCTTACTACAGTAGCTTATGTTACTTGCTTTTCGATGAAGTGATACAAATTGCCCAATCTATAGTTAACGAAGAATTGGGAAGATTGTCCCTTTCAACTTTCAACTCCTTATTACATAAACTCATGCTACTGGATTTAAGGTGAAGTAATGAAATAATTGCTAAAATATATTTGATGGTTTTCACGTTTTTTACCGGTAGCTCCCTATTACATTGAGTCTGTTACTTGTGATACATATGTGTAATGCAAGTTGCTCAAAAATATATCTCACGGCGAAATTGGAAGACAATGTTTCTACGATAATCCTCCTTAGGTCCTTACCCGTGTAGAGTGCAAGTCTAACTATTTCATAGGATTAGTCAAGGAGCTAGCTCATGTCACGTGTGCACTTATATGTTCCCTGAATTTGATTGCTGGCCTTATTGCCTTATTTTCAAGTAAAATGTTATTCCCAAGTTCTAAAAATATGTTTATTATAAAGACAAATTAATGTTAACTTAAGAATTATTTTTTTAAAGTTGGTGGTGTGTTGTTTTCTAAAATTAGCTTAAGATTGGAATTATTTATGAGGATTCTTGCATTGGTCCAAATCACTGTTTTGGCATTTACAAAAGTCGCAGCACTTTATTTCCAATCTTTGACAGCGAATCACATTTTCTATAAAGTACTTTTATCAATTACGGGGCTTAGGGAAATCTGCAGGCTCCACTGCATCATCTGTTACTTGTGGAATTGAAATGCCCTTACTCACCATGTAACTATAATCTAATGGATTGAGCTTTGAAGACACCTCCAAATCACGAATCAATTTATAGCAGCACTAAAAGTATCTTCTTTATGTGAAGATGGTTTGATCTAGAGGTAGGTGCCAAGTATTGAAAGTGCCGTATTTTTTTTGTGATGGTATTGATGGAAACGCAATGTATCCATTGTATGTAAGTTTGAGGTAAGTGAACGAACCAAATATTCTTCTGCTCTCTTTGCCATGTCCTCGTTCATTGTCTCCTTACCTGAATCAAATAACAGGTCTGCAGCACAAGATTCTGCTTCTTTCAGTGCTGCTATTTTTGTACTGACTTTACTTGTAGTGTCACAGCCTTTAAGAGAATAAATTGCTGGCAATGTTGTAAAAACAGTGTATGGTACCCCACTTTCAGTAACAAGGAAGTGGAGTGGAATGTAGCGTGATGTTCTCCCCCCTCTACCCCCCTCTCCCCCTCCCCCGAATTAGACCCAAAGTTCCTCAAGGTCAGCATTTTCCCAATTCAGTTGATAATGATACAATGCACTGACGACAACATCAGTATAAGTAGAACAAATAACCACTTTGTTAAAATTTGAAGTTAGTGCAATGTGAGAAATATAGGTTAGGATCATGGCATCTGCTTCTTCATTATCAGATGTCAAACTCAAATATTCTTTGATGATTCAATTTATTATAGTCAAGCACCTTCTTTGGTCTTCCATGAGTACTCCACTAAGATAAATGATAAAGTAGGAGCCATTAGCAGAAGATTCTTTTCAGGATATCCAATCACTGAAGTATGACTGCATCAATTGTTTGTTTTTAGGTGATGACCAGTAATCATCAGTATCCACAGGAAGTGGTGTGCTGTCATGTGGTACTCCATATTCTACAGGTTTTTTCATCGAACGTCTAGACCTTTCAGACCCTTTCACACCCTTTCACACCCTTTCACACTATTGTCTTTATAAAGATAAAAAAATATGTCTACACGCTCACTTCCCTGAGAAGAGATTGTGGATTGCTTGCAACTGGTGGCGTAGTCAATTTAGAATCCAGTTGATGAACTATCTGTCATTTATCTGGTTTCGTTAAATAACCGTTTATGTTGTTTTTTTAAAAGAGGTATGTAGAATTAGTTCGTAAGTCAGAAGTTAACTTAGATCATATCCTCGACACCTCTCAATATAAATCACCCGCAGGGCAGTAGAAGTTTCCTTTTCCATTTTAACTTCAATACGATTCACTTTTCCGGAATGTTGTTTTAGCTTATTGATAGGCTGCATAAGCCCAAGTGACTTATCTTCAAACCGTTCCCTCCTGAACAGTGAGTGGGCGTTTTCTCCAATTTGTATGCCGTTCAAAAAGTGAGTGCTTGTTGGACGATCAATATTTTGTTTAGTAATGATGTTTTTCAGTTCTCTGCTCGTGTTTGAACTCGTAGTGTCAAAAGGATATCCTTGTTTCTCCATAAAAGCCATTATTCTTCTAACGCAGTGCTCATCAGCAGTGGTAGTGTTTTTTGATAACTCATGATGCAAAGAGGATTCATCTTCATACAAAAGACCACAATAATCAGGCAAAACTTGTGCTATCTGGGCTTTTTCATGCTTGATGATATCATGAAGCGACACTGCTTCCTTTTTCCTCGTCACTCCAATGATTCCACCTTGACCTTTTGCCGGCTTGTTGTATTTTTGTTCAAGTGCTTGATCCATAGCCATACAACTAAATATCCACTGTGTGTTTTTCACAATTAAGTTCCCATCTTGGAACTCTGTATAAATTTTAGGAAAATTCCATGCAAGATGTAAGGAGTCATCTAAGTAAACACTTGCCCACTGAGAATAATTAGTCTTATCAAATGCAAAGAAGAGAGGAACTTCACGCATTAGGGCACTAATATTTAAATCCAAACTTACTTTTCTCTGAGCTCGTGTGATATATTTGCGTACTGGAAACAAAGTTCTCAGAAACTGGTACCAATAATGGAATGTCTCATCGTCACTACACTGTCCTGCACAAACATTTTCCATCTCTTTCATAATATCTGGAATTTGATATCTAACAGTTTCGGCATGGGTTCTTACTACTTTCATATCCTTAGCCTTAGTACACTATAATACAAATGTAACTTCTTTGATTGTGTATTCTGGCACATCCTTATTTTCAAGTAATTCCTTTAGCGATAAGTGTTCTGAGACTTCAGCGAAGCCATCTCATAGCACGTGAAAAATATTTTCCAGCAAGCACACTGTCAACAATGTTTGGGCCAAAAAAAAATTTCCACTCCATTTCTTGCCAAGTATTTCCCAAAACAAGCCATAGTGTATTTTACTGAATGGAAACATCCTAAGACCAGAAATAAGTTTGAATATTCTTCTGGCCACAGGAGATGTATTTCTCTAGCTATCCCATACACACCTTCATCAGCCCACAGGGATCCTGTCTTCTGATTCACCGTGCTCAGACAGTCTTGATAGTTTTTCATAGATGTATGTATTGCACTGAATTCTGTTGTAGGGTGTGACATTATTGGCGTAAAAGCTGTTATGGTCTGTGAAATAGCTTAATTTGATAGCATACTATCGAATGCACTCCGGGTTGGGATATTACATTTATCAGGGGCATTCTATAAGATTATCTGGTATCTTCATAAAGTCCACACCATATCCTTTTCGCTTGATGATGATGCTGACAGTATAGAATCAGGTTTCTGTGCAACCACAAATTGTTTTGTCTATTTCTCCTCTTACTGCTGGCTTTTTAAAGAAATTTAAGCTCTTGGCATGGAAGGAAACTCTGTAAGGAATGCATACCTTTATTCTCTAATATTTTATGTACACTGGGATCATTTTCCTTAAAACTTTCGGTTTCATTTTGACAGACACCCAACACTGAATCATGGCTGCCTAGAATTCCTGAAAGCGTTGGTTCTTGGTAATCGAAATTCTCCATTGCTGCTCTGATTTGAATGTTTGGCTTTATTTCGTTGGGCAGAGGTACACCTTTTCCTTCTGAGTATCTCAAAATTCTTGAGGCCGGCAACACGCTATGTCTCTCCAGCGCATCATAGCTCATACTCATGCCAAGACGATTCACTGTCTAGATTAACAACTTAGATCGAGTCATTTCATGAATTGTTTCTGCCAATCCAACATGGCAAGGTGTAATCTTAAAACCATTATGTATAAGATAAAACAACATTTTAAAAATGGAATGGCATTTTAGCTGTACTTGCTTGGAAGTCTTGTATGAGGTAAAATATTTATATTAATTTTTAGCATTATTGTTTGTATTTTATAAACCAAAATCATAACATTGAATGTCATTGCCTAAAATTTCTGCACATTCATTGATAGAATCAGCATTACGTATTTACTCTGCAAGATTAGTTGCGGTTATTCGATTGGAAAATACCATATGTGGTACACGAGGATCCTTTGCGTAGGTTAAACTAATACCATTATCAAGTTCCTCTATTAGTAAGCTTTTCATATTGCGGTTTAATATATGCTTCTTATTTGGCAAGTATTTTTCATTGAATTTATTGTGTAAGAATGAAACTGAATATCCTCTAAATTCAAACCAAAGTTTTGCCAAAAAAATCTTAATTGATTCTCTTACGTCCTCTGAATAAGTGTTTCATCAACTTTATATTTTTCACTATACCTTTGATAATTCAAGACAAATGTTTTATGCAATTTTTATGACAGTGGATGTCTGCAGCAAATACGCTGTTTACATCTTCAAATGTACAGGCTCTCTTAAAAACACCATCAAGATAAAAACTAGAGGAGTTAAGTAGTTGTTCTGCACGGAATTCCTCACAAATACGGTACAGTTTGGAGTCCCCTTAAGTTTTACTTGGTTACACAAAACAAATGTTTTCAATGGTGGTTCGCTTGATCGCATTCTACTTCTTTGGCACTGTTGTTGGGTGCTTGCAGCATTCTTTTTAAAGCTTGATTCTTCAACGTAAATTTCTTGTTTCTCTTCAGCTCGTTTGCCCAGAAGTTAGTAAGGCCTGTAGAAACTCATGTGATATTTAATGCATCTTTGATACTCAACATTTTGTAACAACCCATCCCTAAGTTGCTCGTATGCACTTTGAATGTTCTTTATGCTATTTTCACATGAATGCAACTTTAATTTCCACTTCTCTTTTTGATATAAAATACATAGATTTCTGTCCTTTTCATCCCTGTGCCTCTTTTTCAGGTTGAGAAGCTCCACTGAATCACTCATGTTGCTTCACTACAACTTCATTCAATTATCTGCAACAATAAAAAACATAAAAATGAAATGGGCATACTCAAATTCATCTGCAAACTCTAAATCAATTTGCAAGTAAACCTTACCTTAGATACCTTAAAATATCGCAATAACTACTGGGTTTATAACAAAAGTTAAAGACAAAAGTTAATTTGCCCTACAAAAAGGAGTAAAATGAAATACAAAACATTAAAATCGGACACTTAAGTCTCAAATAAGAGAGATACACTAAACATAAAATAAACAAAAAAAATTGTTTTTATGCTTTTGTTCAAAAACTAATAGGGTAGTCCAAAAAATTGTAGAACAATTATATATCTTTCAAAATGGAGTAAATAGAGATATAAAACATTAAAAATGGACCAATAGATATAGAGATACAGTAGGCAAAAAACTAAGCAAGATGGCGGCTAAACGACCATGATTTGGACCATGTGAATAATTTTTTTTGGCACTCCTATATATGTGCAATAAGGCCCAACAATCAAATTTAGGGCACATATAACATGAGCTAACTCCTTTACTAGATGGTGGGCTGGATGGTGAAAGGCATGGCGTGGCCTCACATCTGACATAAGTATCCTTCCAAGCCTACAAGAACAAATGTATCACGGAAAACGTAGATGGACCTAGCTACCGGACAGGTCTTGTGGGATAATCATAAGTTTGGAAATATCTGTTTTCTCGTGAACGAATGAAATTTTTACAGTAATGTTTTCAACGCCTCTTCTAAGATATATAAAGTATGATTTATTCAACATGCTTCTACTCTTGAACAAACCGTTTCCGAAAAGAAAATCGCAAAATAATAAAAATGCTTGAAGATAGCCGTTTATTCCCATGGCTCTGCATTTCCACGCTAAAGGAAAAGGGCCAATCGCCTTAAACTTTTGCTTTTTTTCGTGCAGTTTCGTAATGCAAGTTGTTCAATGTATATTTCATGGCAAACTGTAATGTTTTTAAAGGAAACCACTATGTTTCTTAAACTCATTCTATTAGTTATACATTTGAGTAGTTTAATTTGCTCAATGTATTTTCACGGCAATCTTTAAAGGCTATCATGCTTATAATGTCAATGCCTTATTAGTTCCTTACTTTGCTGTTTAAGCTTCACGCTTATATATATAGTTCCTAATACAATGTCATTTATATTACTTATTTATCACATAGAAATAAAATCTAAACAGTGGAATCATAAATGCACTACAAACTACAGTTTTTATATAATTTAAATTTGATTAAAAATAAATTGGAACAAAGACTGTATACGTTTTATTTTGTACTAGATAGAAAAATAAAATTACTAGTGATGTAAAACGTGCTCAACAATGGTTAAATTTACATAAAAAGCTAAGTTTTCACAATAAAAATAGAATTGTCTATCAACTAATTACTTTAGTGTTTCATATGAAGATCTCATTATTCAAATATATTATTAAAGTGGGCGTGTTGTAAACTCGAGTCAAGAACTTTTTTTACAGTTTTTATAGTGAAATTTTTTTTTTCCAAAATAAATAAAATATGGCTGCAGTAGAAACATATCTCTTAATTGTCTTCACATGGTAACCTCAACAGTTGTTGAAAATCTTTCATGGGCATACCGTAATCATATGAGATACTTTTTAAATTAAGAAAAAATAGTGGTCATTAAATTCCAGGACACCCTTGAAAGATATTCAATTACTGTTGAGGTCACCATGTGAAGAAAATTGCTCTATTTTTCTAATGGCGAATTATTTGATTTATTTTCGCAAAAATACTGGCTTTAACTTGTGTTCTCTGCATTCACACCTTTAATTAAGCTATTTGTATATATTTTGAGAGGCGTGTAATAAAATGCGTTATCAAACAAATATTGTATTATTTATGTTACAGGGCCGTCGTTCTGGGGTTTCATAAACCCTCAATGGCCGTTGTGCAAAAAGGGGAGGAGACAGTCTCCAATCAACGTGGAGCCAGACAAGCTTTTATATGATCCACATCTCAGGAACTTCCATATAGATAAACATAAAGTGAGTTAAGTGACCTACTCTATTTTTATTCAGATACTTACTTTTTAAGTAGCCTGAATCCTTTACTTTATATGGGAGCCTATATATATAATCAAACGATGATTTATTTTTATTTTATAACGTAGTTTTTTTGTAATGGTAATATATGTAATAATAAAAGTAAAATGGTTTATGTATGTGTGCATGTATGTATTAATAAAAGTAAAATGTTTTATGTATGTATTGTATGTAATGTATGTAATTTATGTAATGTATGTAATATACTTTTGTAATGCATGTTTGTAATGTAATGGAATGTATGTTATGTACGTTTGTAATACATGTTTTTAATGTAATGTATGTATTTACAGTAACCCCATGGCTTCTTTGGTGCTGACTGACAGCTCACAGCTTACTTCTGACAGTAAACATTGTGGTATATACCTACATTTTGACTGTCAGAAGTGACAGCTGCCAAACACATGTTTTTGCAGAGTATTTGGTTAGGCGTAGAGATACATAATTTGGTCTGGTAACTTTTCAAAGCCGTTAGAAGTCAGCTGTGAGCTGTCATTCAGCACCAAAGAAGCCATGTGACTACCGTATGTAATGTATGTATGTTATGTATGCATGTATGTATCTAATATATGTATGTTATGTATGTGCGTTTATAATGCACGTTTTTAATGTAATATATGTATGTACGTTTGTAATGCATGTTTTTAATGTAATGTATGTTATGTATGTGTATTAAATATGAAATTCTCTTATCTTACGATTATAGTGACCGCATGACTTAATCTAAACTTTATCTTTTCCTTTCTCACAGAGAAATACACTTAATTAATGTAATTTATTTTAAAAACATACTTGTTTCATGAGTAGAATTTGTATTACTAAATAAAACAACTTTCAGCACAAAAGTTAATTTGTACATTCTCGCCAACGTGAAGGTAATGACGTTGATTATTTTTAGTAGAGGAGTTGGATTCTCACGTAAAAATGAATCCCTCCTCTATCTGGTAAAGTGAAGGCAGAGCACGGTTTTCTCCCAACTTGTTGTGGAAACACGTGTAATAGTGCACGTGACTGTACTCCGTAACAACAGGACTCTATTCATCCCTTCTCTTCCTTCCTCACTCTACAATCCTTAATCTCCTCCGCCCCCCCCCCTCTCCATCTTCAACGAGTGACATTTTCTCTAACGCAATCAACAACAAAATACACTTAGGCCTACTCCGAATATTTGGCGTCACAGACACACAGGTACGAATTAAAAAATTTGTTCAGAAACGTAGAGAGAGTTAATGGGTGGGGGGAAGGTATAGGGTGGGTGCAAAAATTAGATTTTAATAAGATTTAGAATTCTTGTGTCATGTTTCGTTAACTATTTGCTGTCTAGATAGAAAAAAGGAGTGCAAAGATTTCGTTATAAAACTTTTTTTTAACGCCGTCGTTTACTACCCGTTCTGGTTATACGCTTATATAATATTTATATTAATGGTTATAAGGATTGGGAAGGTTTCATTTAGAGGAATTGTACCCGTACCGCATTTGCCTGGAGTTAGAGGGGAAAATCATTATGGGAAAAAAAACTCAATACACCCAACCAAGAGTAAATCCTCATTCTCCTAGTCATCGACAGTCTAGTCTATTGGTGTGTGTTTTAAATTTTGATTTACAAAATCCAATTATATTTAAGCTAATTTTAGCTATAAACCTAGAAGATAATATAATATGATAAAAAGTATTACGTTTTAATTGAAGTTGATATGCTTGAAATGGGAGATTGTTGATACGATTTCAAATTTAAACTGAGATGTCATGGATAAAGAAGCACAAAGACTAGAAAAAATAGTACCATATATACCATATATGTATATTTGGTGAATTTAGGTAGTATATATAATATAAATTCACCAAATCTTGTTGTAATATAGGCTATATATAATCTAAATTCACCAACTCTTGTTCATGAGTGAGTAAAATATAATCTAAAAATATTATAAATGTAAAATTTTCGGCAAGTACATTTGCAATATATAATATCTCCTCAAACAACACTAACTACTAACTCGCACTTCATAGGAACCCATGCAAAATAATACAACAACAAAATCTTATGTTTACAACAACAACAACAACAACAAAATTTACAACTGATATTATGTTGTTAGTATCAAATTTATGAAAAAAATAAAATAATAAGAGGCGATATCAAAAAGTCATCATAGGAACCAAATTATCCAGATTTTAAAGACAATTTTGAAAACTAACACAAACAAAATTAATAGAAAATGTTTGTATAAAATAAAATACTGTTGCGGTTTTAGTTGAATATTATATATTAAATAATTTACAAATACAAACTAAATAATAAAAAGATATTGTGAAAAGTATAGTATCTTATGTCAAGTAAAATTAAATACCTAAACTACGTGTACAGTTAATGTAGCCTAAATATTACAAAAAATGTTCATTTTACTACTAATTCAAAACTTGTATACACAATATTTTTATAATACAAAAGAGTCTATATGTATATGTATATAGTAATTTTGTAATCAATCTTAGTTTAATTGAATCAACTTGATTTAATATTATAGACATACTCAAGTACTTAGTGATATTTCTATCATTATAAATATTATGATTTTTTTCATTATAAAATCCCTGTGCTATCGATCATGCAGTGTTTAGCTAATGTTATTAATGATGTTGTTTAGATACGGAATTTCCTTCCATTTATATTGTTTATCGAAGATAGTTTAACCTATTTAAATGAAAGGTTGAAACACTTAAACTGCATTCAACATTTACATATCTACCTTACTATTTTGGACATGGTAAAAACAATAAATCGTTAGATTCTACAACACATGAGCGATTCAATATATTCTACAAGTTGCAGTAACTTGTTAATCATTCTGTAGTTAGATTGACTGTCCATTGATAACGGAATTGAATTATTCGCGTATGTGGGAGAGATGCTTATTTTTGGAAGGGAAAATGAAATTATATTTTAACAAGATTGGTGGGAAACGCAATTTTCGCCACTTGTAAAAATATACATTCATGGATATAAAAAAAAGTAGCCTTGTATTCCATTCGCTTGAGTTTTAATTGAATTCAGAATGGAAAATAGTGTTTGTATTTATTTTGTTTCAAATCTGTATTGGATTAATACGATATTTTTTTTTGTTATTGTTTGAAATATGTGGTTAAAAAAATGGAAAATATACAGTTTGTATATTTCTGTAAGAGCTTCATATAACTGTGCCAATTTAAAATAATTACATGATAGCTTTAAAAAAATCCTTGAAAAGTAGTCTTAATAATAAGGTATTTCGATTAGTAGCATTCACTTCAGTGAAATAATTTTAAATAAATATTCTACAACAAGTATGATTATGAAAAAGCGCAGAAATGGTTTGAATAATTAATATAATTTAACATGTAACCATTTAATTACAAAATAAGTAGAATGTTTATATATTATTATTATTATTAGCACCGCGTCTTACTACCCGTTCGGGTTGTACGCACTTACGCTAATATGTAATGGTAGGGTGATTGTGAGATGAAATTGAGGACCTACAGTTTAACGTGGAATCCGAACCACGGTAGAGGCCTGTCATTCCCTACATTCACAAGATGTCTTGTCAGAGGTGAAGGTAGGGTTTGGAAATCAGATAAATCTGTGCCGGGACCGAGGATTGAACCCCGGCTGCCAGCACAGAAGTCTGACACCTTACCCCTAGACCACCAGGTCACCTGTTTATAAATTATATTAGTAAATGATCTAAATATTTGATCCAAATAAAGTGCATTTTTTAAATCTATACATGTTTAAATATGTATAGATATGTACATTAAAAAATAAACTACAAATCAAACTAACCAACTTATATATAAAGTATGGAATGTAGATAGAATCGTTTTTTCTTATTAGGTGTTTTACTTAAATTCCGTCAAATACTTTGAAAACTACAAATGATATTTATTTTCCAACGGCATTTCAACTTCATATAATGATACTAAATCCTCCTCACTGTAAATTTAAATCAAATTGGAATTGAAACTATTTATTTTATAACCATACGCTCAACAACTCTTGTTATTCTATGATAATGTTCATGAATATTAAAATATGTTTAGCAAAACCAAAATATATAAACAAGAATGCATAATGCTTTTTACCAGTAAAATCTAACATACTATTTAAAAAAATGCGATTTTGATGGAAAAGAGTGTCAAAAAGTATACAAAACCACATGTTATAAAATATAGTATCAACTATAGAGAATACTATTTGCTTACAGTGTATTTATAGAAAGGAAATTTACACCTTAACAGTGAACTGAGTAATATTATATTAATATCAAATCTATATTGTTTCTAATATTCTGTTTCAATGTAATCAAAAATGACTTTTCAAATGTGTATCTTTGTTCTTTGGTTAACTAATCTATCTTTCAGAAAAGGAGGAAGTCTTAAACTAGCCGGAAACATTATACTTAGTATTTCTTGGAGGTGTCAAGAAAATTTTGTTTTGGTCCCTTTTGATAAATATAATCAGCGAGTATACTAAGGATATGGAGTACTGTGCAATGTGGAAATACCAGACGTTAATAAACTAGATTGATATTGGATTATATGCGTGTTTACAACGCCTACCTGCCCCACAACCAACGGTGAGGACGTAGAATAGATACTATCGAGGATCCCCAAAACTCCCTGCCACATTTTGTATCCTCTTATAATCGTTAAAGTCTTGATCAGTAGCTTTGACGCTGACGTATGTTTTCATATGGTATTATTTTCATAGGAATAACCTTTTAAAAATCACAAACTTATTTTTTGTGCTCAATATTGTTAGAATAATAGTATTTATTTTAGTGTTATTCCATGGATAGTTATAATATATAAAAATAATAATAACTAGAGTAACATGACGTATGAATATGTAGAAGTATATCTAGGGTATTTTATTACTGTTGGAAAAGGTTATTCCTATGAAAATTCTTCTATATATGCAAAACCATTAATGGAAATAAAAACTTGTTGTTGGTGTTCGCAGGTGAGCGGTACCCTCCATAACACGGGCCAGACCCTGGTGTTCCGTGTAGACAAGAACACCAAACATCACGTGAACATCTCAGGTGGACCTCTGGCGTACCGATACCAGTTCGAGGAGATCTATATCCATTACGGGATAGTGAACTCGGCGGGCTCTGAGCACCGCATCCACGGCTACTCCTTCCCGGCGGAGGTAGGCACACACACAGTGCACAGCGCCGGACACGGTTGTGGCTATTGTTCGTTCACGGTAGGAGTTTACCTGGGAAAGGACTTTTTTCCCTACCAGAAATCTATTATATAGTAGGATATTGGATAAGAAAAAAGACCTTTCAGAGGTAAACTCCTCCCGTGAATGAAGTATAGGTATCCCACCTTACAAACCTGTTCGGCGGGTCATCATGAGGTAGAATCACTAGGGCGTCATCCATACACCACACCACGTACCTCTTTTTTTCTTACCAATTTTTTGGCACTCCGCCCTCCTCTGTAACACCAAGTAGACATTTAGCCTGACCTCTAATACTTACTTAGCACCACGTCTTACTACCCATTCAGGTGATATGCTTAAGTACTAATTACTCTAATGGGTTAGGAATTCGGAAGGTTGAATATAGAGTAAGTGAACCCGCATTTGAGTTGAGAAAGAGTGAGAGTGAAAAACCAGTTTTTAAAATCCACCCCCAGCTCAATCAAGCGAGATTCGAACCTCAATCTACCCGTCCTCAGCAGTCTAGCTCAACACGAAACCAGTGCGTTAGCTAACTACGCTACCGGAGGTGGGTCTGACCTATATTACCCCCTCCAACATGTGCTACGTAGCTTTTTACATAAAGAATGAATGTCACTATTTCAATATTAATATCGAAAAACTAAAGGAGTATTTATCTTGAATTTGCATCACGGTACATATTCGTAGGTTATCCTATAAGTATGTTTATTAATCGTGAAAGTATGAACAACATTTTTTTAGTTTCAACATTAGAGTGTATAAGATCTGTGTTACGTAACACTGTGATGTATCCACCCTCCCCCAGGTAACACCATGCTGACATTAAAGCTCCCCCTCCTACCTCTCAACAATGTTATGTATATTATGGATGACCCCTTAGGGGACTCTGTCCCTTGCCACGTATGTTGCCAAGATGCATCAGTGGGGCTACCTACCTGGGAATGTGTCTAGTGCTCTAGCTGTAATCTACTCTATTATTCATTTAATTAATGCATTTAACACAGAGGTTATTAAATTCTTAATTTGAAATGAAGAGGTAAGGGACTTATCTTATAGTTGCAGATTTATCAGCGTAGATAATAATTAATGGGTAAAAGTAAATCATAAAATACATTTTGAAAAACCACTTTCAGAGCATCCCACTAATTTCCCCGAGTTTCGAACTACAAGTCACCGGTATCCCAGTTTATTGTTATGCTAACCTCTTAGGTAGTGTGACCACCTGTGAGGATTTTTATTAAGTGAAATCTTTCGTTTGATACATTTATAAAAAAAATCCACTTCGTTGGACGCATGGTCTAAGACAGGGTTCGGCTTGCTTTTGGGTGGTGTTTTGCTGAAGTAATATTGCAAAGTCACTCGGCATGCCAACCAACCTAAGCACACCCAAATCGTGTATAGTTTATGTTAACTAGTGCAACTATTATAACAAATTTAAGTTTATCTTGTAAAACGTAAATGTAACAATATATTTCTAAATGAAATTCATTAAATAACTACTTTATCTTGAATAATAATTATTTTAATATAACTCAGATAAATAATAATAAATACAAAAGCTATATATGTATTTTACATAATTTAAGTTCTGAAGACGTTATAATGAAATTTTGAAACAAAATTATTTAATCATTTTAACATAAAATACGTTATCAAAACTATTACGCACATCAGTGGTTTTAATTAAAAATAAAAGTTTCATATTATTTTTATTCAAATCGCTCAGCGTGGCATTGAAAATTGTTCCACGTGCTACACTTGGAACGTGTGCCGTAGTTTGCAAACCCCTGGAATAAGACGCCATTCTGGCAATATAACAGATTGATGATTACGGGGATATCGGGGTTCTAGTCACGGTCAGGTGTATAGAGAATATTTTTTAAATAAATGTTTGTTTTTTTCAATCAACCACAATTGAAATTCTAATACATTTCCTCATTTCCTCATACATAACTTAATTATGGTATCTAGTATATGTAGTGATTGGTACAGTTAGTGGTTGAAACAAGCTGCTAAAAACTTTATAAAAACGTTAAAAATAATGTTGTAAGCAAACCAATTAAAATCAAATTCTTAGGGTCATTAATATGATCTAAATTTGGGATAAACATTTCTCATATTCAAATAAAAATGGCAGATAAACTGAGACATGAGTTGGTGGCTGTGACAAAACTAAATATATTGTAATCTTCAATATTAAGTTTAAACGAAAAGGGTTCGTAGTTTTACTACATTTACTGATACAAATTTTATTAGTGATATTTTTTTGTTAAACTAAATTGAGCCTACGACTCATGGGTATTTTAGTTCGTGAAACACCCGCCATAACAAAATCTAGTTAAATATAAGATTCTCAAATGCCATCACTCTAAATATTCCATCTTTTTTGGAAAAAAATATATATATCTCAACGTAATTCCTACACAACACTTGAAAATTTCATATCTTCAGTTTGTTGACGTTATAATAATATATCATGCATTATTTTCTTGCCACGGAATGTTTATTTTTATTTACTTATAAGCAAACACGTTTGATTACACACAACTTTTCGCGTTGGAATTCAAACTTATACGCTCAGACAGAAATGTTCTTCCTACCGAGTTTCTCAGAGTAGGAGCGAAACGAGGAGTGGGAGCGGGACATTTAGGACGACTAAAAACTACCGTCAAGTCTATGCGAGCAGAATTGTAATGAGTTGAATATTCCACGGCGTACACCTCCCTCATTCCTCCACCTTCCCTTCTTCCTTTACCGGTCTATAGCCGCGAGCAGACCCAACTCGTCAGAGGTCCCCTTCCCTCCAACCCCCCCCTATACTCGGGCCAACCTTAATACCCACACTCCCCCTTCTCCTCTCACCTCACCGGGGCTTGGCGCTCTTCAATTAGATCCGCCACGTAATCAAGATAAGAGGTAGCCTAGGCGGAGCTTCGATCGCCTCTAGATCCCCTCTTCCCACCTGCCGGATGAGGTATTTTATGGAAGGAGGGTGTTGCGGGGAGAAATTATTCGTTGATGGTTTTACCCCTTTGCTTTGCTACTGGTCCCTCTCTTTTGATTTAAGGCATTATATATTCATCCGCATCTTCTTTTTTATGTTTCTTTTTTTTCCTTTCGCCCACAATGACATCCTTTCCATAATAGTGATTGCTAAATGGAAAAGTAGATTATGTCCTCTATTAAATATGAAAAGCTGATTTGTGCATTAAAGGATTAAGTTGTCGTGTGTGAATATTTGAACAAATTTATTGTGAGAAGGAACATATATTAAATTCTTAGCAGTAGATATAAATGTTCTGTACGATCGCAAAAAAATGTATCATATTTAGCTCAGTCTAACAGTAGGCTAATTATCATTTATAAATTGGCCTCATAGGCTGATTTTGTAAATAATCCTTTTTAAAGTTAATAATAGGTATAATGGACCAAGCATTATTTTTCACTCCTTTACCTAAGCATAGAGACATTTATCTACAGCTCGAAGGAGATTGAAAATGAAATAATAGACATTGTTACAGAAACAAACATATTCATAGCCCTATCTTAGCAGTTGATGTTTATTTTATTGTGCTATTGCTACTAACTAGGCGCTAATCTTTCTCTCAATATTTTAATAATATAATTGCTACAATAATTCACCCTCTTTTAAATAATCGTTGGTTTATGTGTTCGTTAATTTTTAGGGTTTGTAGGTCTCCTATACAAAAATGTCAATTTTATATCTCACCAAGAAGTAGTTTATTTTTTCTATTAATTTTTGTAGGTTTTGAGAGTCCATCCATAATTATTAATACCTCCTTCCCCTAAACCAATTTTGAAGCTTATATTTGAAAGTATTTTTCTGTTTTTCCACTCCTTATTTCCAATACCTCCATTTAAAAATTGTATTTGCTTATAGCTCCGAAACATTTGATCTTATAAAAGTGTTTGTCTAATAAATATTTTTTATCTTCCACAGTAATACAACTTTGCAGCGATAAGTGTTTACGTATTTCAAAGAGATGCAAATTTATCATACAAATTCTAACCATCCGCTTGTGGGAAGTACTCTCTAAGTCATTTTATCGCAAAAATGTGATATGCTTAAGCGATTTCCTTTGTGATGCTAAACTGTGCTTCGATACGAGTTTTAATCTTAATATTTTGGTCTAATTTAGATAAAATCATTAAAGCCGATTTAAAGAAAATTTATCTTCTCTATTTTCGCCCTATAGTATACTACCCTTAATTTTAGGGCAAAAATGTAATTAAAAAATACCCTCTGAAGAACCTTATGAAAACTCTGAACAGAAAGTCTTATCCTAATCGGTAAAATGGTGTCTGCCTTAGGCCCATTAACAGATATATATATATATATATATATATATATATATATATAGAGAGAGAGAGAGAGAGAGAGAGAGAGAGAGAGAGATGACATTTCGCAAAATACTTTTTAAGGTTCATGGTATATGTGGGTTATCAGGGCCATTCATCAAAATATTTATTAGAATTTTTTACGATAAAAACACCTCCATTTTCCTAGGGGTCACGAGAAAGTAATTAAAAAATATGTCTCCTCACTGTCATTAACGGATGATTGGCACATTATTGGTCTTATTTATAAAAGCGGTTACAATATTGTGCCTGCTAAAACGTCAAGGCTGTAGTCACTTTCAGAGATGGTGAAGTTTTATACTTCATTAATCACTGACCCGAAGTTTATGGTTCGCATCTCAGCAGGTTGTACCCAGAAGTTTTTAAGACAAATGATATTTTACATTCTCTCTCCACTCTAGTGTGGGTGCATTTCTTTTAAGCTAGCACCCTAATATTTACCCTTTGAACTATTCACTAATAACCTTTGAACTAAGTTTAAAATCAATAAAAACATCTATCCAGTGTTCAGTTTATCCCCTTAGGTTCGGTTAATTTAGTTGGTGAATTCAAATGGTCTGATGTTAGCCAAAATAATATTCTATTAAATCTCCTTCGTTTGACTTTCACAAACAAATCTAATAATAAATAAGCTGAAAGGAGTGATATTTTATTTTTTGTCATCACCATACACCGTCTTCTCTTTCCTCTTTTTTTCAGGTGGGTTTGAAAATCAAAGTAGATACGGAATGGACAAAGGAATGTGCAAACACTGTTCCCTGTTGTGAAATAACATCTCTGGCAATAAATATTTAATAGTTTGTTCTGCTTAAGTAATCCTTAAAGACGTTAGCCCTTAAAATTAATGAAACAGTACATCTTACAATGCATAAATCGAAGATTGACAAGAATTTCAAACATTTCTTTATACTATAGGGCAATTTTTTTTTAAAAGCAACCTCGTTTAAATGTCTGCATTTTAGGGGTGAATCACATATATTATATTAATCCCAGTAAAGCTTGGCTTGAATGACCTCGGAATTTTTCCGAGAACAATTTATTAGTGTATTATCTTAAATTAGGAATAGGACTTTCGAATCTTCGAATACCTCGAATATTATAAAATGTTCAAGAGTAAATTAGATTCAAGATGTAAATATATGTTACAAATATTTCAATTAAAATTGTTTTTATAGCTTATACATAGCTTACTTTAGGGCTTAGTCCAACTAAATTACTATAACAAAGTTCACAACCAGACCCCAGTACATTAGTTTTCCCTCAAATAAATATATAAATTGTATAGTGAATAAACTATATAAAAAATGAAACATTTAATTACTGTTTAAATTTTGTGTACCAAATTAAGAATGTTTCTTTAAAAGTAAGCCTCTTATACCTATCAAGTTTTATAAGATTAAGATTTGAATTCAAGATTATAATAAGTGGGTAAAATGGAGATTCAAACTCGTAGAATAGGAGATTCAACCCATATATAGTTAAGATCATTAGTTTTCATGACCCACATTGGTGGTCACGTGGTCAAAGACGTCAGCCTCATCTTACATGTTTTAAAGTGACGGATAAGAGGGAGTTAGATTTTCTTTTTATAAATTGTTTCCAGCTCTATCGCCACGAAAATTTAGGCACCCTTGCTCTAAATTCCACGTTCATTACATTTACCTCAGAAGTATAGTTAAATTAATATAGCACTGATTGATGGTAGTTATACATGAATAAAAACACAATGATAATTATTATTCCTTTATTATTTCACTAACCTATGCCATGGTGTATTTGTCAGTGCACCTGGCTATGAACCTAGTGGTCCCGGGTTTGATTCCCGGCTGGTACCTCGGGTATTGTTCCCAAAAGGGCAACTACCCCAACGGTCACAAGGTTTTAGTTAGTTAGGCTCAAGTACTCACAATCATCATACCGTCTAATCGGGACATGAGAAGAGCCTCCACGGAGAGGATCTTCTATTAGTACATTCGGTGGTCCCCTGGGTGACGGTATATTGACACTAACTAATCTCTCCACAAACTGGGCTACAAATGATGTAGTAACCCAGATGCACACTATTATTATTATTATTATTACTTCACTATAAATTATACTACTATAAATCCACATGGCTGATTCACTCAGACATTGTTTACCCACTTCCGGATCAGCTAGAAACTTTAAATTTGGCAAAACTATAGATTCTAGCCTGTAACCTACGGGAAAATTCCAAAAAGATTTGTTTTTAATTAACCCGCAAAAACATTAAAACTTCGGAGCGACTTCAAAGTCGTATAAAGTTGTATAATAAAAATATGTTTTATATAAAATATTTGTATTATAAATAGGCCAACATATTTGTAATGATGAATAATTTCATATATCAAATAGTTTCAGATATATGATAAAAAATGTTAATTTACGCTTTAGATCGGAGCCCTTCACTTTGTCGAAATATTGTATCAATTTTGTTTGTAATATTTGTAAATGTTTATAAATGATATTTAATCAAAATTGTTGAAGCCGATTTTGAGAATATCGACTTTTTCTCTTTTTGCCCTTCAGTAAACTACCATTAATTTTAGGGTTAGATATCCAATTCCAAAAACACCTTGGGGCAACCCTATGAAAACCCTAGATTCCAAATTTTAGCCCGATCGGTAAAATAGTGTAGACTCTAGTTGGCGGTACAGATAGACAGACTGTCAGAAATTCACAAACCACTTTTTTCGGATTCGGAGGGTCATGAAACGTCGAGATTCATCAAAATCTCGAGTTTGATTTTTTTTTTTTTACGATTACAATACTTTCTCTACCTGTAAGATAGCGAAAAAGTAAAAACAGCTCTGAAACTACATTAGTTTACATCCACTTGGAAAGAAAACCCACTGGGTGTTTGGGGGTGGAGCCCCCAACGAGCAAAGCGAGTATATACACACACAGCTTCAATCAAACTGTTAATAGGAAATGTGAATAAATTTTAATATTCAATACCTCAAATAAATTAATATAAAAAATAATTAGATTTATATTCTATCTCACATCGCTTGAAAAAATTACTTATCCGCTCAACCCTTCCAGAGCACTCTGGTAAATAGCATTCCCCTTCGGAAATAGATGGCAACTAAATAGGCGAGCACGTCGGGTGGTATTTGGAAACGCAAAGGGGGCAGCGAACGGTCGGTTCTCCGCGAGTATCAGAGTCAGATCCATCACTCTCCGTCTTCATCTTTCCGGGCAATCCCCCCACCCCCCCACT
>CABFOW010000605.1:154590-236615 GCA_902141385.1 Timema californicum
CCCCCCCCAACCTCCTACACATGGCCGGAGCAGTGTTCAGCTGCACACGAAATACGAGGGGCAATAAAGGAGCCAGTAATGCAAAAAAAATATCCAATAGATTTTGGGGGAAGAAGGAGACAGAGAGGAATTGAAGGGGTTGGGAGGTGAGGGAGGGAGCGACTCGATAGGGTGAACCGGAGGGAGAAGGTTTTCGGGAAAAGGAATCGAGCCGGGAATTTATATTTACGGTGGAGCGCGGTAGGTATAGTCACTCTGTGTGGCACTTTACAGTCCAATTTTTATAGGAAGTGAGCTTTGAGAAAAGAAAATATTTTTTTCGCGTCCAAATTTAATAACATGTTAATATATTATGTATGTTATTTGATTTTTTTTATCAGAGGTATTTAACGTGCACTTCCTGAACCGGCTGACTATATCAGTATACGAGAATTTCTATGAGCGAGAGTGATAGGGCCTACCAATTTTTCCGGGAAATGTATTTTCACATACTTTCCAGGGTTCTTTTTCATGTCACAATCGACATGGAAAAGAATGGGTAAATTATCTCCAAATTCTACCTTTCTACCCCTACCACATTAACGTAATCAATATTTTAGTAATATTATGTAAATAGAATAAACGGGAACGTGGAAAGGAAAATAGATTCATATGATATATTTACTTAAATATAAGCATAAACAATGAGCTCAATAATTATTATAATTTGGCTAAAAAAATTACATTTTAAATTTTACACAGATTATAAATAAAACAATTACATAATTTAGGACCTTTAAGCTGTCTAATAATTAGTATCAGCTAGTCCCCCCACATTTTGGGTTACGAGTGATGTAGTTCATATATATATACATATATATATATATATATTTTTACTATCTATCATATAGTTATAAAGTAAGAAAAGCAATATTGGGAATAATTCAAAATGTTTAGGAAAGATTTTATACACATAAATCGTTTTTCTACCGAGGGCTAACAAAACATTGCCGCCAATCACGTTTTCTCTTGTTTAAATTAATGAGATCTTTCATTGTTGCGGCTAATCTCGATTTTAATTATGTCCAGTGGCACCGAGACAATATTTTTGCAAATTTTTTTTTAGTGATTTATTTGTTTACTTGGAAACAAAGAGTTTATGTTTTGTACACTCATAGCATAGATAAAATATTAGTGAAATATAGTAAATGTACTTTAGATTAAACCTCTAGCTTTAGCATGGAATGTTCCTAGATACAAAAGAGTCTCTTTAGTTGTAGGTAGGGATACATACATCCGTTACAAAGGATGAACCATATGTAGTTACGCAGCAAAAACACCAATCAAAAGTACCAAAAAAAATACTCTAATAAAACTATCCGCTTTGGTGGCCGCATGATGTAAGGCAGAGTTTTTCAAATTATGCTCCACAGAGCCTCAAGGTCTCAACCATATCTATCTCAGACCCCATGAGTCAATTTTAAAATAATAATTTCTTTATTTTTCAAACTTAAAATAACATCATTAATTAGGATTGCCAATTATTTTATTATTATTATTATTATTATTATTATTAGCACCGCGTCTTACTACCAGTTCGGGTTATACACACTTACGCTAATGTGTAATGGTAGGGTGATTGTGATATGAAATGAAAGACCTACAGTTTAACGTGGAATCCAAACCACGGTGGAGGCCTGGCTTTCCTCACATTCACAAGATGTCTTGTCAGAGGTGAAGGAAGGGTTTGGTAATCAGATAAATCTGTGCCGGGAAATAAATTCAACTTTCTTCATCCCTAACACATCAACGCAATTAGTAGATAGGCGTGTAGCCAGAACTAATTGGTCACGGTGCTGTAAGGTATATTATATTAACATACATGATATAATTGAAAGAACAAATATTGAACAACATAAAGATTTATTGAAAGAAAAAACAACAATTAAATACCAATGGTTTACAATAATATAGTCGAAATCAAGATAGGATTTTGATCCAATTAGATAGTCATGAGAAAGGCGACAGGGTCTAACAGGCTGCGCAGTCGGCAGGCCACAGGTAGAAGTAAATTCTATAAAGTAGAACAATTCAATTATTACTAACAGAAAAATTTATGACAAGGAATACATGTAACTTAGAATCAGGCTGTGCTTGATGGGGCCTTCTAAATATTTCTCAGTACACACTGTTAATAACAGCGGTTGATGGCTAAGAAAACAGGTGTCATTAAAGGTACTATGGCTGGTCACATTCCCCTTTGGTACTGCCAGGGCATTCAATAGTACATAATACTCTAGAGGCATGATATTTAAGAGCTACACAAAAAATAGAAATCTTTGAAAGGTATAAGTTGAAGTGTATTATTAGCGCGGACCCCACTATGACTCTAATGCATTTCCCTAGGTTGCGCACCGAAGCTAATACTGCAAACGAAGATAGGTACTTAGACCAACTTACAACACTGGTATTTGTCAACTGAATAGTAATAAGGTAAACAAAACAGACAACCCTGGGACTAGCCATCTTTTCTTGAGCTGATGCTCACGCCGTACAAGGCGTCATGACAATTGTTTTAACAAACTATTAAATGAACTAGTGGAATATTACAAGTTAGTTATTACGACATAATAACTTATCTACGCTATTTGCGTCGGAAGCATAAACAAATCTCGACAGAGATTTCTGTACGTAATTACCATATTTGAAAACCAAAATGAACTATAGGACGCGTCTGGCATTCTAAAGGACACAATTTTTTAAAACACAAATCAACAGAAACTTGAGTTAACACGTCAATAAGATTTGAACATAAACAAAGGTCAGCTAGACCTACTATCCAAAGTAAATTCGTCTCCGATAGTATAAAAAACTAAAGGGGTGCAAAACAAAAATTGTCTAAGTCATAAGGACTCGTGGATTACGGTAGAATATTTAATAAAACCTTGAAGTCTGTGGTTCCATTCTTGACTGTGATGAGTCCCACGGCCTTGACTTCGTAGGCGGTTACTGAATAACGGTGATCCCGCCTAAGGTGGCGGTGTACCCAACGCCGTGATCTTTATCGTTGTCGTGACGAACGTGGAGTCCTTCCTTCAATGCAGAGATACAGTAAATGGCTATATTGTGTGCTGGGACGCGACCCCTTATATACTCCTCAACCTGATACGAAAGTAAGAAAGTAGAAAGGATGATGAACATAAGAACATAGAAAAGGAGAACTACGGAGGAAGGCAGGAAGAAAGAAAGAAACAACAAGAAAAATCCACACGCGGGAAAGCTTCCCTGGTCTACCACCAGGTTCGTTGGCGTGCCGCAGGTCTTTGCGTCGAAGCCTGAGCGCTTCTTTTCTTCCAAGAGAACTAGACACGAGAACACGTGGGGCCATTATTATATAACAGTTTTATTGAGCTTCATATGTGGGAGGAAATAATCAGCAGACATCCAAAGGATGTGAGTACTCAGCAAGGCATATTATTTAGAAATATATCTGCTTAAGTTATGTTATTCAGGATCCATTATTATTTTAATAATATTTGATGATATAGATGTAGTTTATTATCTTTTTCATGTTGACCACATGGTCGGCCTAAGTAAATCTTTTTTTTTGGCTTTATCCAATGATAGAAGCAATGTGTTAAAGTAATGTTATTCATAACTATGTCAATGTTAATTCTCTTCTTTGATATCTACTCCCATATTTAACAAAAGTAAGAATTTTTTACCAACCACGTGCTTGAATGCTTGAAGGTAGGGAGAAACGTAGGTTTATTAGACCGTATCTTCAGAGTAGACTCAATTAAATATGCGAATATAGTTTTGTTTCTTGCATAATTAATGAATTATAGACTTCATTTAATTGTATATGTATAATCTAACTGATTGACATGCTACAGTGCTAACTATAAAAGCTTTAGTTTTTTTTCATTTTTTAATATTACGTTCAATTGTTTATATTTAACGAAATTAAATTTGTACAGTGGTACCTGACTAATTTTAACTTCCGTATTTCAAAATCGTTTTTAATTCAAATTTTCCATTCGGTCCCGTGAATTTTGTATTAAAACAATGTTAAAAAATCGTGAATAGTTCGAATTTTGTTTTGGTTAATTCGAACTTTTTATAAGTTTTAATGTACTGTGCAGTCTTGTTTTCCTACTTCTAGTTGCGGTGCTGTGTTCTATTTTTTGAAACAGGGGAGTTGACGTTGGAATGCCCCTACCCCTGCACCGCTCACACATACATCATTGTTTACACGTTCAGTTCTGTGCTTCGTTAGTCAAGGTTGAATCTCTCAAGCGGTTATGTGCGCTATTCTTAGTGATTCAGTCGTAGCGATATTCTTGTGACGTTCGAGATTATTTGTTTTGTTGTTTAGTTTTTGTTTAGTTTTTGTTTTGTTTAGTACATACTGAACAGTAGTCTCTTTGTGTGTGTGTGTGTGTGTGTGTGTGTTGTCACTGCCCAAGCCACAGTCCTAAAAATCATTAACTTTGGCCGAAAAAGTAGCAGTGGTAAAGGAAGTAGAAAAGGGAATTCCTTTTAAGAAACTTAATATTTAATCCGAATTTTTGGATAGTTCGAATTTTTTCCTAGTCCCTTCAAGTTCAAATTTTACAGGTTCCACTGTATTACATATTTTTTAAATATCACTTAATTTCTTATTACACTTAAAAACATGTTGTATTCTCGTGTTTGTATGGCTATTTCAAGAAATTCAAGTTTTTCATGTATCGAGATAGGCCTGGTCCCTTTCAACTCAAACTAATGAAAGACTATTGAACTTATAACTGGATATATAGGATAAAACACCTTTATATCTATAAAAGAGGCTTTTATTTGTCCTTCCTTAAAGTTATCCAATTCTAATAAAGGGCCAATGAGAACCCACTACCCTAACAATCCCATTAGCTATTAAGATAAGTCTATTATATATGTATTTATAGTCTACTCATAAAAAATCAGCACTCTTAATCTATTGGTTGATAAAATACTGACTGAATGTGTTTTATTAACTAAGGCATACTAGCTGTATGACTTCAGAAAATAATACAAATGTATTCAGCCAGAACTATTGTAACATGTACACTTAATTTATCCTGACATCAGTTTTACCTTAACGTGTCACACTATGGACCTATATTATAAGTTCAAGGTAAGCCTGATACCTCTCAGGTTAAACAGAGTGTACTTTCAAGAAACCAAAATTTACTCGGCTGAGGCCTGTCACCAAATGACTTAACTCATGATCGAGCTCTAAAAAATAAATAAGCGCAGGTTGGTTTACTTGTAGTGACACTATAATAACTAGCATTCTACGTCTTACCATACCAATGCTTGTTAAAGTATCACCACCAATATTCAGGAGTGCAATTACTCACACCCTTATATTGGAACGATAACTAGCCAGTTAAACCCCAGCCATTTTTTTTTTACCAAGGCTCGTGTTTATAAGAGTTTGTTTCTACCATCTTAAAATAATTATTTTCACTTGTGTGGGTAACAAATCTAGTAAGCCTATTTTTCTTCCCCCTGTCAACATTGAGAGCTTCACAACACACACCGTAACGTTTATAATAATATACAGATTAGAGTAGATCAATAAACTTTTTGAACTATTACCAAAGATTTTCGACTAGTGGACCAACTCTTAATCCTTTTTTAACGAGTAACAAACTAGTTCGGTGTTCGAAGGGTCTAAGGCGTCACTCTTGTCATAGACTGGCTTGGTGATGGTGAGGAGATGGGGGTTATAATCTCAGTCGGCTCTAATTAGCGTGTTTTTTTCTAAGTTGTTCCCCACCCTCCTTTTACGCAAATAAGGGTTGATTAAATGTTTTCTTTCTCACCCCTACCCCATTAAAGTAATTACCATATCTGCGTATAAACTGAAGGGGTATTAAAACGTGCTGATAAAATAAAACAAGTAAAATATTAATATATTGACTCACATTGGTGGATGCCTGATCTAAGGTAGTTGTGTTTATCCATTTTGTTCGTGTTCCCTTAGATATAATCTATCTTCAACCATATAACCCCAAAGTTATTGGTGCATAATGCAAGTTATACATGTCTATAATATATATCTATAATAAAATTGACTCTCCCAGATCTCATCTTCTTACGTCCTGTTATCTTGTGGCCAATCCTAAATCCGGCCCTGATTGTTTAAGGGTTTATCATAAAATAATGTGTGTATATATATATATATATATATATATATATATATATATTAGTTCTACGTACCTCTAAGATGTAATCACCTCCACAGGAATACGTATATATTATAGTTATTCTAATGAGCTAGGAATGAGTAAGGTTGAATTTAGAGGAAGTGTATCTGCATTTACGTGAAGGCTGAGTGTAAAACAATTTTGGAAAAAAAACTCTTAGTACACCCGACTGGGATTAGAACCCCGATCTCCCTGTCATCGACAGTTTAGTCTAACATGAGAATGAACATGAGTGAACATAGAACATGCGTTTATCGAAGCAGGTAGATTGGTTTTCCCAACCCGGTTGGAGAATATTGCGTTTGTATTTCTCTATATTGGTTTAATAGTCTCCCTCCAAGCAAATTTTGCTTAATTTCATCTTTATTCTACCTTTCTAATACACCCATTTAGCGTAAATCTGCTGTTAAGCCAAATAATTATAAAGACGTGATGCACAAGTAAATACAAATAGTGAACGTAGCTATGCACCCGTCTATACGTCTCAAGCTGGTGGATGCAAAGGATTGTAGGGACTGTACCGGACGGGGAGATGGACCTATCCTTCCTCTATCCTATCCCCAGGCAATTGAAGAGTGGGAAGGGTGGGGGGTGGTTTGGGATGAATGGAGACCTGGGGAGAAGAGTGCAACGGGCCATCACTTCTTGGCTTAACCTTCACTTTTATAAGAGAGTCGATCCTCCGCGCAGCTTCTGAGGCTAGGTTTACACCAGAATGACAAGGGGAACCTACCACGAAGGGGAATTTATTCACTGGAATATCCTGACTGCAGGTCTAGGGGACCATACTCTAACGCAAAATGGTGGATATTATTATTTGTATTTGGTAACGTTTTGTCAGAAATATATTGTCATTCTTAGGGTCGAGGCTTATGCTTGTTGCTGTGTCTCGGTCTAAGGTCATTCGACCATCAAAATTGTATTGCACAATTTTAGTAAATGTATTTTTTATAAGATATAAATAATAATTCAATGATTTAAAACCATTACAGTTCACGAGTAATGAAGGGTCAAACTTGATGTTTTGTGATTTTCCCGTACAATTTATCAGGTAAAGTAACTAATGCCTGAAACTGAAATTTTGCATAAATAGACTTTAATAAGAGGTGTACACAATGACATATTTATAATAGTAATATTATTAACATAATATGTATTATTAATATTAATATGAATGAATAATTCACTTAAATATCTATAATATTAGTAATATCAGTATTATAAATATATCATTCTGTACACCTAATATGAATGACTAATTATAATAAATTTCAGACCAATGCATTAATTACATTACCTTAATAATGATACGGGAAAAGCATAAAATAGCAAGTCTTAGATCGTGAACTGTGATGATTTGAAATCATTGAACTATTATATATAGGTTATAATTACACATTTGTAAAAATGGTATAATGATCTTAAGATAATGTAGACTGCTAGTTAAAATTATGTATTTTTGCAGTTGTTATAACAGAAAACCTTTTTTGGGGAAAAACGAATAGAATGTGGCTTTAGTAGAATTATATGTTTAGTTTAATTTTATACGTATAGTAATATTTACAGTTCTTGAAAATTTGTCATGAGCGCGGTAGCATTTTAACATAAACTTGAGAAATTAGGGGGAAAAGTCCTTATCAAATTCATTAATGTTCATGTAAAATATAAATAGATGCAGGTATTAATGAGTGTAGAAAATTAAACTAAATATATGTACTGAAGAAATGCATTATTAATTTAAGCCTGAGGGGTTTTTTGCTATAAATTAAATTACATGCTTTTAATGAAACAATATTTTATTTATTTTGACCAAAAAAAGTGTTTGTCTATCAAAACTATAAAAACACTGATCTTTCCACGCGTTCCTTATATCCCCACATTAAAACTGTCCAGTCCCAATTTAATTTAAAGGCGTGTTATCACTTTACCTTTTTTTTTACAATTACTTACAAAGTATTTAAACATTAAAACCTAATTGGCCAATACTTTAATTTATTGCCGTTGTTAAAATAACTAACTTCGTTTTAAATATTTATCTTATATGAATATAAGAATGGATGTATTACACTAAACAAATAAATGCATAAAACAAATATACCTATGAAACTTTATAAATAATAATATTCTCTCGATAGTTAAACTACCACTCAGAGTGAAAAAAACAAAGTATAAGCTTTATAAATCTATCTGATTTCAAAGAAAAAGTTGCAAGATGAAAATCTCATATATTATAATGAGCTAAGCTAATCTCATTAGTAACCCCTGAGTGGGCCGTAGTCTTCTCCCTTCTCCACCTAATTAAGATTCATACCTGCCCTGCGTTGTCTCATGAATATATAAAAACTCTTCTAACTCAATCTCAGAATCACGATGCCCTAGAATTAACATTCTAAATTCGATAGAAAATAATCTAGTTTCAACTTCAGACAAATTGGAGGTCACATTTTTATATTACATAGTTTTGTAAAGTTATTTAATAATTTAAATTGGTATGGAAAGGAAATCATTCCCAGTTGTATCAAATTGGGAAATTGTCACAAATGAAACATAAATTTTAAGAATTATATTTTGTACATCTACTTCTTCCATATTTCTATTAATTGTACTTCACATTTTGGAAAACGTTTGAAGTTAAATAAGGAGAGTTATTGGAATATTAATAATAATGTGTATTGATTGTTAAACTAAATTAAAGCTAGTTAAAGCATATAAATTGTGTTGAAACAGGCAAGGGAGGGGGGGTAATATGGTGTCAAGTCAGAGTATTAGCAAGTAAATTGGTGGGAATTCAGACATAAGGTCAGGTTCGTCTAATCTGGTTCGCCAGTGGCCGGGTTTAGATTCCCGGATGGGTGTGTTGAGGTAGGTACTTTTACAAAGGACAAATGATGCATGGTTACGTGGATAAACAACGATCACAAGTAAAAAAACTTAAAATTATTGATAGTTTTTTAATTCGAATAAACGTTATTATGTTATTATCTACTAAACAATGTGTTATTATTTAATTTAAAATAAATATATTAAATGATTTTAAACTTAAAATACTGTAAGTATTTTCATTATTTACAAATATTTCGAGATAAGAAATCCTCAAATTTAACTGTTAGAGCTCCATTGTTGAGAACGATTTGTTTTCAAACATTTAAAATTCACTGGCTAAGTTTTGCTCTAGTTTTTACGTCATCCTTTACGTCAAGTGAATTCAGTTCACACAGTTTGTTTATTTAATTCTTGCGAATGTTTAGCGAATAGTATGCTACGTTAACTTTAAGTTTATCACAAGCCCGAGATAATGGAGATGATCCATTTTTCCACGTCATAGTTATGAGTGATTGACTTCCAACAGACTCCCCTAATGGTTATCTCGAATACCTCTATTGTGAATCTCCTTATAGTTGCTTCTTCGTTGTTGTTGTTGTTGTTGTTTTCGAAAAAAATATCCTTGTTGTTATTATTATTACTGCTTTTCCTTTCAATTTGAATTCAAGCTACTTTTCAAAACGATAATCTCTATTGTATCGACCAATAACAATGCCCTTCTTTCATCCTCTAGCCATATTGTGGGTGCTTTTTTTTTCTCTTCTCAGTGAATATCCCTTATACATAATGACTGCGCAAAAAAAAAGCATCATTGGTGATATCACAGCTGCAGGCTTGTTAGCAATTTAAACAATGTTTAGGAAATATATTCAAATAAGTAGGATAAGTATTAGGCTACATATCTACAATAAAGATATGTTGACAAAACTGAGAATGCCTGCAAATTAGCGGAATAAATAAAATAAATGTTTGAAAATATATTTTAAGTGTATCTGTTTGTATTTCAAAATAAGTTGGCTAAAATGGAGAACTATAAATATAATATATCGAGAAAATAATAACCAAGCTTTACTGTTAAAAGCCCTCGTGAATTAAAGCAGAAATCATATTAACCAATTTTAAAAATGGAAATGTTAATTATATTAATTAAGTTATGTATGATATAAACCAAATTAATATGTATTTTAATCAACCCTTTTGAACAATTTTTTTTACATAATTTTTGCGGTAAGGAAACATTAAAAATACTTAATTGTTTCATACCCACCATAAACGAATTTTATATATATATATATATGAAGAAACCAAACTCGTTTTAAAAAATGTTACAAGCCTTGATTTTAAAACAATTCAATTCAATTTAATATTAAAGGTCAAACGACTGAATAATAAATACTAAAAAAGTAATAGAGAATTAAAATCTTAATTTCCTTTACGTCAAATTAGAAGTTCGCACTAGTATATAAATAAACCACTCTATTCCCCATGAACCTCTTGGTATTTCCTTATTTCTTGGGTTCCATAACATTTTCTATATTCTTCTTTCAGCCTACTAGTTGCTAATACGAATGCTCGGAAATGCCGCAGCGCTAGTGGTACCAATGGCTGAACCGCAGTGTAAACACGGTGACCGTTTATCTGCTTTTTGAAAAGACTACAACTGTTTGTAAAGATGTAGGTATTCAATAATGTTACGTATGTAACGTATATTGTATGCTAGATGATATTTAGAATGTGTCAACGTGTATGGAAATAAAACAAATAATAAGTCCCAAAACTGAAGTGTGTGGCTAATAGAGAAGCCTTTACGAAAATTAAAGCTATTAAGCTATAAATTAGCAAAATATCTTATTTCTATAGAATATAGGGGGTAATTGCAAATAACATTTAATCGGTTTGTGCAATATACTCATATACAAAGATATAAAATATCATAAAAACACATGCTGGATCAAGAGCACAAAATTACACATTCATCAAATTTTCAGAATTAAATTTATCCTTTATTATCATTTCTTAGAATTTTTATATAATGAAAGTCGTATATAATAACCTGTCTATTCCACGGATAACATCTTACTTAGGTCGAATCAAGCACATCTTTGTGCGGTTTTATATATTTTGCTTTAAAAAACACTGAATTTGAAATAAAGTTTAAAAGTTTAAAGTCAACACAATTGTAAATTAGATATTTTTAGTTAAATTGTTATTAAAATGATTCCAATTTTTCTATTTTAAAATTAATAATGAAGAAAACTGAACTTCTATACGTTTCTACTCTGAGCTTAATCTTGTATGTAATACGCCGGTTATTCGACAGGTCAGTATTTCACTGAGTGATACTTAAGAATATTTTTTATATTTGTTTTACCCATGACACTAATGAGTAACTTTGATAGATATATATACAGTAGAACTTGGTTATAACCGCTTCGGCTATTCCGTCAACTTGGGCGTAGCATAATTTGTTCAGCAGTTCGGTCAAACTATCATCTATTAACGTTATAAGCCCTCTGTTTTAGCGTCACTACCACTCGGTTGTAGCGTAGAAACTTGTTAGACATTTTACTTTAAATTGTATTTAAATGTGTTACCAAACCCTTCCTTCACCTCTGACAAGACATCTTGTGAATGTGAGGAATGCCAGGTCTCCACCGTGGTTCGGATTCCACGTTAAACTGTAGGTCCTTCATTTCATCTCACAATCACCCTACCATTACACATTAGCGTAAGTGCGTATAACCCGAACGGGTAGTAAGACGTGGTGCTAATAATAATAATATTTAAATGTGCGTAAATGTAAAAAACAAAATTTTAAAAAACATCAATTCCTACAGAAATATATTTTATAGCAAGCTGGTAGTGTGCTGGTCTAATAATAGATTGAATGGTAAAAGAAAGTTGTGGGAATCGTGGGCGCTTCAAGGTCAAAATGAAGAGAGGACTAACCTTCCTTCAGTGTCACTGAGCTGGCTGGAACTGTTTCATGTGCGCGTCTATTATTATTATTATTATTATTAGCACCACGTCTTACTACCCGTTCGGGCTATACGCACTTACGCTAATGTGTAATGTTAGGGTGATTGTGAGATGAAATGGAGGACCTACAGTTTAACGTGGAATCCAAACCACGGTGGAGGCCTGGCATTCCCCAAATTCACAAGATGTCTTGTCAGAGGTGAAGGAAGGTTTGGTAAGCAGAAAAATCTATGCCGGGACCGAGGATTGAACCCCGGCATGTGCGCGTCTAAGCACAAGGCCAAGATGTTTTGTTTTTTGTGTTTTTTTATAAGTTCAGCGTTAGTTTTGGTAGTCATTGTATAGTAATCTGGTAGTCATTATATGTAGGCCTAGATTTTTTACAATCATGGCAAGTTGCTGCCCAGGTTGGATACCTCTGGTCTAAAGCGTCACTCTCGTAATAAACCGGACTGCTGATGACTGAGAGATTGAGGTTCGGATCCCGGTTGGGTGTACAGAGCTTTTTCTAAATGGTTTTGCACTCTACCCAATGATTTAATTTAATAGGGTGATGACAACATAAAAAGTATTATCATCTGTATTTCACCCCCTCCCTTGTTTGTTTTTAAACTGACGGGCAGTTCCACCCAGTATCGTTATAAAACAATTTTATTTCTGGTATTTATGAATTTCTGATTGATTCTTATGAAGCTTTAGCGTCAAGAAACGGTCCAAAATGTCATTTAAATTAAGCAATAAAATCATTTAAATAGAAAACCAGATTTATTTTAAAAATTCAATTTATCATTACCGATATTTTTCTATCTCGTATATAATAAATGTATATGTAAAAAAAGCTACTTTCAGGGATTTTGTTTTCAAATACAGGACAAGTCAGATGGAAAGGGCAATATTTTGGGAGAGTATAGTGTGGGTCATTTTAAAATAAAAATATGTATGAAAATGTTTATTAGTCTCGATAGTTTTTGAAGACGCAGCTGTTTGAATTAACTATGAATTATACATGTCTTACATGCTCACTCAAAAATTGGACCGTGAATCTCAATACACTTTCAACGAGTTTCCTAAGGATTTTACATCGTTTCTCTGATTGTAGAGTGCCGCTATCTTACACGAATGGCAGTATTCAAAATCCGATCAATCAATTCTTCTTGTGTGTTCGGCTATGTTTTGTAAACCACCATTTTCAATCATCCCCATAAATATTAATCTAAGGGACTAAAATCCGTAGAGAGTGACACCCAATTAATTGGATCATAACGTTCAATCCATAACCCGGGGGCAATTTGGTTTAAGTATTGAGTCATTGCACTAGCATGATTTGGCGGAGTTCCATCACGCTGATCTTACATTATCTGCCGTGTTACCAAAGGGAATATCCTTAATTATTCCTGGAAATTTATGTTGCGGCAATTTAAGATACTTTTGCACCTACTAGGCGATTGTCGTTGAGGACAGGACCAATTAAGGTATACTCGATAACGCCGCACACACATTGCTGCAATAATCTTTTGGAAATGAGTTACTACAGTTGCGTGTGGCTTTTCTTCAGACTAAAAATGATTGTTTAGACTGTTATTGATCCCTTAACTTGTAAAGGTTGCCTCATCAGTGAAAGATCTTATTGGAATTAACTGGCGATAAGTGTGTAGCCACTGAAAAGATTCTCCCTGGTGCGGATGTTGGACACGCTGAAAGTGATAGGTATGAACGTCAAAGTGATGTAATGCTCTATATACTCTTTTATGTGTAACAGCCATTCACATACGCCTACTAATTCATCATGCACTCATAGTAGGGCTGAGGTCTATAATCCGTAGAAAAAATTTATTTTCGTTCGCATGTTCTTGACCTGCACAATATGATGAGATAAAGATATACATTTCCGAAACTTTTGAGAGTAATAAGTATGTTCATATACACTTTCATTTTAAAATGACTCATTCTATCATCTCCCAAAATATTTCCCCCTCCTCCTGACTCATCCTGTATATGTTTTAACCTGTTAAGGTGGTCACATATTATGTCTCAAGTTATTATTAAACTATTTTTGGAAAATTGGGGTTCTAATCTTGGTTGGGTGTACTGAGGGGTTTTTTTTCAAACGGTTTCTCACACACGCAAACACAGGTGTATTTCCCTTAAAACTCTACCCTCCTCCTTTCTATTCTATCAGATTAGTTAATTCGTGCCTATGACGTGCCAAATATATATATATATATATATTAATGAAGCAATCAGACAGAAGTATTTCCGAAGATTCCTTGATAAGATGCTACGAATCTTATTACTTAGAAAGAAAAAAAAGGTGAGGGTTGAAATAAAGACACTTTGATCGAGTTGAAATGGTTTTTTTCCAAGAAGCTAATTAAAGACGGCAATTAGAAATCCCTCCCTCCTCGCTCACCTCTTCTAAGTAAAAACACGTCCCTTCCAATAAAAGTCGAACTCTAAAAATATCGATTTGCTATAAATCAAGATTCCACATGTCATGAGCATTTCCTTCCCCGTTTCGTCACGTGTCAAAAGGCAAACTCTTTCTTTTTTCGTCTTCTATGAACTGATGAAATATGCACAACGCCACTTTTCACCTTCCTCCGGAAAAAAAAAATTCGTTTCACGAACATGGGGTTTGTATGATGTAGGGGGTAGACAACCCCTTGCCTTACTCCCCTCCCCCTCTTCTTGTCGTTTTGAGTCTAGGGACTTTGCTTTGCATCGTGATCTATTCTGTTCTCTCCTCCACATTTTTTTTTTCATTTTCATACATTTTATTCTAGTCATGTTACCAATATAAGAAATGATTCTTTCCTCAGAAATTCATATGCAATGTAAAATAAAAAAATAAAACACTTGTAAAATTAAATATTCCATTTTAAAATATTCTAGAATTTTGGAAATAATGATTAATATCTCATTATTATTATTATCATACTTTATTATTGCAATAGTGAAAATTTAAATACCTCACCATTATGATGAATCTTAAGGTTTATGAGCCCCAAACTTAAAAAATTGAATCTTACAAATCTGGCTGTCTCAATGTATCTTTCATTCTCTGTCGGTTGCACAGTATGACATGTCTGTACCCTGGCCCAGAAATAAATTGATTTAATCAATTTCATTCAAACTTTATATTTAGATGTCACATATCTCAACGATAAATCGTGATTTTTATTCCAGCTCTAGATCTAATGGTAATTTACTAATGACATTTGATACCCCAGAGAAAGAATGTTACAATCCAAACACAAGGAATTTTCAGTATGTAAATAGGTCTAAAATAGTTAGTAATAGAATGGAACTATTTAGTTTAGTTATATAAAATTGTTAATAAAGATAAAGTTTTATTGTAGTCTTTGTAATCTATTTTAACAAATTATAAGTTTATTAATGTTATTAAAGTATTAAAAATTGAGTTGTAACATTGCTCCACTGAGGTATCCTTATTTGAAAATTCTAGATGTTCTGTAATGGTTATAACAGGTTTATTAAAATGATATACATCACTCTCAGATAAATATACATTTAAGGCTAGTTTTCTGACGACTGATTTTTGAAAAACTTGTACCAAACTATAATAAATTGCATGAATGTGTGTTACCATTTATTTTAAAATTAATACGTTCTAATACAAGAGTTATTAGCAACTTATTTTTAGGGATTAAAAGGAAAGTTTTAAGTAAATACTTAGAAAACTTTATTAAAAATTAGAGATGTCATGATAACTGTTTTTCTCGATTCCGATACGTATGTTAATCCACGATTTCGATTGTTAAATATTTCCAACTTCATGAAAAAAAACTATTTATTAAACTTAATAGCATAGTAAAAATACTAAAATATGTAGATAGTAATTTTTTTAAATTTAACAAAGAAAAAGATCCATCTTACCAAGTATTAAAGCATACTATACATAAATAATAAAATAATTAGAAAACAAAATATTTACTAATAAAGTCTCACGAAGTCAAAAATATACATAATTTATAAAGTATAATAAACATTGTCAAAAAAATCTTTTAAATTCACCAAATAGGGTTGTTCGCTGAACCAAAAAATATAGAAAATAAAGGCGAATAAACTAATATGAGTGAATTGATTACCATTAATTCTGAATTTTTCTGCTTTGCTTAGTTTAAAGTACTTTCAGAGAGAGCTAAGAATTCAGATATCAAGAATCTCAACATTAAGATCAATTCTCATGGGTGACCGGGTGGTCTAGGGGTAAGGTGTCGGACTTCTGTACTGGGTGTTCGGGGTTCAATCCTCGGTCACAGCACAGATTTATCTGATTGCCAAACCCTTCCTTTACCTCTGACAAGATGTGTATTAATCACAACTTGTGAATGTGGGAAGTGTCATACCTCAACCATGGTTCAAATTCCACGTTAAACTCAAGGTCCTCAATTTCGTCTCACAATCACCCTACAATTACACATTAGCGTAAGTGTGTATATCCCGAATGGGTAGTAAGACGCGGTGCTAATAATAATAAGATTGGTTCTTGGGATACTCGTAAGAATTGACGGTATTGAGGTATCGAAGAATTGAGCTCGACATCTCTAGTAAAAATCGTGTATGAAAAACTGCTTGAATTGCATCAAACTGAGATTCGAAATCTGGTCCTTAACGTTAAAGGTGACCAAGGGTAAAATAAATTTAACTTATGATACCACTGAGTCACCAGTGCGAATATTGATGATATTAAAACGGAATAATATTGGCGCTATGAAAGTTTTAACTTAAAATAAACACATTGTTTGGAAGGAATTGTTTAATGTCTTGGTTGAGAGCATATAATATTAGTGCTGAACTCTCTAAAGTTATCCATGACTTCGGATTTCGATTCTAGGTTAAAAATGTCTAGGGAAAATTAATCAGTGATATTAAGAGTGTAATGGAGCAATATTTTTTTTTAATAAGTTAACATATTAAACTATCTTGAAGTTAACGATGGAAATAAATCTCAAATTGTAAATATACAATCATAAAATCTCATTTAAATAAAATAGTAAGCAAATAAAAAAAACTTTTCTTCTGAAAATATAATTGTCCTTATGCAATATATTTTTCAAAATAAACAGTGTCTGTAGCAAATATACATTTCGAAAGAAAAATATCCTCCAAGATTACTTTTTCGCCCTCCCCATACGTCCATGGGCAACACCTTTATTTCGGTTCATACCTACTTTCTGTGAACTGCGAAGTGTATGAAATGTGTATGGAATAATCGTAGAATTTTGCGGGAAAAGGGGGGATAAAAAGAAGACGAAGGGGAAAAATGAAAAAAAAAGAGAATGAATTGGATGTAGAAGGAGTTAAGCTTGAAATCAAAGCAAGAAGATACGAGCCTGTGAATAGCCTGAGCCCTTGAGATTCGGTCTTGAGCCTTCGTTATTGAGTGACTGTCCTTGATATTATATTGGATTCTTGGTGTAAAAACACGCTAACTCAGTTTAAAGAAATAAAAACATGCGTGGATAGAAAAAATAAACAGTTAAAATAACACGCTTTGGTAAGAAAACGGAATAGATATCAAGCTCCTATAGTGTGGTTTACAAGTGACTTTAAGGTCAGAGTTTGAATCCTGGACAAATATACTGAGGGTGGTTTTGCTTAAATAGTTTATCACTCTTCCACCAAACAAATTCTGGAATATTTCTTCTAAATTTTATCTTCTTCAAACTCTTCTCATTAGCGTATTTAAAAATACATACATCTCAAATGGGTGGTAATACTACGAGTAAAGTAAAATCAATGGAACTATAAAAACAAATATTGTTTATAGAGAAATAAAATTACGTATACATGATTAAATAAATAAATAATTTAATTTGTACAATGAAGTTATCTAATTTTAAATCATAGTTTAAAAATGTCAGTCCTATAGCTCAAGGAGATATATGGTAGGGTGGGGATATTTGGGTAATTTCAACTTTAATTCAAGTTTTCACCTACAATATGCTTGCGAATTTTTTTAACAGTTTTTTTTATATCTTTATCCATATCCTCTGAACCATACTTAGTAAAAGGTGTTTTTTTAATCTAAGTAGGACATGTTTAAAAAATAACATTATCAATTGGAAATAACATTTTGGTAAACACGTGGGGCTATTTAGATCTTGGGGTTATTTGAATCACATATTTATTTTGATATCTTACCATGAGTATAGCCAGTTTATTTATTTTTTATAAATTGTGTATACTAATATATGCAAACAAAATGTTTATATGCATTTTCCACACCTAAACTGGGTGTTTTTCAAAGGCCCCGACATATACTTCAGGTTTGACACCGAAACCAATCTCCTTTTCCACTTGAATTTTTTGTCAAGATAAGTAACTTTATAAAAACTACATGGTGCATATTCTTTTACTACTTTATTGTCAAAAATATGATCAGCATTATAGTCTTCCCCTGAGTTGCTAGGTGTGGTAAACTAAGATAAAATACGTATTTTAGGCTTTTTAGAGACTCACCCGCCTCGGTGGCGTAGTTGGCTAACGCGCTATTCGTGTTGAGCCCGACTGCTGAGGACGGGGAGATCGTGGTTCGAATCTCGGTCGGGTGAACTGGGTGTGGTTTTTCCTATATGTTTTCCATTCTCCCTCCACGCAAATGCGGGTTCACTTCCTTTAATTCAACCTTCCCAATTCCTAATGCTTAGCGTAATTAGTACTTAAGCGTATAACCCAAATTGCTAGTAAGACGCGGTGCTAAATAATATTAAATAATTTTTAGAGACTCGGTATTTCAAGATCAAACCAGTATTAGTTTCTTTTTCGAACAGTAAATCTCTTTTCGATTTAACTTTATCAACATTTTCTTGTGATGCTAGACGGCAGGCTCTTTGTTTTGTCCTTTTTCGTTTTTATGTGTGTGAAGCTTAGACCGGTATTGGTAATACTTGAGAAAAATTAATGATTGATTTTTGTTGTCTGGTTGATGGTCCTGCAGTGTCACAAGGATTATTATTATTAGCACCACGTCTTATTACCCATTTGGGTTACACGCACTTACGCTAATGTGTAATGGTAGGGTGATTGTGAGATGAAATGTAGGACCTACAGTTTAACGTGGAATCCGAACCACGGTGGAGGCCTGGCATTCCACACATTCACAAGCAGTGTCTCATGGAGTTTCCGGTCTGCAATAAAGTTGTGTGAGGGAAGAATTTTTTTTTTCGAGCACTTTATCGCAATTGTAAAGGAATATCACTTGCTCTACTCACACCTTCTGATGAATGACCAAAACCTTACAAAGAACCTTTAATCTTTCTACTAGGGCTCTATCCTGATCGAAAGATAGGACTGTAGGATGGCCTATTGACGTTGGTACAATTGGGTTATCTTGGTGGTTCCTATCAGCGGTTTTAAGTAGCCTAGCCACCCTAACTCTTCTTTACAGTGTTCTGAATGGTACCTTGAAATGTGATGCAGCTGCTCTTACACTCCAGTTTTCGTTAAGTGTACTGTTTAGGGCCTGGGTCATTACTTCTTTTGATTATTGTTGGTATCTTTTTTTTTTCTTTAATCGTCTAAACAATATTTTAAAACTAAATCAAAACACTAAGATAACTTATATAATTTTACAAGTTTAAGCTATATTCTATTTAAATACTGTAAGAATGGTTAATATGGTAATATACTAGGACTTACCTTCACGAAGATAAGTATTACTAGATAAAAATTGACTCTTTATACATTCAAACACACAATCACTAAGTCAAACCGAGACACACCAATCCCAACTAAATTTTCACTTAACTGTTTGAGGTGGCCCGGCAAAATACTGAAACCCTTTTACCCCTTCCCTCTTCCTTTAAGAAAACCTTTATAGGGTTAGCCAGTTAGGTCGGTGTTGACAGGGCTGTCCAAACTACAACTTACATTTATAGCACATCTAACTAAGTACATTAAACGAGAGAGAAATACCTTTCCAAATAAACTAGACTATTCTTAAAGCTTTGAGTACTAGTGAGAAATAATTTATGGTAGTTAATATGATTAGTTTGTTTTTAAAATGTAATCCAAAAATTTTTATTTTAAAATCCAACAACGATAATAATATGACAGCCAATAAGCGGGGATTTTAAATTAGTTAGGCCCTAATTTTATATTTAATTTAGCAAGGAAATATACACTCTATATATATATACTCAATTATACTCAATTTTATAAATATACTCTATATATATATATACATAGAGAGAGAATAAATAAATATATATATATAAAATTGTAAATAGACCAACCTCACTAGACTTCATGCCTTCTCATCTTTAATAATATTATCTTATCTTGGCTTGGTTATCTTAATTAAAGAACCATATTTCAAATTTTCTAAGGATGATGCGTAAATGTTGTAACGTTTAAAAGAGCCAGCCTGACATATTAATGTTTGTACGCCACCAATAGGGAGACATTTGATATAACGATTGAATTGGGTCCAAGTTTGGTGTTCTATAGGGTCTATTATAATAATTAAATAGGGATGATGTATTATTTTATAAATTAAAAGTTCTGGTGTTTTATAGTTATTTCTATTTTAAGTAGATAAACAGGTTTTTTTAGATATTTCATATGTTGTAGATTTTAATAAAAGCCCCACTATTACGTGATACACACGACCATTCCTGACACGTGATATTTAGAACACAGATTAGGATGTCATAGACACTACCTTCTCGACTCCTCGTCAAGAAGGAAAGTGAAGAGATGCGTACCCTGAAGGGGTATATCAAGCGACATTTCCTTCTAGAAACTTCCCAAAAGAAAAAAGGTGTGGTCATCCAGGTGCGTTACTTTTCACAAAACTGCGTTGTATTTTCAAACAGAGACGTAGAAAGATGCCGCCATAACTTGTAACTTAACAACTTAACACAAATAAATCTTACTACCTGCTCTCATTTAAAATATCGTAATTTTGAATAAAGATGTGAATAATAAATTATTGAGATATGTAATTCCATATCATTACAATGTTTCGAGATAAAGATAACACAAGAATACTTCATGAAGATTTATATATTTTTTTTAGCACCACGTCTTACTACCCAATCGGTTTATACGCCTATGTGTTAATTAAGCTAATGTTTTTAGGGATTAGGAAGGTTATATTTAGAGTAATTGTAACCACATTTTCGAGGAGGAAGAGTGGAAAACAGATATTTTTTAAAACCTCAGTAAGGTTTGTACTTCGATATCCCCGTCATTAACAGTCTAGTCTACTAGGAGAGCAGCGCGTTAGACCATGTGGCCACTAATGCAGGTGATTTCTAATTAATCTAGAGTAATTTTAAAACATTCTACAACTAGCTACTTTAAGACATTTGGCTTGTAGGTATTGATATGTTTAAATTTAAGGGGAAATGACTAATGGTTTGTATGCTGTTTTGTTTATATCGTGCGTTTTTAACGTCCATTCTTGTATCCAGCTCGTTGTACAAATATAAGACTTACGGACAAATTCAATTCTAGAACGGATACCAACACCCAGTATTGCCATACGTCAACTCATCGCTGAGAAAGGGGAAGTTATAAAGTTCCCCAATTATTATTTTATTCCTTTTGGCCCATGGATCTATATCCAGATCTATTTCTGGCTGAGATAAAAAGTCAGGTTTTGTTCTATTCCACTGAAACTGTGCCCTTCGAATGACAGAGACCGCACCAGACATTCTTTCAGGAGATCAGAAAGTATCTGATCAAATACCCATCTGGTATATCAGAATATTTACACTAATCGAGTAGGGAGGAGAGTAATATAATTAAAGGGAAGTGTATCCGTATTATTGTGGGAAAATAGTGGTAAACATTATTAAAAACAACCTCAGTATACTTACCAGGATTCGAACCATTACCGCCCGACCACCGTGAATCCAGACTGTGTGAAACCTTATAATGCGAGAATGCCAATAAGGGCTTAATTTGATTAAATTCTTAGTACTTTTTTAATTGTAGTAAATACTATATAGTTTATTGATTTTAATGTATTCTTTATGTGTTTATCGTAGTTTTTTGATTTACGCCTTTGCACACGGGTAGCTTTTATTTTAATTGATACGTTTAACACTATGACTATTAATTACTTAATCTAAGAGTTAAGTTTATTTATTTGTGGTATTTAACGCGAACTTTCCGAACCGACTAATTAAAATATATCAGCACATAAGAATTTCTATGAGTGAGAGCGAAAGGGCTTACCTATTTTTCCGGAAAAGCGTATTTTAACATACCTTACAGGGTTATTTTACATGCAACAATTGAGATAGGACAGACGGCTTTACTTTACTACACCCTTACTACTAAATTAAACTATACTTTACTACGGCTTGTGCTATGGATTTTTATCGCTCAAGAAAAATTAATTGACCCCAGCTGTGTTTGAACCCATTAACGTTGGGTCCTGAGGTGAGCACCTTACCCCAATATTACTGAGGTCGACTTTATGAATATGATACTTGATGCGGTCATAATACTTATCTGTAAAAACATGTGCACCTTTATTTATGAAAAACTGAGGTGGAATAAATAGAATGGAGATTTTTTGCTGTTTTTTAAGCAAAGAAAAACATTCCCTGGAGAAGCCACGCAATGAATTACGTGATTACACTGGCCAACGTGGGGTACTTCTGCTATTATTTGATAAATAAACAAAACAAAAATTAAAACAATGCTTTATAATGATCATGTTAATATAGGTCTAGTTGCTTATTTAAAAGTAGCTTTAATTTATATAGGCGGCCCACCTTGGTGGCGTAGTTAGCTAACGCGCTAGTCGTGTTGAGCTCGACTAACAAGGACGTGGAGATCGAGGTTAGAATCTCGGTCGGGTGAACTGGGGGTGGTTCTCCTAAATGGTTTTCCACTCTCCTTCCACGCAAATGTGGGTTCATTTCCTCTTAATTCAACCTTCCCAATTCTTAATCCATTAGCGTAATTAGTACCTAAGCGTATAACCCGAATGGGTAGTAAGACGCGGTGCCAAATAAAAAATTAAAAAATTATATAGTTCAACTACCTTAGCTCTGTCGTTAGTCTCTTTGCCTACTGAGCTAAGGATCCCGGGTTTGATTCCTGGCATAGGCGATAATGTATAATCGATGAAAATATTGGTTCACCCTTTCACATTGATAAATTAATGGCTGGGGACTGGATGCTGTGTTTGTCCTAATCCTAAGATAGATGATAATTGATAAGGCATATGAAGAATCCATGACAGGCCTAGCAAGCTGGTAGTGGAAAATATATGACTTTAATTAAAAAAAACTGATCCAGGCGATAAGCTGGAAATAACAATGGATGTAAAAAAAAAAGTTTTAAAATATATATTTTTTTATTGACTCCCTAAATAAACTTAAGAGATTGTAGATGTGTGGTTTTCCAGTTCAACATGTTATATGGCTTGGGTAGGAGGGGTTGGAAGAGGTGTAGGACATGTAAGCTGCGCTTCTTTTGATCCGTCAACTCTCCCTACCTCCCTTCGTTCTATCCCGTCTTCGGCATCATGAAATATTTTCCTCTTCTACAGCTCTTGCTGGCTCACAGCTAGACCTCTATTCAAGGGGAATCCCCTTAGCGTTAGAAACGTTGTCTGTAAAGATGGGGATGACCTAAGGCTACACGTCGAAGAAAACTTTTATGTGTGGTTGTGATGAGGCAAGTGGGGAGGGGGGAGGAATAATGGAGGGAGAATCACCTCACAGACGGAAGAGTAGACAAAAGAAGTGCCCGTTTCACTAGCTTATTTCCTGTGAAGATGGATTCTTTTACTGTTTTTATTAATTTCATTTGTTATAACTCATATATCTTAATTTAATTATATTAGAAATATTCTGATATGTTTTATTTTGAAAATATTTAACTATAGTTTCATTGAAAATGTAAACAAAAAAGTAGGATTGATTTATTTTTTCTATGTGTAAATGTTTGTAAATAAATGAGGATCAAATATTGACCATAGATAATTATGAGTTTTCATGTATGATAGAAATTATGCATTGCTCAATTAATAATAGTAAAAACATAGCTACCATGTATTATCGTGTTTATTTATTAGATATCTGCTTTTTTAAATAACGCAAACCTTTAATGCAATTATCATAGTTTGTACAACAGAAACTATTATCAAAAATATATTTATTTAAAAAAATCATGTATACGTTTCATTAGTCTCCCGAACTAAGACTGAAAATATATAAAAATTAAATAGGCTTAGCAAAATTATTAATATATTGAATTTTTTAGTACTCGTTCCCTTGGTTACGTGAGTGGGAATAGTAACTATAGGTCTAAAGGACCTGGTTCGAGACCAGATGTTACTTAAAAGTATTTAGTAATTTGGCATGGGTTTGTCCTAGTGCACATCGATGTGGAGTGTTATTAAATTAATTTACATTATATTATTATCTTAAATAATTATAAGCATTATATATATGACTAGCTTTAGATTAATCAAGGTGACATATTTTAAGAGTTGTTGGATACATTAAGAGATCAAAGGGTCAATTAGTAGGAAGGTATTTGTGACAAGTCTTTGGAAGTCACGGTTGTAAATGTTTTTAAAGAAAGTAAAGTTGAATTTGTTGTTGATGGGCGTATGGTCAGGGGTTATGGTCAAGCTAGCGAATGGTGGATAACGTTTGAGTGTGTTCATCCTAAGCAGCCGGGCAACGTTCATAATGAATCTGAGACTGTGATTTGTCGTTAGTTGAATCATTGTGAAGGAGGCTAGAGGGGGGGGGAGGGGTGCATCTTGAAGGCGCCATATGTTTTTCTTTATTATACTTAGAGGGATGAAATGAAGACCACGAGAATCCGATGACATGTATTCAGGGATTATTATAATTTAAATATGCCACACAGTTTTAGAGTCAGAAGATGTTATTTATCATAGGTACAAACGTTATCATTTTTGCTGTAATCAAGAATAAGGTATACCAATTCATTCTGGCTCAATAATTCCCAATCTTACATTACCACTTCTGTCTATTCGTTAGTACTTTACATAAGATTAAGTAATAACAACTACTACTTTTGATTTTACAATGTTAATTTAGCACTAACGTCCACATAAGAGTGTTTGCCAAGTTAATGCAAGGTCTAATCATTATTCGTAAATACCACATTATCAAGATATTACTATTTGTTGGCTCTTGTTTCAGATTCAAATGTATGGTTTCAACGCTGAACTCTACCACAATATGTCAGAGGCCCAACACAAATCACAAGGCACTGTTGGGATATCGCTGATGGTTCAAGTACGTATACCAAGGATATAATGTTAAGGTTTGGATCACAAATAAAAGGACCATTTTTGTTATGAATAATTATTATTCTAGCCATAAAAATATTAGTCCTTGAGACTATGATATATCTTAACATTTTATATTCCACAAAGTGAAACACGATCTTTCAGTAGATTCAATTATTACTTTTGAAAGAATTACATCTACAACATAAAGGAGGAAAGATTTACTGTATTAAAATAAATAAGTTATTATCCAATACATATGTAATTTATTAGATTAATGAATTTTTTTTAGATTTGTCATTTTTTTAGCTGGCATGGGTAAATTTATTAATTGAGATTCTCAAAACAGCTATAATTGGTGTGTTTTATAGAAATAGTATAGCTTCTCTTCTATAAGAATATATATTTATTTTTATTCTGATACAAGTGAATATAAACCAAAAGGGTAGTGAGTCACAGTATTTTTTTTAAATAACAATAATGAGGTATGTATGAGGAAGATAAAATTAAGAAGAAGCGTACCCACATTCACGGGAGGCAGATTGATAGTCCATTAAAGAATCACCCCCTCCAATCAGTATTGGTAACTCATTGGACGCTATCAAATTGATATATTCCTGTTATATTATTTGAACTATATAAGCTTGACTAACTGATGATAGTTTTCAAACTTAGGGGCTGTTAGCAAAAAAAATGATAAATTTAATTTACTTCAAAATATTGAAGTCAGTGCGGCCTCAAAATATAATGACCTGCTCAAATCTCCAACACAAAATATATATTTTTGCAAATTAGTGTTCGACCCCTAGATTACTTAGATCTTAAAACAAAAGTAGAGCCTAACTAATCAAACAGAATAATGTGTATCAAAGATAGAGTTAGAACATACTTTACCATTTTAGATTAGTTATCAGAAGAAACAGAACAGTATCCTAGAATTATTCCTACCTATTTAAGATAAAAAAAAGAAAAGAAAGCAATTAATATTATAATTATACTTTTATACAAACAATATAAAACAAGAAATTATATTGGTATCTGTATTAAGGCCTCATTCATATTGGATTGATAAATATATTAGGGCAGTTAAAGGTATGAGAATGTGTGAGCCCATTCCTGTAGAATAACTTTGGTGATTTTCTACATCTCCATCAAGATGTTCTGATAGAACTGAACAAGTTTGTGAACCGTTTTGAAAACAATGATGATTGCAGACTCAAATTATGTTTAAAAATAAAATTTCGCAATAATTAGATTACTGATTTTAGTATGATAACTGAGTATGTGTAATATTTTAGTCCTATATATATCTAACTTTTTTGAAAGAGTGATTTTTAATGTGATTTTTATTAAAATTAGAAACTTGCTTATAAAAACTATGGTTTAATCAAAATGTTACGAAATTGTATCCAACTTATTTTTAATGAGATAGACGCCATATGCAGAGGAAATAACTGGGGATGATCAGTGTAGATTTCGACGAAATAGATCGACAACAGATAAGATTTTTACTATTCGTCAAATATTAGAGAAAAAGTGGAAATACAACGAGACGGTACATCAATTATTAATAGATTTTTTTTAAAAAAAGCTTATTATTTAGTTAAAAGAAATAAATTATACGATCTATTAGTTAAGTTTGGGATACCGAAAAAACTTGTCAATCTAATTGAGGTATGTTTGACAGACTAACATGGAAAGGTACGAGTTTGATGTCATCTAACAGAGGCTTTCGAAATACGTAATGGATTGAAACGAGGAGATGCACTTTCCCCATTATTTTTTAATCTAGCCTTAGAACATGCTCTTAGGCTTTAGGGTAATGCACGAGAGCATAGATGGCTTGTCATTAAACGGTAAAACACAGGTATTAGGATATGCAGATGATTTAGACTTGTTAGGTAATAGTAAGGACACTGTGGTGAGAAATGTGGAAATTTTACTAGAGGGTAACAGGGAAATAGGTTTAGAAGTGAAGGATGAGAAGACGATGTATATGATTACAAAAAAACAGATTGGGGAAGACAATTTAGAGATTACTGCGAATAACATAGTGTTTGAAAGGGCCAATTAGTTCAAATATTAAGGAACAATTTTAACTTACAATAACAATATTAGAGTGGAAGTCAAGAAAAGAATAGTCAGGGAATGCGTGCTATTATTATTATTATTATTATTATTATTATTATTATTATTATTATTATTATTATTATTAGCACCGCGTCTTATTATCCGTTCGGGTTTTACGCACTTACGCTAATGTGTAATGGTAGGGTGATTGTGAGATGAAATGGAGGACCTACAGTTTAACAGTGGAATCCGAACCATGGTGGAGGCCTGGCATTCCCCACATTCACAAGATTACTTGTCAGAGGTGAAGGAAGGGTTTGGTAATCAGATAAATATGTGCCAGGACCGAGGATTGAACCCCGGCCGCCAGCACATAAGTCTGACACCTTACCCCTAGACCTCCAGGTCACCAATCTGTGCTATTGCTCGTTTCATAAGTTGTTGGCATCTCGCTTGTTGTCAAGAAATTATTTTATTATTATTATTATTATTATTATTATTATTTAGCACCGCGTCTTACTACCCGTTTGGGTTATACGCTTAAGTACTAATTACACTAATGGATTATGAATTGGGAAGGTTGAATTAAGAGTAAGTGAACCCGCATTTGCGTGGAGGGAGAGTGGAAAACTTTTTAGGACCTACCCCCTCCCCCAGTTCCCCCAACCGAAATTCGAACCTCGATCTCCCCATCCTCAGTGGTCTAGCTCAACACGACTGTTAGCTAACTACGCCATCGAGGCGGGTTTGTTAAGAAACTTAAAACTAAGAATCTACAAGTCAATAATTTTACCGGTTGTTCTTTATGGTTGTGATACGTGTTACCTTACAAGACGAGAAGAGATTTATGGTGTTCGAAAACAAAGTTCTCAGTAAAATATAAGGACCAAAGATAAATTAAGATAGTAGATAGTTGAGGAGGCTACATAATGATGAGCTGCGTACACTGTACTCTTCACCAGACGTTGTTAGGGTGATCAAATCTCCCAGATTATGGTGGGTGAGACATGCAGCGCGAATGGAAACAACTATAACCGCATTCAATGTTTTGACTGGCAAACTTAATAGTAAGAGACCACTGGAAAGACCTAGACCACGCCGTCTATTAGACACAGATGCGAGGATAACATTAAGATGGACCTGAAATAGAGAGGATGTAACGAGTTGAACTGGATAGGGCTAGATCAGGATAGGGATCAATGGCATACTTTTATAAGTGCGGCAATAAACTTTCAAGTTCCTAATGCCATAGTAAGTAAGTATTATTAAAATTATTATTATAATTTTTATTTATTAAAATACGTATTAATTAAAATATAGGTTTGTACTTGAGGGGTCTGAAAACCAATCGCTCCCAATGACAACGACCCTTCTTTACGCCTTTGGTTGTCGATGATGGGGAAATCAGGGTTCAAATCTCGGACAGGTGTACTCAGTACTCAGGGTGGTTTTTACTAAATGGTTTTCCACTCTCCATCCACGCAAATTCAGAGTACACTTTATATATGTATATAACCTCCCTCATCCCTAACACATAAGCGTAAACAGTAGTTAAGCTTGTGAACCAAACGGGTAGTAGGACGCTATGCTAAATAATACATTTTTAAAATAACATGTTTATCATACAATGGAATAGGTTTCGATGGTTATCTGACAGTCTTACTACCCATTTGGGCTGTACGCCATCCGACAGTTATTAAAGCTACTTTCATAAGCGGGCTACATACGATATGGTTTTGATCAGGGGGCCAGGCCAATTTGGTAAGATCAGACACAATATCAGGTCGTGCGTAAGGGTGTCATCTAACGTAAATTACCGTTGCATGTTAGGTGGCCGGTCTATCCGACCACCTGACCACCGCAAACCAATCATTTCACAACTGATGAAATCAGGCGACAAGTCAGGCCGTATCTAGGTAGTACCTAATCGGTCCAGGCTGATTGTTACTGTCGGGATAACAAATCAAATCGTCTTTAGCCCGAGCTATATGGATGAGCCCCTACACGATCAGTCAGACTGACAATCTGACTTATAGTATCCATCAGTGTTTACGAGACCTTACACATTCAGCCTTGGTGTCATTATTTTCATCAGTCTCAGCTCCTGCAGGCGACATGAAACAACGTGAGTAATAAGGAAAAGGCATGTTTCTAATGATCATACTAGCATAGGCGCCGAAACTGGGCGATGGGGGAGCATGGTATATTGTCCCCCGCACTCCCCCCTCATCTGTTCCTTTTTAAGCGGGAAGGGTATTTTAAAAAAACATTTAAAATGTGCTTATGATTCTCGCAACGATAAACATGGATTAGACTTATCATGCAATCATACTAATTATTTTGTCATACCATCAATAGTATTTATTTCAAACTAATAGATTCTAAAAAAAAAAAGTAACTCCATAGTGTCAGCTCGCAATCGGCCAATACCTACTGAGTGGCTGCCGCCTGTTTGGCGAATTACTGCCAACTCTTGCGGAGAGAGGGAGTGTGTGGTCAGCACAACGATCCATACAGCCATCACACCCGACTTTCTAGACCGGAACCACTACTGCTTTTATCAAATAGCTTCTCAATTAACCTCACGAGGATGAGTCGGATCACTCCAATATTTTTGTCAGTCCGTCCATCAGTCCATCAGTCCCGCCCCAACACTATCAATCAGACTATCAGTATGAATTAGTATTTCATTTATTTGAGTACGATCTACTTTGTTAGGGTTCAGGGTCACTTATATGAAATGTAAAAATTCATAATGATCTCTAGATTGAAATTTTTCCCGATTGTAATACTTTCTCTTGATATGTAAAAGTAAGAAAGAAATTTTTTGAAAAATTAAAATACAAGATTTTATACCGATTATTTGGTTCAATTATTAAGTGATCGTTTAAGATTAACTCGATTAATCGCAATTCTATTAATCGTTAAAAATAAACTATTAATAATTTCAATATAATCGATTAATCGATTATAATCGCATTCATACTGTAGGTATATCGAAATATAGCAGGGTTGAAAACATAGTATTGGAGTATCGCCTCACTTGATTGAGTAAGCAGAGCTTATTAAAACTGTAACCTGTGTTATTTTCTCCTCTACTATATTTAAATAATTGAACAATAACACATAGGCTCTGCTACACACACCTCACATGGGAATGTATATTCATTGATACCTGGCAAGTGAGTGCTCTATTGAGGGACGAGAACAATCTGCTAGAGTTTAAGTCAACTTTCCTTACCCTGGTACCACTTCATAACACGTCACTGGCTGAATATGATTCAAACTTGTAATGGCTTTCATAATTCATATTCAACATTTATGAAGTGTCTTTCAATTTAGGGATGAGGTATACTGAAGAAATATCGATACTTAAATATTGAAAAAAATTAAAGATAAGTATCGATACAATAATCGTTTAGAAAGGAAACTATAAATATTCCGCAGTATAGTACTTTTTATTTACCTAAAGAAAAATAGAAGCAGTTGTGAAAGTAAAATGAATTTTTTTTATTAATCATCAGAAAAATAAAGGCTGTATTAGGATATAAATGAATATGTTTTATATACAATCAGAAAAACGAATCTATTTTATAAACAATTATTTAAAATTAAATAGTCAATTTTTCTTCGCAGCAAACGCCGAGATAGAGCTGTTTGCTCAGCCTGGTTCTCAGAAGCATATTTATGTCCGTACGTACAGACTCCTGCTTTGGTGAACAGGTGCGCTTAGGTCTGAAGGAACTGACTTTGCTACAATGGAAAAGTACACCTGGGCGATTTTAAATAAGTTGTGGAAGACTGATTTTATGTAAGCCCAAACTTGGAGTAAATTTGCTTTCAAAGGTGAAACAGGATTTTATGAATAGAAGTATAGTTCATTATTGATGCAATACTTACTGTGCAATATCAGTATGGTGGCTCCAGAATGGAGAGAAGTGATTGGTTTTCTTCGGCGCTTCTTTATCTGACTACAAACTCCCACTCCTCAAAGCGATTGTTTCAATAAGCTTTTCTAGCTTTCCAAAAGACCAACCACACACTCCCCCCTTCTATAAGTTCAGGTTCCTAAACTGTCGATCACATAGCGTTGCCAATACTATGCTATGGGCGAGCGTAGTTCTATGTTTCCAAAGCTCTAGGACATCTCGCTAGCTAGGGCTGATTTACAAGTTTCTATGACTAGATTTTATGCTGTGCTGGCGTTCTGTTGCTGTGCAGAGTATAAAAGCATTGGAATAATTTTTGAAATAGCCATGTATTTTTCACAAGAACATTCCTTAGTCATGAACTCCAGAGGATAAAGCCGTGATATCATGTTCCTTGGAATCTCTGTTTCTGAAGTGTTGAGGACAAATGGGCTTTTCGGCTTTCTTAATAGTATGGGGTTCACCAATTCTTGGAGCTCCGGGTATCTCTGCAACATTTAAAAAACAGAATTCCACCACGTCTTCACGTCAAGAACAATTTTTTGTTGATATTTCACTCTTCAATGCCAGTTTCCTTCTTATTGTTTCAGATCTTCTCACTTATGATAACATTGCAATGATAGGCACTATTGAATTATTTGAAAATACTGCTTCCGAGACGAGTTTGAGAGAGTAGGCAAAGCAAGGAATATGTTTGCCCCTTCGCAGACCTTAAATTAAGTTTACGGTAGAGACAATGTTCATCCGTACCCAAATTTGCGTGGAGAGAGAGTGTAATGCCATTTTGTAAAAGCCTCAGAACACCCAACTAAAATTTGAACTCCAATCTTCCTGTCATCGGCAGTCTAATTCAACACGAAAGTGTTGCCTTAGACCATGCAGCTACCGAAACAAGTGTACAGAGATTCTGCTAAGGTCAACATATGTGTGGTGGCCAACCACTTATTTTGTAAACAATGGACTCAAACGAGTTTCACTGTTTGTTCAACAATGTCATCGACGTTAATAATCTTGACTCCACTCAACTCAACGTACAATGAATATATTTATGAATTGTTTATCCTGGTGTTAACCAATTCACTTGAAAGTATACCAAATGCAGGGGGGAAATTTACCTTAAAATAATGTACTGTGACACTAAGAAAGCTCATCTACATCATTTCAATTCAAACGTCACATGTTACTAAAAAGTTGTTTGCTAAATGCTTAAAAAACATTTTACATAAAAAATTCTGCAACGGTTCGTACTTTACATCGAGCAGGATTTTATAGGTATTCTCTGATGGGACTTCATAGTCTGGAGATGTTTCCTTTAGCATCATTTGGAAAGCTTGGTCACAGACTTATTAACATTATGGGTTATCTTTAAAAATAAAATACAAAATTGAATTGTGTAGTTAAAGCGTGCTTGTTCCGGCCTTTAGTAGTATGTAAATTCATTGAAATTAACAAATAATATACTGCGGTACAGTAGCTCCACCGTATCATTGATTCAATATCCGTGGCTTACCACTGCCCAATTTTATTTATTTCTAATTAGAGGAAAAAATATGTTATAAGTCACAATGCCTAAACCATCACCCCACTTCATCTCCTCATCGTGAGCATAGTGTTATTGTATCACCATCATCATTATTATTATTATCATCATCATCATCATCATGAACATCAGTGATCTTCGCAACAAAAAGAATGGAATATAAAATGGTAAGTACACTGTAGTGTACAGTACACATTATTACTTTATTACTGTAAATAATTTATCAATTAAACGTTATCGTATTTATGTATGTTACATAAATATCACTTTACATAATATTTCGATATTATCTGCGGTTTAACGTTTTAAACAATGCACTTTTGAGTTCCTAATGTCATTGAGTAATTAAGCATCTGGTTAATATAGATAAAACTGTTTTTATACAATGGGTCTTTTGAATATATATTAAATTATTTTTCCAAATAGTGGACATACACTTTTTAGTAATGGACATCTTTTTTTATTCCGGAAGTTGTACGTTATCAAGAGATTTCACTTTATTTTTAAAGCATGTTGGCTATTTCTGTTTTACACGATTTATATTTTCTATTACGAACAAGTCAGGTTACCGTGTTTCCAAAACTAACATTTTAATTAAACAAAATGTTAATTCAGAAGTTTCATTCAAAATATTCACACATACCTAGAGGTAGGTATAGAAAAACATGTCAATGAATTGATTTCAATCACAAGTTCCAGTGATGCATTTCCCTCATGACAGACGAATTTATTTGGCTTAACGTGTTCGCTTTTCGGTGGCGCTATTTCCCCTGACGGAGAAGAAAATGTGTTGTAAATTCTAAATGGTTGATTTCCCCTAACAATCGGTACACACCGAAGGGGTGAGTGAGGAGATGGAAGGGGTTTGCTGCGAAGGGAGGGGGTTAGGGGTTGTTTTTGGTCGGCTTGTTTGATCGTTTTAGGGAAAACGACCATGTGAGAGCAGCCATCTGTACAGTGCACCTATGTCCTTCTATCCCCCCTCCCCCTTTTCTCTCTCCGGTTGACCTCGTACAATCGGTAACCATGCCTGGAACCTATCGGGACCCGTCATTACCACGATAGAGGACCATTACTGTTAACAGACGATCTAGAATGTTTTATCACCTCTAGACACTTTAAACACGATACTACATTTAGCACCTGAGACCTCCTGACTACATTAGCCTACGGTACACTTATTTCATTGCTCCACGTCATACTACCCATCCATGAAAGCTATCTTCAGACATCGGAAAGGATTGAAACCCTAACCCTCTTACCACTGAGAAAACCAGACAAGGCTAACGCCTTCGTACTCGTGCCCATCATTGCGGGTTATTTACCTCAACATCTTATCTTGCATCCCCCTACCTCAAACTGAGATCCGAATGTGTACCTCCCCTTTAGATACTCAAGAAGTGCAGGCCATCGCTTACGTTAGTCGATTATTGTTTTCTTTCATCCCCTCCTTAAGGGTTACTATCGCTTGTAGCCGTGCTAGAACGGAATTTAAATCTCTTGCACTTTGATATTTTTCACGTCATGCGTTGTATACTAACATATACTTCAACCATGAACCAGATTGTTGATATTTTAGCCGCAAACTACGGAAGGTATTTGGTTCAAATGCTGGAGATGTCAAATATGTTTCCCAAAGGGGGGTTGGAAGGGGACGCGAGAAAATACTAGTGTTTTTGAAGTTGTTTATTTTTTGCAAAATTATTTTTAGCATTACGTTTTACTTCCCGTTTGGAAATGTTTATGTACTAATTACGCTAGTGGTTTTAGTGATAGGGAAGGTTTTATTTATATTAAGGGTACCCACATTTGCGTGCAGGGTGAGTGGAAAAACATTTAGGGAAACCGCCCGCAGTACGCCCGACCGAGATTCGAAAACAAAATATTGATTCAATAAAATTATAGTTTAGTTTTCTTCAGTTCTTGAACATCTGTCATGAGCATAAAGGTATAGACGAGAAACTTTTTAAATGAAAATAAAAAGTCATTAATTTCCAGAACACCCTTGACAAATATTCCAGAACTGTTACGGTCACCATGTGAATAAAATTAATCTCAAGGTTTCTTCTCGAGCAGAATTTTATTTAATTTGGCAAAAAAAAAAGTTTGCTACAAAAATGCACAAATACCACCCTTTTATCACGTCCCCTAAATGTCCAAATCAGACATTTCATTACTAATGATGCCATCATTCAAGCTATTCATATCAATGAATACGTGGGCTGTGTCGACTTCACCTGGTCTTGGATTCTGATGACAAGAAGGTGGAAGCTTGAATCATGACCATATTATTGAAGATCCTTCCCTTTCACCGCAAATATAAATATTGTAACAAGATTAGTGTCTAACAGCGGGACCAGCGTGCTCTCGTTGTGTTCCCTGGCTGCGCTCCTTGTTCTCTGTCTCTCTCGTTGTCTAGCAGGTAGGCAGCGACCTTCTCGCTTGACAGGGGGATTAGAGGGGGCGTGGGGGGAGGACGGAGACACGTTTGGAGATGTCTGGATCCTTTTTACTCTATAAATGGAGGATTCCAGACCCTAAGCTGTCACCACTCCTATATATACATGCTCAGCGGTAGCCAGAGACTCAGTTCTTGGTTCACGACTGATGAGTCCGGGAGTTCCCAGTGCTAGTGTGTGGACCAGTGAGTCCAGTGTTCATGTGGTGCGTGCCGGTGTAGTGTGTACGGCACGGGAGTGGACCAGCGAGTCCGGCGTTTGTGTATAGCGGGTCACCGCCGTGTATCATGTGTGAGACAAGTGACAATTGTTTTTGTGGACACTGTGTTAATGAACGTTTTTCTGACTGTTTTTAAATATTTGAATAGTTATTAGGGGTTCTATAGTTGTTAATTTGTTTATTCAATTTACTTACATCTCTGTGTGCTCTATAAGTTTATTAAGTTACAGACTTGATTAAGGCTCTTTTTTTTTACTTAATTACTTGTTTAGTTATAATTAATTTAGATATACAGTTAATCGGTGTGTGTATGTAAGTGATAATTTTAATAATTAAAACTTTGAATATTCCGTGGGCATTTTAATTCGTGTTTGGTCGGCAGTATACCCCAATATCTCTAAAAGAACTTGTGTTTCACACGTTCACGAGTGAACGGCCTGTGACCCTACCAGGTCACGTGCTACCCACGTTACAATGTCTAGATAGAATAGTGGTCTCAAACTCGCAGCCCATCACCAACTATTCCACGGCCCACATAAAAGATATTAAGCCTACCTGTTTTTGCCCCAAAATAATTTTAATAAAAGTTACAGGTGTCTTTCCCCGACGTACTGTCTTTGAATCCAAGAAGATTTCAACAGGTGGTGGAGAATGTTTCATAGTCATGGAAAATATTTTAAATACAATCAAGTCTTCATTTTCATATAATGCTGACAACGCACATGAAACAATTAAAATCTCTTGAAAGGATTAGGTTAAGTGACATTCACTTATGCTCAACTTTAAAGTAGCATGTTCAAAGTAGATTATTCCAAATATCAAAAAGCTAGCAAAAACGGGCACAAATTTCTGGTCAAAAAATGTAATATTTCCTTTACCGTGTCTATTTGGTAGATTTTTTGATTATTTTAAATATTCAAGAGAAAATATATTGTTATATAAAAACGATAGTTTTCAGAGTTACAATATGATAGAAATAAAATTAAATGGATTGTTTGTTTTAACTATTTACGGATAACTAGGAATAATATTCTATTTTAGTTCAAAGCCGTTGTTATAGTTTTGTAAAGTTGATATTTATTGGTAAGAAATTCATGCGGCCCCCTAAATTCCTTCAAAACCTGAATTTAGGCAGCTTGAACAGCCGCAGGGATACCCAAAGTGTGCGTGTGGGAGGAGAATGGGACAAATGTGCATTTTCCAATATCATAGCAACAAATCTTACCGAAACCACGTTCCACGTGCATAAATGATAAGGTGTATTGTTTACTTTTTATATCGAGTCGTGTCTTACTACTCGCCCTGGCTGTCAGCATTAAATTAAACTAATGGTAAAGGGGTATGGTTTAATTTAGATTAAAAGTATTCCACATTTGCGTAAAGAAAGAGTGAGAAACAATTTAGGTAATATCATCCACCGTAAATTGATCGGTCTTCAAATCCCAACCTTTCTGTCACCGGTAAACAATACGAGATGAGCTTGACGTTTAGTCCATGTGTTCACCGATGCTAGTGTATATTGTTCAATATTTAATGAGTTTATGAACCCATTTTTTAATGCTGATTGTCATGTAACTGGGTGTAATGTATGCTAATGGAAGTCAAAATAATATATTTTTTATGTATATAGTCTAAAAATTAATTTAAATATATCAATGAACCACATAAGTTAAGGTGCTTACTTTTGTTTATAGAAAGTGGTACTACCCTGAAATTCTACTGCCCCTGGACTCCTCTGAGTGGCTTACGGACGGTTAGTAAGATGCGTAATCCAGTAAAAAAAGTACTTGTGTTAGGCACCTATTAAGACACTAATCATAAAAAAAAAATTACCGATGACTAATCTGCATTGTAAAGTGAAGCAACCTTGTTACGATACTAAATGTATGCCAGGAGTAACCAGGGCAGGAGGGGGAGGGGGGGGGGCAATGGATAGTGCGCGCGCAATCATTTCATCACAAGGATTCACCCCTCATGCCCCTCAGCCATCCTACCCACTTCAGCAAACCATCCCGTCATCCCCTCCGGCTAGCTTCCTGAAACCTGTCAGTGTCGCTCGTAGCGGCAATACCCAGGAAACTACACCCACAAACAAAACAAGGAAGCCACGGGCCTACTCCCGTTTGCATAATCACACATCCACACACACGCGCACATACATACATCCATACATCCTACGCAGGTATATATAGCTCTTCACAAAAGCAGTATATCCTAGCGTTTGAGATTTGCATAAGCTGCTCTGCATATGCTCGATTTCCTGAATTGTGAAATACCATGCAAAGCACTCAGCAGCAAAAAGCTTTGCTCTTTATAACATGGGCAGATAAAAAGTGGGAGAGAAGGCCGGGTTTGCCAGAAAAATGATTTCCTTCTGCCTTCTTCGCGTAACACACTCGATGAAAGGGTGGGGAACGCGAGGCTATGTATAGCAATTAACCCAAACCATTTTTCTTCTATTTTAACCCTCTTGTGCCGGTATTGGTTACTCTAAAAACAAATCCATCTTAACGGCACGTTTCAATACCAACAGACCGTTTTCAATTAAGCTTGAAAGTTTGTTATTTATAGTGAAATGAGTTAAATTGACAATGCAGAAGTGTCTTTCAGAGGTAGAATAACACATATTTCAAATTAAACAGAGAATTTGCTTCACAAGAAAATATTTCATATCAATAATATATTATTATATAAAATACTGTATTTTAATGTTCCTTTATAAACAAAAATGTACTGATGACACTGATGTGTATTGTCAGTTTGTTTAATCTGTTCCAAAAAACTTGTGTCCTTATTTAGTGTGTAAGGGGGATTCACTTTGTATTTAGATTCAATGAACAAATGAGGATACAGTTTATTTTTTATAGGAAGGGCCTTTTTTATCTGAGAGTTATAGAAGCTAATATATATAATTTCACGTATTAATACGTCAAGTTATGTGAGATCTAATGCTGTCACTTTTGATAGATATAATCAATGGTTCTAATATAACATTAATAAATTAATTAAATTATAATCAGTGTTAACCATTTTTTTCTAAAATGTGTTTTCCATATAGATTGGACAGTATCTTAATATATATTAAATAAAACCATTGTTTTTATTTATCCTAACTTATCGACAAATTCTACTTCTTTCATTTGATTTTTTCACGTATTAAAACACCAAAATATGTGATCTACAGCTGTCCTTTTTGATATTTATAATACCCATCATTAATTACATTTTAAGTAATTCATGTTGATAATTGTCATGTTCTTATCGTTACCACAGTACTAACATTTCAAAACATAACATTAAAATAAACATGTTAACATAGAAACCATCTTGTTTCTGATGATATAGAAACGACCTCGGTGGTCTTGGGTTAAAGTGCTCGCGTCAAGATACAACGTTCCTGAGTTCAAACCCAGCTGTTGTCAACGGATTTTTCTTTATCGATAAGAATGTGTATCACACACTTCTTTGGAGAGGACTGTTCGCCCCATGTCAATTGTGGCATGTAAAAAACTCTGGAAGCTATATTAAAATAACTTTCCCGGCAAAATTGATTTGTTCTTTCGCTCTCGTTCATAGAAAGTCTCATGTGCTAATATGGTCAGTTGATTCAGAACGTGCACGTTAAATGCCTTAAATAACAATAATATTGTGGAAAGGAGATGGTAATTTAGTACTGGAAATAGGGTTAAGTCCAAACATTTATTTTAGTAGTGTTTTCTACCTGCGGTATCTCATGATGAGATATCCCAACAGAAAAAGTGAGGATTTTTTTTCTTTGTAATATTAAAATTTAGATAGTTAAAAAAATATAAACATAAATGGCATTGTAGATGTTTTAAATTCAATGATAACGTAATTATATTCTAGCCTAGGCATTGACTAGGAAAACAAAAAGTATAAATTAATACTTTGGGGAAGAATTCCCTCTGCACCCTCCTCAGGGTTCTACTGTTTCTTTTCCACGAAATGAGCTGAGTGTCGAACTAAAACTTGTACAATTAGGCCCTAAGTAACCAGTAGCTGTGTTTCTGGTAGCTACTAAGTAGCCAATGATCTCACACACCTATCATATGCCTTTCCCTAAACTACAAGGGATGGTTGACCAACTACTTGAAAACACGTTTCAGAGACGAATGGTTAAAAAAGGAGTCACTCTTCTTGTTAGGTTGGGCTGGTGATGATGGGCAGATTGGGGTGTGAATCCTGGCTGGGTCTAATGAGGGAAGTTTTTCATAAATAATTCCGCAGTCTCCTTCCATGCAAATGCGGGTATACTACCTCTAAAATGTGTCCTTCCTTATACCCACCCCATTAGAGTAGTTATCACATCGGCGTATAGCCTAAACAAGCATTAAGACGAGGGGATGTAAAAATTAACTTGAATATATCAGTGGTGGAGAATTAGCGCACCAATCCAAAGGTCTCAGATTCAAACCTAGTGTTCGAATTTCGTTTTTTAGCTACATTTAAAAAACTAATTATGATTATGATAGTTTAGTGAGTTTTTTAAAACTATGTGGCCCTTGTATTGGTTTGCCTTAAAATTCTTGCTATAAATCTTTTAATATTTATATTTCCACCGCTTGCTAAAGTAGGCCTACTATCCGTCCAGGTATCCATATTATAACTCCCCCTAATTAGATAGGGCTGAGGTAGGTATAGTTTATGCCCAAATTTGCGTCGAATAAGAATGGAAAACCATTTAAAAACCATGCTTAGTACACTCAGCCAGGATTCGAACCCTTATATCCCAGTCACCAGTAAGTTTTACTAGGTGTGCCTTAGATTTATTAAGCCTACCCACAGATGCGGATAAGTTTTTTTTTAATATATTGTAAGCTCTTCTCTTTATCTCTCGAGAAGTATACTTTAATTTCGTGTTGCACTCGACTGCTGAGGACGGGGAGATCGAGGTTCTAATCTCTGTCGGGTGAACTGGCGGTGGTTTTTCCTAAATGGTTTTCCAATCTCCCTCCACGCAAATGTGGGTTCAATTCCTCTAATTCAACTTTCCCAATTCCTAAACCATTAGCGTAATTAGTATACTTCATTCACGGTAGGAGTTTACCTCTGAAAGGTCTTTTTTCCTACCAATATCCTACTATATAATAGATTTCTGGTAGGGAAAAAGGCCTTTCAGAGGTAAACTCCTAGCGTATAACCCGAACGGGTAGTAAGACGCGGTGCTAAATAATAAAATAATAATATACTTTAATTTAATAATTGTATTAAAATCAATATTATTGTTCAGTTAAGTCACTGCTTACAAATCAATTTATAATAAAAAAAAATGATTACAATAATTGCTTTTAAACCTCACAAAACAAACTCTAGTGTTTTTTCCCCTAGAAAATACATATTGAATAATTGTTCAGCGTTAGGGTGTGAGAGTTAACCTACCCAATTATAAATTACTATGTATGCAAAAATTATCAACACCCCCTTTCATTATAATAGTTCAATAAATTAATCAAACTGTATTTGTAGTAATTATAATAAGGCTACATAAGCAATTTAAAAAAATGTCTTACAGCTCCTTGGCTAATGCAAATTAGATACAAATGAACTGTTCCATCTTTGCCTATATATTTTAAATTAAATTAAACATGTTGAATAGTGTTAGTATGTGATAGTTCAGTATTTTACGCCAACGTTGAATGGAGTTTTGTAATTATATAATGGAGTAACCAAAGGCATAATTACGTTGAATTATTAAATATGCCTTTCCCTCCTAAAACGTGTTTTAATTACCTCGTTCTGTTAGAGCTCGCTTCAAGAGAGTCGTTTTTCTTTCTTTTATTTTTTTTAAAAGGAGAAATTTCATGTTAATATGACATTCAAATTTAGGGGCTCAAAGGCAAAGTAGTTTAAGCCCATAATTTTGAAAAATCTTCATGTTGTGCTAATATTATTTTTATCACTATTTGCTAGGGTAAAAATGAAATATTTTCTTCTTTCTACCGGCGATTTTGATATTATGTAATTAATATATATATATATGCCTGCATTCTTGAAGATTGTAATATTATGTGGTTCATCTCTATTTCTGCATTCCTGGATAGTGTAATATTATGTGACCCATTTCCATTTCTGCATTCCTGGATGTTGTAGTCTTATATGATTCATATCAATTTATGCAATCCAGGTGATTGTCGTATCAATTAATTCATCTCCACTTATATATTCCTAGAGATTGTAATATTTTGTGATTTACCTCCATGTTTGCATTCTTGGAGATCGTATTATTATGTGATTATTCTTCATTTCTGCACTCTTGGTAATTATATGAGATTAATCTCAATTTTTATGCTCCTGGTGATTGTAATATTATGTGATTCATCTCTGTGTCTACACTATTGTCCATTTACTTGAAATATTTTGTGATTCATCTCCCTATTGCCACTCCTAGTGATTGTCCTACTGTCCGGGTATCAAATTCCTGATCATAAGATTGATTATTTAATTGTTACAGTGGCTATTATATTTACGGATGTGGAGCGTGGTGCACCTTTTAGAACAAAGTGTTGATAAATATATTTGGAACCAAGAGGGTTGAAAAAAACCCGGATAATGTAGAACGTTACATAGGAAAGAAATTGATGATTTTTATGTATCTTCAAGCATATTACGGATATTCAAAGAGCACAGACTGAGGTGGGGTGGTCATATCGTACGTATGGACGATGACAGATCTGTACACAAAATATTAGTAGGGAAACCCGAAGAAAACAAATCTCTTAGTACAGCGCTTTTCAAACTGTAGTCCTCGTTGTTCTTAGGCTACACCATTAGGGTTGCATTTTAAAAAAAAAAAAAAAAAATCTAATTTGGGTAAAGGGCATTTGCCAATGGTCCAATGGCAATATTTTTTATGTCAATGTAATCTATATAGTCGAAAAATGTATATTTACGTTCGAACCATATTTTCCATAATCCTGTATTTATTTGTTTCAAGTATATTCAAAATAAAATTGTTCGGTTCAAATTGATATAATTTGTAATTCATTTGTAGTAAAAACTTTGTTGTGTACAAAAACAACAATAAAAACAAGAGCAAAAACTCCAAACTCCCACAAGCATCGCATAAAACCCTATGAAGTGTAAAAACTATGTGTGGAATGCGGGCAGCGTCCACGCCGTGCCTTTTATTTGGTTTTTAAGAGCAAATGTTTTGCTAAAAGAGAGAATTAACGAGTTTGCATATGGGGAATGTGTTTTATTTATACTTTGAAAACAAGGACGAAATACTGGGTTACATTGTTGGCAAATTTACAAGTCGTTTCATAAAGCGTGGTGTAGCTAGCTAACACAGCTCTACTTGCGGTCAGTAAATAATATTAAGGGGGCTTTTAGAAGCTTTGCCTCAGCACAATTCGCACAAAATTGAATTATTTTTATTTTAAAGCATTTTTTGAAATATAATTTCCCTATTTGCTTAATCTATGTAAGTTAAAAATTTTATGAATTGACTAAACACAGATATTTTTGTTTCAATATCAGTTTTAATGAAAACACTAACTTTCAAAGAGCCCGTTAAAATTAAACTGTGGGTTTCTATAATTTTTAATTATCACTTCTTAACGATCACGTAAAGTAAAAAATAAAATAAATCGAATATAACCCTTAAATCAAGCTTCCAGGTTTGGTATCACGTTTAGACTAACAATTATTTATTTTATCAAAAATGTATGTGATAGATAAATTGTTAGAAGATTGTATAAATTATTAGATTTCTATATAAGTATATATATATATATATATATATATTTACAAATGTGTGTGTATTATAAATATATAGATGGATAGATAGACATGTGGATAAATATATAGATGTTTGTATGTATAGATGGATTGTGGATGAATGTGTAGAAGAATAAATGGCTATAGGTATATATGAATATATACAGGCTGGCCACGAAATAAGGAACAAGTATGTGTGTTCAAGTGTTTAATGTAAATGTACTTGAGTAAGTACAAGCCCATGCGTTCATTTAGTGATTGGAGCAGCCAGCTTATATTCCACGCGTATATTTAGTGATTTGAGCAGCTTTCTATTAGTGGCACTGTTGTACAGTAGTAGAGAAAATGGCGGGAAGTAGACTGCCCGTAGAGAAGCGAATGCAGTGCAGTGTGTTCATGACTAAAAAGGCATCCGATGTTAGACGTCAAATTACAGAGATGAACGCCTCCACCCCCCACGGGACCAAAAGAGAAAAAAATCACTCAAATAAACAAATTTTTCGATTATACTGACCCGAATAAGTCAGGTTTCCCTAAAACAGTTCGTACAGAACTTAATCAAAGACTTGTGATGTTATAAGTTGTGTTAAGGATTTTTATCAAACTATAAAACTCCGTTGACCTCGGCTGTATTAAAACCCACGAACATCGGGTTCCGAAGTAAACAATTCACCCTAAGACCACTGAGTTTCACAAAGATCTAAATTGGGTAGGTAATAGATTTTGAACCAGCCGTATCATAGTGGTGTGGTTTTCTGTATTATACTTTATAAAAGTAAATAATACAGAAAACCATACTCCAATATATGTTTTTGTTTCGAGCGTATTCTTTTGTATAATTTCCCAGCTAATCGGTTGTGAGATTTTTAAAGTGTGAGGGACAAAATATATAACATATTGCTTCAGTAAAAACGTAGAGTTTAATTTTATTCACATGGTGATATCAACAGTTGTTGAATATCTGTGATGCACTTAAAAGTGTTCATTGACATACTTTTTAAATGAATAGAAAAAGTTGTTTTCAAATTATAGAATACACTTGACAGATATTAAAGTACTGTTGAGGTCAATATAAGAAGAAAATTAAACTCCTATTGTTGTAATGGATAAATATTTGTATTTATTTTGGCCATCAAATGTTTTGCTATGAAACCTGCCAAATATTTACCTTTTCTCTGTTTCCCAACACTCATAAACATTGTGAGAATTGAGTCATAAATTATAATTTTCTAGATTTTGATTTCTCTTTGTCAACTACGACTACAATCATCTCTATTCTGTGTAGAGTAATGGAAAAGCTATTAGATAGAATATCATGTTCAAAATTATATTAAAACTGTCCTAGTGTGTTTCTTTGCTTTATTACAGCTCCACTAAGCCATTTTTTTAAAAGAAAGTAATTTATTTTTTTAAGACGTGATTTATTTAAAAATTTAATCTTTTTTTTTTCTTCTTAGCTCCGCGTTTTATTATCTATTCGGATTGTACGCCTATGTACTAATTACTCTAATATGTTGAGGATTAGAAATTTTGATTTAGATTAGAAGAAGTATATCCACCTTTGCGTGGAGAAAGAGTGGAAATCCATTTAGCAAAGTTATTGCGAAAGTGATGCCTTAGACCATGCTGCCACTGAAGTGGGTAATTTATATTAAACTTAACAACTCTACAAATGTTAACATAAATCTTTTTACTAGGATGATTTGAGTAAAATTATTTTAAAATTACATTTATACCATATGAAGATGTATCTCTGTTTTTTCTTTATTCGTAATGTAGGGAAATGTGTAGTACCTTCTGACACTGAGCAAACATGTGTGGTAAACATTTAATCTAGCCCTAATCTACTTCTTATATCGTGTGTGTGTGTGTGTGTGTGTGTGTGTGTGTGTGTGTGATGTGGACTATATGCCGGACACACCCAATAATTACCATATTGGAAGCAGCAAGTAAATGCGTGTCCTCTACACAGAAGCAATATGGCGCCTGTTTTGTGTGTGCTTTAACCAACCCTCTCCCCTCTCTCTACCAAAACTCTTTATGTTGTTGTTCATTTTTTTACCCACTTTCATAGTCGTTAAAACCTCTCTGTAGAGTAAAACAACAATTTGTGTGGGGGAGATATAAATTTACAAACATTCGCAATGGAAAATATTATGCATTATTTTTCTTGACAAAGTTGCGTGCAGACTTGTCTTCCCCGGTGAATTATATACAGATGACATACATTACATTAATTACATACAGATTGTACTCACCCAAAGGTAATAAAAAAATAACTCTACCCACGTCCGTGATCACATGGTCTAAGGCAGTTATATATAACTATTTTTTTAACCCAACACCCACGTCTAAGAGTTAGATGCTGGATCACTTTCTATCAAAGTTAAATGTGATGAGAATTCTGAGATCAGTGATAATAACATCAAATTATTATTTTATACATTCGTATTTAATTATTTCAAGCTAAATAATAATGATATATTCTATGTAAAAGTATAAGTAATTTTATTGATATAACTTATAATCCTTATGAAGATAACTCACATTCAAACATAGCTTAACTATAAAAATTAGTAATTACACATACTGACAATATAGTAGAGAATAAATATTAAAATAAATGTTTAAACCTTTTGTTTAATATTGTGCTGTCTGTTATTATTAACGAAAAATCATTGCCGTAATATTCATGAAAATTTAAACGACTCCCTTTTGCCTCCTTACAATTTACCACTCTCTTGAAAAACCAAAAAAATCCTTCCTCCCCCCTCCCCCCTTACGGTGGTAGTTCCGTGCGGGATGAGAAAGCTCGTAAATCATTGTGGATCCCCTGTGAAGGATATGTCGAGGTTATAGTCTCGAACTGTTGCACTGGAGAGTGTTTACTCATGTGATTTATCCTGGGGAATTCTTTATCCGTACTCACTTCATGCTGAATCGAGTACATATCCTATTTAAAAAACATACTATTGACTAAGAATTAGGGTGAGGTTAACTATCGTTAATGTTAATAGTCACAGCCGTAGCCGAATAGTCTTAAGGCGTTAAACTGTCAAACTCATACTCCATTTGATAGATATTCACGGGACGATCGGGTTTGGAGTTTTTGAGAGCTGAACAGCTGAGTAAAACAAACAAACCTACTTATCCTAAGCTCTTAGAATACGTCGTTAAAAACTCTTTGCTTGAAAGCAAATTAAAAAGCATATATAATATTGATACTTTGTTGTACTTATTATTATCAAAGACTTGAAATAAGCGAATGTAATGAGTTCTTGGAAAACCATAATATTACAAATCTATCTTCAAATATACCTTCCCAGGAACAAATCCCGGCCTCTGGGATCGTAGACAAACAAATGACAGTGCGAATAGTACGGAAGCACCTTAACACGAAATATTTAAGTATTTAGTTGTATATTGTTATGTCATCAACATTAATTTAATTATTAATTTAAAATAAAATATTCAGTTTTAAATGTTCTCAAACCTGTATCTAATAAAACCTTATTGACTGATCGACCTGGCTTAGAAGTGTGAAACAAGTTTTATTGGAATAAAAATAATAAATCAGGAATTTAGCATTCAAAAATTGGCTTTCAAAAGTGATATTTATAAATGAATTATAACTCAGCAATGTTTATTTATAATCTCTGTAGACCTATTCATAGCAATCATATTTTAACTTTTACCCACAACACTAAATAACGCAAGTTATTCACAATCGAATATAGTGAAACGACTTTGAGCGTATATATAAAATTAATAGAACTTAGTTAATATTGAAAAAAGCTAATTTTACACATATGAGTACAAAACTGTCAAATTTGTCATTATTTACCCAATGTGACACATTTAAATCAAATGACTTGACGTATGAAAGTATGAAAGTAAATATATCATCATTTAGGCTATTGTATAAGTTTTATCCATGGGGGTCCAACTATATTTTAATTTGGTATCCATTATGCTAATATTAACATGGCTTTGTAGTCTATTTTATAGTTTTTAATGGCTTCATAACATCATTAATAATTATATTTGCACTAAGACTATTAAATTGATATCATGACTAGTGTATACATTAAAAAATACTACAGTTCGTGGAACTAAAGTGATTAATCATTACTTTGCATTACACGACTTTGTTAATGGAATCTTTGACAACCATTTATTGACTACAATTAATTTTCCTTGGAATATCTGTAGCACTTTAAGTGCTCAATTATATCAATGCTTTGACAAAATGTGTACCCGTATTTCTAAAGAGACGTAAGAAGTAATATATATATCACATTCACTGACTGACTGACACAAATAGTAAGTTTGATATACTTCTTTTATAGAGGTGTATTATTAAATCTTTTATATTTTTTGATTTATATTTCCAATAAGTATTTTTAGGGGGAAAGAATGAACGTATTAATTTGTTTATTTAAGGAACTATATTTTGTATTTGTACATTTATCACAAGGTTCCTTAATTACTTTAAATAAGGGGTAGGTAATATAAGAGTAGTTTAAATAAACTTCACCAACTTTAGCGTGAAGAGAGAATGTAATAACAACATTATAATTTGGAAAGTAATTTTAAGTTAATCCAGATAGGAATCGAACCTTAACCTTAACACTAGCGTTTGAGAGGTTGTAGTTATAGATTAAATGACCAACATAGTGGGTTGAGGCATGTAACTTACAATGGTCGAATACAAGATTATATCAGTTGGGTTCATAGAAACTTTTTTAACCTTGGACAGCACACTTTCTTCCACGTATCCTATAAATGTAAATATGTAAAAAGCCCGAATGGGTACTAAGATGCAATTCACCAAACAAAGTTAATATAGATTATGTGTATATATTTTCACTAAATTGATGTGTAATTTAATATTAATTACCAATCAATCTGAATATTAATCGACTACAAATCAGTACACAATTGTTTAAAAAACAAGATAATTTTGGTTCGAAGCAAAACAAATAGATGGCGCACAACCTTTTTCTATATATATTTATGCGATTTGTTTGGTGTCACCATACAAGATATGGTATAATATTGTTTCCTAAAAGTGTTAAAATTCTTACTATTGTAAAAATATCAATTAAAAGTGTAATATTTACAGTTGAAGTGAAGTTGTAGGCCCATAATCCAACAAACTTAACCCATTCAGTATCGAGTCTTCCTATTCAGCAAAGGGTTCCAGGTTTGAGCATCGCAAAGGTCATCATTGAACTCGGTGATCCTACCCCCTACCCCCAATGGAGTGGTGGGGCGTGGTTGGTTGCTAGGGTACAGATAAGTAATAAACAGACTCTCAACCTTACGGGAGTTTTTCTGTGCTCCTTTTGCCAGCTTGAGTCCTTCAACACTGGGCCTCGCTAGTGTCGCTGCTGGGTGATGATAGGACTAATAGCAGCGATCCCAGTGTTGAAGGATTCGAGCTGCTATAAGGAGCGCAACCATTTTAACCCGGAGGTTGTGTGTCTAGGTATATTATTTGTCTGTGTGCTAGGGTAAGCAGAGTTTGTTAAACCTGTCCCTCTGAATTGTTCTCAGCACTCAGTATAAAATTCATTGGCAAGGCATTTATCGACGAACATACATTTACGTAAGTGGTATATAGATCAGGAGGGGTGAGGCCTTAAAAATATCTCAAGTACATTTTAAACACTTTCTACTTACTCTGGTAGAGTATTCCCTGACACGCCACTGCTCTCCCTCTCTTCTAAGGTGATGAATTGACATCCGTAAGACTGTATGTTATGTTAGTTTCAGAACAAAGCTATTTTGTAAGTAATGTTCTGATATAATCAACCAGTTCATAAAGTGCACGTTGAATACCCCTGAGGATTTTTTTTAAATGACGTATATGATTGTAAAAGTTCAGAGAAATAACCTAGAAGTTTTCGTCCTGTCGTGATAGAAATGCTTTTCACACATGTAAACTACGGCTTGAGAAGCACCAACGTGATACATGGTATATGTAATGAGCAACATTCTGCTAGTTTTACAACTACTGCGTGAAATACATAAATATCTCAACACGTTGTTTTCAACAGGGCGTGACATGTAACGTGCCTATTCCGCCGCAGGACGAGTGCGTCACACGCCTGAAGGTTCCACCAGAATTCAACTCTGTGCTCAACAGACGACAGTAGTGAAGTTCGGACGTAGTGTCTTGTCGTTCTATCATGTTTTGCTAGTTTAAAAATGTTGTCACCACTCGAAGTATTTATTTGGAAGTTATGTGCTGCTTTATAAAATGTTAACGCAAATTAAATTAGTGAAAATGATGCCAAGAAGAAATAATAGGAGGATGTGGCCAAAACAGAGCTCACTGACTGAATGAAATAATAAACAAAAAATTATAAAAACAAACAAAAAAGGACTACTATTATTATATCGAATTTCTTGACATATATTGTAAAAAGGGGGAGGCGGGGAAATGATTTTTTGAGAAACTAGGTATCAAGTACAGTGATCAAAGAATAAATTAAAATTCATACAAAAATCAGAATGCAGTAGCTGCAATTAAGGTTCATAAAATGGAAGCTAAAATATGAAATCGCTCTTGACAAGGATGTAACCCATCCACCCCCTACGGTCTTCAATGCTTATACAGGTTGTCTCTAAGCTTTCTGCCCAAACTTTAACCACAACATCTTTGGGCAGAAAGAAAGAGAAAAACTTTGTAAAATGTTGTCCGGAAAAAATCATCTTGTATTACTAAAACATAGTTGAAGCTAGGCACCATAACGCTGGAAGTCCGTAGCTTTAAGTACGTACGTGTACAGCAAGTTGCATATAATTAGGCAGACAGATATCCTTGTGTACGAGCAACGTTTCTGAAGGGTCGAAAACAACCGATGGACTATTCATTGTGACAGTGGAGAGAGAGTTTTGAATACCTGCTGTGATGTGCCCGCCTAATGACATGCAACTTGTTGTACACGTACGTACGCACAGATGTGTTGTTGCGTTTACCTTCAACTTTCATTTAGTAGTGAAAGATGACGTTCCAAGACATATTTTTACCGGGATTTTCTGTTTATTTCCGACCACAAATGCTGCGGTTTAAATTTGGGTGGAGAGTTTATAAACACCCTGAATGGAACAAGTGTTATCGGAGTTAAAATAATATAGATATGGAATTAAAATAGTAGGAAAAATAATTAACACGCTCTGATTGGCTGATGATATATCTGTCTGTGCATAAAGTGAAGGATATCTTCAAGAAATATTGATAAGAATATATGAAATACTGGAAACTCTATTATTAATAGGAATCAACAAAAATAATACAAAATTCATTATATGCAATAAACAAGACATGAGGAATTTATTACGATATAACTAGGTAAAGTAATAAAGTTACAACATGAAATAAACTGTTGCTCTCAAGTAAGTGAGATAACTGAAGTAATAAAGACATAGTCTAATAGCGTATGCAAATAGAACTTTTCATATAAAAATATATTAATAACCTCAAAGAACATAAGTCTGGAAATCAAGAATAAATTACTCTAGGCAAATGTTGTATTTAATGGAAGTGTAACATGGAACATTGGGTCCGGTCTTCCAAATTAAACCAAAAATTAAAACACCCCGGTAAGGGTATTCTTTATTTCACCATGCACAGTACGTATTAATCATCATATTTATGAGCGTGATTGAAACAATTGTTTATTTTGTGCTTCGTGTATAGTTTTACTTGCGTGAACACCGTCCAATTTGAATACAACCGACAAATATCGTGTTTTATTTATTTGCAATTAATATAGGGTGGTTTATAAAATAGTATCGGATGTTTAGTGGTAGACCGCTTGGGAATATATTATGTATACATTTATGGTTTTAAAGTTATTTGGAATTTACAAATTAAATTGTACCTATCATACCCTCCTCTGGGCTCTAGTAGCTAGCAGATTTGATGGCTACAGATCCAGAAGTCTCAGATCTGATCCCCAGTGCTCCCATAGCTTTTACGTGCAGTAGTGGGTCTGTAACATGATCAAACTCAGCCTCTTGGGGACAAATTAAGGTTTAATTAAATAAATATCATCTTTGGTTTATAAATTTGAGATTAATGGTAGGATATATGCTGTGCTGACCATATGACACCCTCTATCCACAAATTTTGGCACTATTATCGCTGACAGTGGCGTCCGCTATATCGGTTTAACTCGTTTGTTGGCTTAAGCCGAGGATGTACTTTTTTTTTGTGTCAGAAAACTTACTTTCCTCATTGTGTATCATACTATCATTGGTCTACATCCCATAAACAGTGCTGAGCTCATTACATATAGGCTAATAAATGTTATATTCATTTAAAATAAGAGGTTTTATCAAATAATTATGTATGAGCATTTTGATTATATTGCTATTATATTAAATGCAACTGTGGCGGTTGCGGGCGAATAACCAACTAAGTCATATTGTGTTGCAATGAGATATCGTAACGTTGAGTGGATCAGAAATAAATAATGACAAGCCTCATTTTTATAAAAAATAACTGAGGAAATACAGCTATTTAATGTTTAATGAACTGGGGGGGGGGGNNCGTTCTGACTTATTTCAGCAAAATTCCAACGTATAGTCTCGTCTTAACTTAATTCCCCCGTAACCATAACATAATATTTGAAAGTTTGATCAAACTTTTTAATCTTCTTGTTTTTTTAACATTAAAAAGTGCTTCGCACTATCTCCTACGACCCCCTCGTTTGATTTATATTTGATATATTAGTATGTTAGTAGGATATTTTTTTCATAAAATAAAAACAAATTTTTTTTGCGGCTATAATTGATAACATATAACTATAATATTGGTATAATTTTATAGATATTTATACTGTATATTAAATATAGATAACATTTTTTGACTTATTATTATACATAGATATATTTAGTAGCTTTTCAAGCTTTTGAATAAGGTCCTTCCTATGAAAACTAGCCTAAAAGTATGAGAACATAATATGAATAGACTACACGTTGATTTTAAACATTTATCCCGTTACATTTACAAAAAATAATGTTGACCTACACTTAACGCCAAAATAATTGTGATAACATTGTACATACAAGCACCGGTGGTCACATGGTTTAAGGCGTTAAGTGAGTACTAGAAAGTATTGTCATTTATTTGACGTAACTAACGTGCACGTGCGATTGATTATATCAGCACACGAGAATTTCTATGAGCGGGAACAAAAATACTCACCATTTTCGCCAGAAAAATTATTTTCACATAAATTCCGGGATTCTTTCACAAGCCACAATCGACATAGGACCAAGGACTTTACTTCCCCTCCGAAGGAAGTTGTTCTACGTATTTTTGTCACTCCAGAAAGTACGTTGACTCCTGCTGGGTTTGAACCCACGAACATTGTATCCTGAGGTGAGCACCACGGAGGTTAACGACAATATAGTCGGTTACCGAGATATCGATATTCGGATCTCGACTGCATCCAATGGAGAGAGAAAGGGTTCAAAGATGTGATTAAACATTCTGTTTTTTACGATTCCTCTCTTATAGGCCTACTTCATCTAAATTATACATTATTAATCTTTACGTCATTAGTGCAATTATTTTGATAGTCCGTATGCATGGTGCTTAGTTTTTTAATGTAATTAATAGCTTTGCTTCTGATTATACTAACTAGGAAAAAAATATATGTACAGCAATCATAATGAAAACTCTACCAAAATTTGCACGATTGTGAGTTTTCATTTAGTCAGTTTTATTGGCCATTTATATTTCCTAAACACACTGTAGTAGCCAATGTCAAATAAAACAATTGAGTAGCACATTCAAATTGGCAGTGGGCTGAATAGAATAATTCTTCTATGACCACTAATGATTAATTTAATTTTTATGTATATATATATATATATATATATAGTTTGCTTGATTTTAATTGCATCTTTCAAGATGAGGGTGGAAGTAAATAGGAGATTAGGTCCTTATTTTTACAGTAGTTATAATAAAAAAACTTTGGCCAAGATAAATTAAATCTATTTTTAGCACCATGTCTTACTACCCGTTCGGGCTATACGCTTATTTACTAATTGCCCTAATGATTTAGGTGAAAACCACCTTCAGTACACCCGAACAAGATTCGAACCTCGATCTCTTCGTCATCGGCAGTCTAGTTTATTGTGTGAGTAACGTGTTAGACCATGTAACCACGAGAGTGGGTAAATCAAATATTTATTTGGTAGAGATGTTATGTTAAATTTTAAATAAATAGTATCATCAACAGTTCTCTTATATTCGTCGTAGCATAGTGGCATTTAAACAAAATCTTTATGAATGAAGAGAAAATGTCCTGCTATAATTCTAAAATACCTATTACGAATATTCATTAACTGTTAGGACAACTATGTGAACATGTCGGTAGCATTTTGATCAGCATTCTTCTAATCGATAAATATCAAACAAAGGAGTAACGGGACTGAAACAAAATAAGACTTGGATTAGATACTCAACCTATATTTAAAAAGAATATTGTAACTAGAACACCCAACTAACCTTTTTTACCAATTTGGGAAATACTATAACCTACGATTTCTAAAATAATTTTAACTATTTAACATCAGTGATGAATTGAAACTGTTTTTATCTTTAATTTATTGTCCAACATTGAAATTATATTTTAATATGTTGTTTGTGTATTTTTAGACTTGTCAGCACATGTTTTATTTTCAATTTTGTGGATGTTATTGCAATGTATGTACATAGATTTATATATGACACTTCGTTGTGCACTCTAAACACAATTTAATCAGACGTTTGAACAGTAAAGCCATTCTATCTTAACCACAATTTTTTATAATATATTTAAGTCATTATAATTTTCAATTTATATACTGGGTATAGCAATCCTCAGGTTTTATCTAAGTTTTAACAAACAAAATTATAATCTACTTAATTTATTATAGTTTTCAATTTATATACTGGGTATATCAATCCTCAGGTTTTATCTAAGTCTTAACAAAAAAAATGAATAAAAGTAAACTAAACTTATTAACAGAAGAAATATTGTATATATTTTCCCAAAAAAGATGTTATTTTAAACATATTTGCTCTACCTAGTGTTCCTACCCCAAATGTGTTGATATATTATTTGATTAAATTTTATATCACATTCCTTATGCTAATGTTAAGCTAATAACAAATATGTATTTTAAAAAGGCTATAAATATTAGGCTGCTCTAGATGCATGAATAAAATAAATGGGTTTTGAGTGTCCTTGAATAAGATTTGTAAATAAAATGACTGACATGAAGACTAACTTTGTTGTCTAGTGGTCAGAGTTCCTGGGTTATATCCCCTGTGAAGCAATGTGTATGGAATGGGATCAAACTAAACCTTGTGAGGACAAATGAGGAGCTACTTGAATAAAAATGTAGCAGCTCCTGTCTAGAAAACTGAGATTTTTGGCTGGAGGGGTTGTTGGGCTGATTACATGAAACACTCAATCCGCAAATATCAGCAATATTATCGCCAATGGTAGTGGCTGCTCTGTTGGTATAGCTTGAATGTTGGCTTACGCCATGAAGTTTTTTTAGAGGGGATAGAAAGACAAGTATTTAATATGAATAAAGTCTTCTTTTTTTTTCAGATCGGAGACACACCGAACCCAGAGCTACGAATTATTACCAGTACTTTCGGTAAAGTGCAGTACAAAGGTGAGTTAAAATTTCAAAAGCGTGTTTTTAAGTTGTGTTTATAGCGAGAAGGACGCTAATGTCACTTTTATATTTTAAGTCGAAGTCGAAATTAAGATACGAAATATACGAAGTTGAAATCTAAGGTGAGGTCTTTATTGTCAGATAATACTAATTTTAACTTTAAAGTTAGTATCTAGTAGGGTTCGGCCAGACAGACAAGCGTGCGAGTGAGCGTGTGATTATCAGATAGTTCTCGATAGTTGTTGACGAGGAGGCAATGGTTCGAATCTTGGCTCATTGTACTGAGGGTGGGTTTTGACAAAGTGATTTATTGATGCTGTTTTACCATATTCTCTCCAAGTTAATGGGGATTATTATTTGTAAAGGCCTACTTTGATTATAATATTGAAGTATCTTAACATATCAGTTTTACACACACACACACATAGTTATGGCTTATGATCTAACCAATTAAATTAGGCCGTTAGTAGCAAGTGTGCTAGGCCTATCGATAGTAATAAAAATGTCAAAATGAGAAGTTTTCCTAGCACTCAATGAACCAACATACAGTAATATTGCCTAGCGCCTGTAAACTAGACTGTACCGGGTCGCGCACGCGTTTGGGGAAAGTAGAACCAGTTCTATTTTTCAAGCGCGCTCGTTCCAGTCTGTCCACCTCTCATTACAACCAATGTGTTCTATTTTATTTTTTGTCACTCGCTTGCTCACTCAGTCTGGCCCTACCCTTATGCATATAGGTAAAGATAAAGGCGTAGAGAAAAACAAGGAAAAACTATTATATTATTTTATGCTAACATATCTTAATTAATTTAAATGTTGGAGCTAGCTTGGCAACTTTTGTATTGTTGAAATTTCTTAAGTCTGACGTAATCAAATCCACTAACGTCAGCAGTTGTAACATAAAACAGTCACAGGGAACCTCATTCTTTATTATTATTTAAGACGGTGTTTCTCCTAAATTAATATAAACTATTAGTAGCTATGGCGAACACAGAAGGAGAACATAGCCTATTCTGGCTATAAAAGTGCCACGTTTGGTCCATAGTGGGAAATGGAGGGCTAGAAGGTCGTAATAAGGGGTCCGTTGTATTGTACTTTTTCAACCTGCCTCTACCTGGTCGACGGGACGGTTAATCTGGAAGAATATCTTGAGTGAAGGTTAAATCTCTGTACGGGGAAGATGGACCCTCCCAAATAATCAAAAGTCTAAAGACATGGTATAGTCGGCATGATGCCCACTATCGTGACGTAACCTATAATGTTAGGTCTACGGGCGGGCTGTTAGAATGTTAGCAACTGTGACAGAAGCATTAACCTTTCTGAATTATCTCTCAATCTAAACATAATAATTAGTACACATACATATACTTTAAATGGTTAGTAAGATTCGGCGCTAAAAATAAATAAAAAATATATTCCAATGAGATTAAAGTTGTTTGGTTGTTTTTTTGTGTGATTTCAAAAATAATTTACCTTTTCAAAAACTAAAGGTAAGACTCTAATAATAATTGGCCTAATCAATATAGCAGTGTTCTTACATTATCCAACTAAGAAGTTGAACTATTGATTTCTGAGAAAAGTAATAATCAACACAAAATACAGTGTGTCCACTGTGAAACTTAACTGTAATGACCTAAAAGGGCTGAAAATGTTGGAGCCTCATGAAAGACACCCTGTACATACATCATTCCAGGAATTTCTTCCTTTTTTATGCGCAGTTCTTAGTAAGGACTCTTTAATTGAATTCTAGCTTGGGGCTAAAAGGGAAGTGTTTAAATAAACTATAAGTACCAAGAATCACTCAATATAGCGAGTTAAGGATCCTTCACAAAATATAAGTTTTGATCAACGTAGGAAGAACATTTTAAAAAATATAAGAATAATTTAAAATCAGTAAACTTCAACAAGAAAGAAAACACATATAATTTGCATTTAACTTTTAATTAGTTACCTTAGATGTCAAAATGGAAAGCCAAATTTAGAATATTCTTGACCACTTAATATATTAAAGCTAACCTGGGGGCGCTAATATTATAGATATTATCGGTTTGATTCGTCTATAAGTAATTTAAATTATTAATATATGTTTATTAACATTTTAAATGTAAATAAAACCTGGCTAGCTCATCTAGTAGAGTATTGATGCGCGCTTTGTTTAAAGTTTATGATTTGAATCCCGTTCCAAAAAAAAAAAATTTAATATTCCATATTAGCTTACAAGAAATTGCTATCTTAATAAACACGAATAAATAAGTATTTGTCATTAAAACACATAGAAATTGTTTTTTGAGCCCTAATATTCACTCATCTTACAACTTGATCGTTTATGGCATTGATGTTTGGGTTAGAATCCTTGTTGGGTGGACTAGACGTGATTTTAAACAGTATTTTTCTCATTCTCCTTTAGCACTAGCTTGGGTGCATCCCTTTTAAACTATATATATTAGGGTTTTCAAAGATTCGAAACTTCCACTTGGCTTCGGAATAAACATCAGCTTCGACTTCACATCAAAAAAAATTCCTGCTTCAAAGATTCAACAGTAAAAATATTGCCAACTGATATACTCAATTTAATATTCAATTACTGTCAATATTAGCTGTTTTGTACATTATAAATTAATATTCACATTGAAAAATCTGAATTACATGTTATTATGATAATAATATTGTTTAATAATATTGCTGTGGTATTAATATTGGGTGGTTAAACATTTTCCAAGTATCAAATAACCAAAATTATTATTTATGCTTTTAGTGAGGATTACTCCATCTAGATATCATTCTGAATATTGAAAAATGACACCTGGACACGGGAATCGAACTAGGCCAAATGTCCTGGGTTCTATTCTCGTGCCCAGGTATCATTTTTCAATTTTAATAATATTTTTCAAGTAATTTTAGTGCATAGAGTATTTAAATAACCACAATATAATATTTTTCAAGTGTAAAACAAACAACAAAATATTCTAGCTCCGATTTGGCTTTGAAAATATTTCAAATATTCGATTTGAGTTCGCTTTGAATTGAAAAAGTGGACTTCGCACACCTCTTATATATATATATATATATATATATATCGGAGTGAGGCATTTATTGTAAGTTAAGATACCAATATATATCACCCCAAAGAGTGAGGTCGATAAAAATCCTTGTTTCAAACGAATGCAATAAACAAAAAATGATATTCCTATGATCCCTTCAATAAAACGGGTATTGCTGGTGCATCGTCAAGGGAAATCTACAGTTCTTCTATCTGGTGGCTATAATAGTAAACTTAACTTGGTCGTTGATGAACCTGAAACACTGCAGTTCACACCGACTACTATCGATTTTATCTATTAATGGTAACAATCACTCTAGTCTAGACCGTTGTTGATGAAGATCAAATAGTCTGGAACTCAAGAGATCGTGTTTATTACCAACTGGCAACTATTCGATATAATAATTATTTTACCGGTGATGTGCTTTTATAGAGCTAAATCCGCTTAGATGGACCACAGTAAAAGGCTACTTAAACGGGTGGACACGTGGATTAAACTTCTAGTTTACCTATGATGGGAATATTTTGGAGTGAGAATTTTGCCCGGGTGCACTCAAGGGGATTTTTCGCAAAAGGTTTCCCACTCACCCCAACGCAAATTGGGGTGCATTTCCTTTAAACCTTACTTTCCTAGTTTATTGACAATTAGTGTAATTAAATTAGAATATCTTGAATGGGTTGTAAGACACGGTTAAAAAAAGCCTTAAACTTTTTTTTATTCAGACCATTTTTAGTGATTAGCATTTAATTTTCTTTTCGATACCGTTTTAATTCAATAATATTTTAAAACATCCCCAAACAGGAAAAACTGATTCAGTTCAGTGTTGATAACATATAAAAGACTTAACTAATAAATTCAAAGTCTGATATTTAATATAAGAAAGTATTTTCTTACATTAAAATAAATAAAATAGTAATTATCGCCAATAATTAGTTTATTTTTTAAATATTTGTTATTTTAAAACATCTTTAGTAATCATAATATAGTAATAAAAATCATAGGGATATTGAGATGCATGGTTTGGTTTTCCTCACCTCTCTCAACGTCAATGCAAGGGAAATTTATATATTACCTCATTAAATAATTATGTTACATGTTAGAAATAAAAATAAATTCATACAGTCAACCTTCAAAATATGTTTTAAGTGTATATTTATTTAACCAAACCTACTTGTTTTTAAATATTGAAACATTCAAAATGCATAAATTGTGTGAATTGGTATTTAAAAAAAACACAAATAATGAACTATTTATCTTATCATTCGTACTATGCCTCTTCTTTTTTTTAGATTTCTGTTAACTTTCTGGACTATTTCAGTTTAGAAAACAAGAAGAATAAAGAGAAAAAAAATAAAAATAATAAACATGGACACAAATGAAATGTAATCAAGGAAAAAGAAAAAATGACAGGCGAAAATAAAAAGAGTGTGTAGGCTTAAATCGCTATGAAGTGGGAAGTTGTTCTACTTTTTTCTTTTTTTTTCTTTTTCGGAAATCCTCTCTAATACGAAAGCCCACGTCAACGCGCGGCCTAGCACTCATCTGTTCTTGGTATGGTTTTCAGTGCCATCTGCCGGCACATCCATCACCAGTACGTTTCCCCCTCCAAAAATCGTTGAGGGGTAAGGGGCACGCTTTATGTTACTTTTTATACTGCACTTTCTCGCAGCCGTTGCGTTAATGTCATTGGAGGAACTATCTTCGTTCGACAAGTGGTCGCACGCATGGTTTAATATCCCGAGAAGAGGTTGAAACTAGTGACATACACTTGTCTAGTCGGTTCCACGTGGTGAATTACTTTCATTTCTATCCTCCTTTAATCTCTCACTCTTTCTTTTGGTGGGGACTTGCATCGGTGGGCATGGGGATTAAATTTTAGTTTCATCTACTAGTTGAGTTTGTCGGTAACAAAAAGGTAGGATTTTGAATCCCAACCGGATGAACTAAAGGATATTTTACTCCTATTGCCGCAATAGCGTTCTCGACGCAACTGTAGGTACATTTACCTTCAAATAACCACCCTTCTACAAATTTAACTAGTGTAATTAAATACTTATAACCTGGACGGTTAGTAAGACGTTGTTAAAAATAGTTTAAACTTCTGACACCAAGCATGCAGGCATGTCCAACTGAGGGAGGGTCAGTGAAAAATTGGCTTGAGGCCATATATGGAGGTTATAGGACCTAATACTCAAAGACAGTAACGAAAACATACAAAGGCTAGAAATGGAAATTAAACCTGGCTCAATTACCTCGACCTTGGGAGTCCAAATATTTTGTTTATTTTTGCAATTTGAAGTATTTCCTTTTGATCTGGTGGGCCGCAAAGAAAGAACTCGGGCGCAGCATGTTGGCCAATGGCCATGCTTGTACTGAAGGAATCACGAATAATAGTATTGGAATCCTTTTAGTGAACTAATTAGTTTAAAATTTTGAGTTTGAAGCTCTCCTAATACATGTCATTTTCTTAATACCACCTTTAAGGCTTTCTTTAATAATTGGTGCGAATCGAGAAGGCCGTAGCCAGGATGATATTTTTAAAGGATGGAGCACCACCTCTCAATCACCAAAGGCTGATTTTTTTTTGTTTGGGTTTTAATATTGAATGCCTCTAAATGATAAATTAGAGTTTGTTAATGGTGGCCAAGGAAAGAAGTTTGAGTAATTTAGATGCTTTAATCTTATCTAGTTTTTGTTTGGGGCTGTCCATAAACTACGTCACGTTAATTTTGCTCATACCTCCTCCTTTTTTGACCAATTTTGTGAACTCCCTTCTAATATTACGTCACAATATTACGCAAAGCCCCCCTCCCTATTTAAATAGTATTTTTTTATTTTATAAACCTATATAACACTTTTATTGAAACGTGTTTGAACGTGTACGTCAAGCTAGATGATTGAAGTCGATCAGTATTTGCTTATACGTACAAGCAGTCGAGTTTATTAATACAGAATGTTCCCCAATACGCTTAGCTATTGTAATGTGCCATCACGCCTTATCTGACCCCCCCCCCNCACGCTTAGTCACGCAGCAATACTCCACCCCACCCATTCCCTAACACCTCCTTATTCCCGATATGAGTATGTAGTTTATAGACAGCCCCTTTACAAAAGTTGTGTTTCAGCCCATCTTCCTTACCCTTTATATACATATACATCGATATGTCAGGAAAGCCTATCAAAAGGTGGAATTTGTTGGGTTGGGGCGTTTACTATTAGTCTACTAATGTTGATAGTTAATGGGTAAAATACTACAAAAGTCATATTCCAAGTAGGTAATTCTTGCAAACAGTCCTTGAATACGTCTATATCGGTGAACTACTCCACCTCCTCTGGGGCAAGAACTACATAAGTCCTGCCTCAATGTTTCTTGCCGTTGACTATCAAAACCCTCTTAACACTCTCCGAAAAACAAGAATCCCTTTGTCTTCGTTTCACACATACTTGTAGCTTTAGAAATGTGTTGTGCTTACTGATGTTTTGCTAACTGTAATTTACTGGTATATAACAAAACACAAACAAAGCTGACTTTCAAAGCATATGTGAAAATGTACTGTGGACTGTTCTGAATATCTTGGCTGACTCGTGCTTTCATAGTAATGAAGGAACTGTGTCTCTCATGTAACATACCTATGTCCCAATGTTACTAGACACTGACAGATGATTTTAATATATAAAAATAAGCTAAGTTGGTACACATACTTTGAGTCTTGAATAAACGCCTATGAAAATAAAATAACATGTTTAAGAAAACAGTTTTATTTCTCCCTAAAGGGATTTCCTATTTATAAACTAGCTAACCAGAATTTTCAAATGTAGATCAATTTTACAAAATTCCACAAAGGTAAATGTTTCTAGTTTTTTTAATACAATTTGTAGACATTGTTTATTGTTTTAAAGACATGAATTTTATTTCATTTTTGACAAGACCAGTTCTGAGTTGACTCACCAGTTCAAGCTCCGGTCATTTAGACGTTCTTAGGTACAACGTGGGTTGAAGTCGAGGTTTGATACAAGTGGTAATCACTACTTAAAATCTTTTCTTCTTCCTTGATTTTGATATTGCTTGAAAGATAAATAAGACATTTTAAATATTTTTTTTCTAATTTCAGGAGTGAAGGTTGTTTTTTTTAACTCAATAACCTTCCTCCTTTCCTGGCAGTGGACATGAATGATGTGGGTGTACAGAGATTTGCACTAATTACTAATTATTAACAAATGATCTTGATTGATGAACAACAAGACAAATAAGAATTAAGGTGGGAGTGTATAGGACAAGAGGAAAAGTCAATCATTTTGGCAGTGTTTATAAAAAAATTGATCAAAATAGATAAAATATTGCTTTAGTAGAAACAGATTAATTTTCGACACATTGTTATATCAACTTTTGTTGAATCTGTCATATGCATAATATCCTTTGATGAAAAACTTTTTAAATGAAGATAGACAGTTGTGATTAGATTCCAGATTATTATTTACAGATATTAAAGAACTGTTAATATCCCCATGAGAATAATATTATTAAACTAAAATGTTTTAACTGAAGAAATAATTTATTTACTTCTGCTGAAAAGTTTTGATATAAAAACACCTTTCTTTCGATTGCACAAACTAACTCGAAATCGTATCTATTTTAGAATACAGCTCGACGTCAATTCCTATCTCTATTCAAACGTTTAAATTTTTTTAAGTTTATAAACGTTGGGGCTATGCATTGTTTATTTTTTATAAGGCGTATCTTCTCTTAAGACTCATTTATCCCAATGTATTATTATTATTTATTATTATTGATATCCACACGTATCAGTTTTAAATCACCTTATCCACAGTTGTTCTTATTTTCCTTGTTAAACAAAAAGTCACAAAATAAGTGTGCCATTTCACCAAAACCGAGATGGATTAAGGGAAATTGCACCGGAGAAAATTGTGCCTTCCCAGAAAAAAGGGCACACTCTTTTCATTCATCACACCATTAGGTGGGAAAAGTGCGCCCCACACACTATTTTACACACTTACAAAACAAGTACGCCCAAGGACCTAACAAGGTGTTTGAAGAGTCTAGACTTGATTCAAAAAAATGGAGTAAGAGGTCGTCAATAATTAGATTTAAAACTTCAATTTATATGAACACATCAAATGCTTACAGATACACTTTAGACTTTATTTCATTGGAAAACATAACCTAACCTGGCCTAACCTAAACAACAAGCAAAGAGACAGGTGCAATAAATCGATGTACTTTGACCTCCTCAAGACCTCATGATAGCCTATGAGTCGATTAAATACCCACCCTCCTAAGCAAAAGGATGCAATGAACCTATCTACGCCGGTGAAAATGGTAAGGTCACGAGGAAAGTGAGAAAAGTGTGGTCCCACGACTTTGTTAAAACTATTTAGATGAGACAGACAAGGTTGTGTGGGTGCACTTTTCCCACCTATTAGTGTGATAATTCATGCGAGGGCGCAGTTTTCCCCCTTTTTTTATGGGAAGGTGCAGTTTCCCCGGGTGCAATTTTCCCGACACCATTGAGACATGATAGACGATTCTGGAAGGAAGGAGATTGTAGAGAGTACACTACAGTATCTGGTTAGTGGCTAACTATAACTATAAGCCATCAATAGTTACCATTTTCACAAATAAGATATGTTATATTAATGTATCAAATAGCCCAGCTATTATATTAATTTGTTATTTACAGTTAAATCAGCATCTAAATAGCATATATTTTAAATTGAGAAATGAAAAATATAATGACTTTTCTCTTTAGTGCATCATAATAGGTGCATTCATATAGTTGTCATTGTACTATTGGCAACATAAAGCCCTCCCAAGTTGAAGGTAGCTGTGTTATTGGATAGATCATTATTTTAATTGATTATACATAGGTAGCTGACGATTTCCGCACGTCCGTCACAAATTCTGCCTTAAAATACGATTGAAAATTACCCCGGACACTGGACGGTTCCTGGATGGCTCAGTGTTTAGAGCATTGGCGTACTAAGCCAAATGTCCCGGAATTGATTTTCGTGTCCAGGTGTCATTTTACGATTTAAAGAATATTCATGTTATATTGTTATAACTTTATAATTATGATACATAGGAATGTATTAAAATAACATTAAATTAACTTTTATATTAGAGTTATAATAACTGTCTGTATACATATATATATAGCACTAGGATCTGAATATAAAACTTATATGTGATTGTATAGATGCCATAACATTGTATCATAAAATATTAATAAAATTAATCCAAATAAATGCACTTATATTATATGAATTTGTTTTCGATTCATATATATATTAAATTTTATTATATATAATATATTATATTATTAGAATATATATTATAATATATCATATATTATATTGTTTTCTTTTTAGATTTTTCTTGTTTAGATTTTAAATATCGTCTTATCATATACATACATACCTATTTGATCACGTTGATCCCTTACAGGTTAGGTAAACAACTGTGAATATAGCTAAAAAAAACTATACCATACTGGGTGGTCGGGGTTCAATCTTCGGTCCCGGCACAGATTTATCTTATTGCCAAACCCTTCCTTGACCTCTGCAAGACGTGTATTAATCACAACTTGTGAATGTGTAGAATGCCAGGCCTCCTCCGTGGTTCGGATCTCACGTTAAACTATAGGTCCTCCATTTCATATCACAATAACCCTACCATTACACACTAGCGTAAGTGCGTGTAAGCCGAACGGGTATAAAGACTCGGTGCTAATAATAATAACAAGTTATACCATACTTAATTCATCCTCAATAAATTTCTCCACACTTCCTTATCCTTGCATACTCCCTTCGTTTCGACAACATCCATTCACCGAGTCATATATGATATTTTATTCTTATAAAACTCTAAATTTTTCTATTTTTCACACAATCGTCTAAAATATTTGGCCACGTCTTACATATACATTATATATAAAACAAAATAAATATAACATAGCAAATATTTAATACATATTTATCAGCATGTCTTACTACACATTCAGGTTTTATCGCATCTCAGTATATACATCTGCCGGATTCATAAACGGAAAATAATTACACCAAAAATAGTGTATGGTAAAAAAAAAAATAGAATCTTGTGATGAGATAAGAATAATTAACCAAATTAAATGTAAAATGGTAAAAGGAAAATCAAGTAACAACGTTTTGACAAATGGAATTAGTTACTCTTGTTCTCAAGCTTAGGAATGGACAGGAACGAAATCTAGAAACGAGATGTAGATCAAAATTATTGATACCTACACTATTTCCTTTGAGAGAAGGGGAGTAATATGGTTGGTTTTCTCTTCTAATTAGCATTTTTTTAAGGAAAAATTTTACAATGAATTGAAGAGAAATGTTTTTATTAAACTTGCGACCGGCCGAAAAATAGTTTTTCACGTGACCATACATGTGTGGTGGGATTTGGGTAGACAGGGAGATGGGGGATGGGTAGTGAGTAAGAAGACAAAGACAAAGTAGATCGAAAAAGGGTTGGGGAGGGGGGGAAAGGAAGGGTCGTTGGGTGGGTCTCCAGGGAAAGGGGGCATGCGTTCTTCTTTTTATTTTATCTTATTTTTCTATTTCTACGAATTTTGTTTCTCCTTCCCTTCTCTCTCACCCACCTTTTCGTTGTTCTCTTGTGTTTGAACTTCCTGCCTTGACGTCGTTGTAGCCATATTTTTTATTTACGTCCAGGAATATATATATATATATATATATATATATATATATATATATATATATATATATNATATATATATATAAAGTTTTACTTGGTAAACAAAGGACCGTCAAAATAAAGCCTAGCCTTGGTTGTTAGTTGATTGTTTTCAATGCCAATATTACATTGATTTGAGAGATCTACAATAAATAAAGACAGAGAAAAAATTTAGAAAATAGTTATTTAGTAATTCACACGAAAACCGCTTGTTTAATTGATATGTAATAGTATTAAAATATGTAATAAAATTCCCACATTTCAAACTCTTTTTTTACTTTGACAGGGAATAGTCGTACTAATTTCACAGGGCACAAACCAGGAATTGTGTTTGCAATAGAGCTATAGCTCATGTTAAGTACTACAATGTAAATTTCTTTTTATAAAAGTTATTTGGTAAATAAATATGATGCTGCTTTAAACTACCCATCAAAGATCTTTTATAAAATAATATATTTTCCAAAACGTTTATAAAACATTTAAATTATATAATATATCATGCGCTAAAATGTTATTTTAAAAAAGTGGTAAAATCTTAAAGAATAACCTGGACATGTAGAATTGTTAAAAAATTAGATTTTGTAGTATGAACATAACATAACACAAATTCTACACTTAGGCTATACCATTGTTGTGTTTTTCATTTCAAATAATGGAACTACTTTGGTGATCAAATTATTAAATTTTCGCGGTCCATTCGTAAATTATTTCAGGCCTAGCCAGCCGATAGTGGAAAAATATATGACTTGAATAAAAAAACTGACCTAGGCATTAGGCTTGAAACCGGTAATGGTTTTTTTCTTAAATGGCTACCCACTCTCTTCTTGTAAAGGTGAGTACTTTTCATCTAAGTGCATCCTGATATTATTTGAGTAATAATATGGATAGCCGGAATGAATAAAAATAAGTTAAATATTAGGTTTTTTAAGTAATCTATTCTGTGAAGATTGAAACAGTAAAATACATCACTTTGGGCATGCAATTCGTGCTTTAAGATACAACTTGACAAATTAAATATAGCTAAAATAGAACTAATATATAATATTGTCAAACTGACTTTAAAAACAGTAGCTATACAAGTTGTAACAAATTCTAACTTTCTGTTTGAAAATAATACTGCCCACATTATAAATATTTAATTTTATTTACGCAATATTTATTCAATTTAATATGTAACTAAACTCTTTTAGCATCTCTAATTACTCATTAAAGAAATTCAATTAACAGTTTTTAAATCTGGCGTTATAATGAGGCCACCCTTGAACTTGCGCCGCAGCTGACGGTGAAATCCTTGTTTATTTGGGTTTTTTTTAACCGTTCTAGCGTAAATTTAGCCATCAGCTTGTCTGGATGGAGCTCCTTCTGACTTTCTGGGATTCTTTCTAACCCTTCCACCATTTACCCACTCCAACTCATTTCTTCTTTTTTTTACTTTCCTTCTTTCTTTTCTTTCTCCCCTCATTTCTTCAGCTTTAGTACCTCAGTGTTTCCGGGGTCGTTTAAAACTCACAAGACCTATAAATTTTTCATTGCCTTTTCTTGCTTTCTTTAAATGGCGGAAAATGTATGTTCATAACTTGAACTGATACTTTTAAATTGTTTTTGAAAGATATAACACATATCAGTTATTTTGTTCCCGTTTTTCCTAGGAAATAAAGGCAGTATAAACATATTATTGATGTTCTTATAAACGCTAAAATTAAGTCACGTAAGACTGCACCTTAATTAATTCTTAATTTCTGCCCTCTCCCAAAACCCACCATCCCACATACACACACACACGCACACACATACTTGTATCAAAACCCATTCTGAACACTCCCGCATCGGTGGTCGCATGGTTCAAGGCGTCACTACCACAATAAACTGAACTGCGGGTGATGTAGTGGTCAGAGCTCAAATACCAGTCGGGTGTAATAAAGGGGATTGTTCCTAAATGGGAATATTTTCCAAATTACTGACTGTACATATTCATACCAGAGTAATGTTATCTCATCGTCCTAATAAATTTCACCCTCATCATCCAGTGCATTTTATTTAATGTAAATCTGTAAAAATCTAAAAGAATGAAGAAGCATAATATTAGAGGGAGTAATGTCCCGTTACAACTGTAACGGAAAAGTTCCCGGCTTCCGTGTCACCTGTCTGTTTGCGGCCAGTCATTGTCGCTACAATAAATAACTATTTTACTATTCAAATTTGATAGCTTAGTTAGTCAATGTTATCTTAGGCATAACCTTTTCACATTTATTTGATTGTTTTTGAAAAATTATTTTTCTATTTATATTTAATTTAGTGGTATAAAAATAGTCTTATTATTAATATATCAAGTTACTACTTTATATGTATTAGGACTCTGCGAGTGCTAGGATTTCGAACTTTTAGCCAATCTTGTAATTAAAACTCGGGATAGAGATTGAAAGTTTTGTAGCCTCGTCAATTTCGAGCTTCCTATTGATGTATTGTACGTACAAATCAATTTTTAAAACGCAATGGTATGTATAGGCTTATTTATTAATTTAGATTATATATGCAGTTTCGCTTATAAATCATTCGATATCCTTACGAATTGTTAAAATGAATGTTATATCTCACATTAATAGCGTAATAGATCTTTAAAATACTTTTTGACCGGTAAACTAACTTGATTAAATATTTGTGTCCATTTTGAATTATATTCTATGGATGTTGCACTGATATGACAAGACAATAAAAATAAAAATAGTTAAATGGATCATTAAATGTTTGAATTATCATTATTTTACTGTTTTTACAAGATTTCTTTAAAAAAATATTATTTCAGTTAAAATAAATTTAACATTGAGAATAAATATTGATTTTTATCAAACTCAAGTTGTTTAAAACTTATATTAATACGTTCAACCACAAAACTAGAATAAGTTACTATTTATTTATATAATTATGTTGGTTAACATGCCACCCACATTTGCTTTGAGTCAGAGGGAGAAACAGTTTAGGAAGAACCTGCCTCAATACACCCAATCGAGATTCGAAACCATACCCCTCAATCATCGGAGAAACAGACTATCTGAATAACGTTTAGTATACGTGCTTACTGAATTTGGTTACTATCGCCTTATTATCTTTACATTGAGTACGCGTTATAATGGAATATTTTAATTAATTAATTAATTAATCCTAAAAATATATACACCAAATTTTACGCTTCGACTCGAATTGTCAATATTAAATACAAGCTAAACACTGTTCAAATTTAAACACATGGGCTGTGTTCGATATAATAATTTATTTGATTTTTGCGGGGAAAAGGTGGGGGTGGCTGGAGGGGGGGGTTATAATGAGAAGAGCCTTTGCATGTTCACTTGAAACAGCTCCTGAGGCTGTCGATTTGGTTTCGTTGTAGTCACCGCAAGTGTTGAATTAGAGTCGAAGATCGAGACAGATGTTAAGCCTCTTTTACCACGTCTGCCGCAATCCGATTACCAACATATATATAGATATATAAGTATGAGCACCTCTCCTCTCTCATTCCCTTTCTCTCTTCCTCTTTGCCAAACCATCGCAAATACCATCTTTTATGCCCTTCGGCTCTTTCTCTTAGCAAGATCTTATCATTAGTTATTACTTTGTTCAGTCTAATATTCTTGTTCCTACACTTTACATTACGAGCTGTTTATAGTACTACTTAGCTACTGTTGAACTTAAAATAAGAATTTACGAATCTTCGCTGTCATAAAACGGAATCAGATACATTGTTTAACTTTCAACCGCAAATGTATCTGCACTTAAGCTAGGCTTGATCAAAGATAGCTAACAAATAAGACAAATATTCTATAGCCCCTATAATACGTAGTACTTATCTCAGAAGTTTGATCAAATAAAGGCCTACTATATTTGTATATCTCCTCTCCTTGGAAGGCCTAGATTAAATCAATGGTACGACACATTCGTATTCCTAGTGTATTATAACTTTGAAATATTTTTTTAAAATTAAGTTTAATATACTACCCTTAAGTGGGTTTTCCTAATAAAAACCAAAATATTATCATCTTGTTAATCACAATAAACACTTCATATTTAATACATGCATTTTAACAAAATACGTCAAGCCTTTTTTTTTTAATTAAATTTTTAATCATCATTTATTTACAGTCGTTTGCAAATTATTAGCAATTTTCATATTTTTTGTGTTTGTTGTGATAAAATTCGAATTTGGTGTTAGTTAGCGGTGATTAATTAAGCTGGAATTTGTATTTTGGGTACGCCATAGGTTTATACATATTTCTACCCCATTTTCGGTCAAGTTTGGCACTACATATTATTTTGTATGTGTGTCAGTTTACAATCGTGCTGTATCTTACATTTTTCACTTGTGTGTATTTGGAAGTAAAAATTCTCCCTGTGTCTTCCACTCGCCTTTGCTTATTGACTGTTTTGTTTTATGCTTAGCGGTAGTTCTGGCAATTCATCCCGTGGCTGGAATAACAATGGGAATGGCAGGTAGTGTGGGGGAGAGAGCCGGAAGCGGTCTGTAGTACTGTTCTCTCGCAGTTGTAAGGAGAATTTGGTGTAATAAAGATAGGCAAAGCTAAAGATGTCACACCGCGAATGAGAGCACAAATTGGAGTCCTTTTGAAAGCTGGAGGTAAAACAAAAGCTCAAGTTAGTCAGATTGTAAGAGTAAGTACTAGTTATGTTACGCGATTTTCACATAAGATGACGGATCATAAACGTACCACACCACAACGAGTGGGCAGGTGCGGTAGAAAACGCGCGATATCGCCCATTTTAAATAGAATTTGGTTTCAAGAACAGAGTAAAAAACAAAGCATGACATCTCATCTTCAGGCGGTTGCTCGAGAACATGGACGAGAGTTATCTGCTTGCTATCACTATCCGCCGTAGGCTTTCCGAAGGTGTATTAAAAGCAATAAGAGCTCGTAAAAATCAAAATCTGACACCTGTCATGATAAAAAAAACGCCTTTATTGGACCATGTCACACAAGGACTGGATATCTGAAGACTGGGGAAAGGTAAATAAAGTACCAAAGCTATATTAAAAGTAAAATTATCATTATTACAACACAAGTCTTGAAGTAATTTTAATTTTGCGTTTTCATTAATTTGCTTATTGTCAAGCGAATAATGAAAATACTTGTTTCAGGTATTGTTCAGTGACGAGACGATTATCTCTGCTATTGAAGAAAAACCCCAGTACGTAAGAAGAGGGTCAGGATAGGCTTTGAGGAAGGATTGTGAAGTGCAAAATCTAAAGCACCCCACTAAAGTTATGATTTAGAGTGGGATTTCAATTTACGGGACTGGTAAAATTCATGTAATTCAGGGAAACATGAATGCTGGACAATACAGGGAGGTGGTAGTAACGTGTGTTGTACCTATGCTGTGTGAATGGTTCCCAATAGGTAATGGAATTTCCATGCAAGATGGTGCGCCATGCCATAGGGGAAAAAAGTGTTGCAAGCAAACTGCAAGAACAGGACATATCTGTGTTGGAATGGCTCGGCAACAGCCCAGATATGAAACCTATCGAGTCTGTGTGGAGTGTTATGAAGAAAAAAGTGAAAAAGAAGCACCCGACAGCCAAGGAGAGTAAAGTAAAACACACACCTGTGGGACAAAATGATTATGAAACTGTACAAATGTGCAAGACAGCAATGGAGAGCATGCCACGTCGAATCATAGAGTTAATAAGGGCTAAAAGGTGCCATACTAAGTACTAGAAGGAGTATAAAGACTGTAGGTAAAGTAAAGGTGTATGCAGGTATAGTTTAGTAAAAGTTTAGTATCTAATAAATCAATTATTTTATCAAAATTAGAAAATTGCTAATAATTTGCACACGTCTGTATGTTTTTAAAAACAAATATATATTTTTATTGACTATGAAAATATTTCCTTTAATCAATTTTTTTTTATAAATCAAATTTTTAATAATCAGGTATTTATGTTTGTAAAAATAAAAATATATTGTTATTTATTGTAAAAAAATATCCTTGATACCCAATAGGAAAATTATATAAAATTTGCCCTTTGTGGTATCAACTAAATAAATCTTAGGGACTTTACTTTGAATTTCCACTGGGTTAGATTTTAGTTTTCACAGACTGAGAAAGCAAGCAAAGTGGTTTAGTGCTATGAATGAGACCTGCAATAGTAGAGTTATAAATAAATAACACTATATCATGTACCTTATTATAAGGTAGCCCGTATACGTGACTTGTAGGAAGAGTGGATATCGGTTAAGAGGACTACGGTTTGATTCCAGGTGGAGCTGAAGAACACATTTACTATTTATATACTGTTTCATTTTTACATCCAATTAAATATCTACTTGTCTTAATCTTAATTTCTCTTGGTTTTTAGTCACTCATTGATATAATTTATATACAAATAAATTTCACTACAGATGCACCTAAAAAATAGAAATTTCTTGAAACTCGCGAAAGCTGGTGGATGTCTCTCTCGTTCCTACTATGTCAACCTTCCAAATCTGGGAATTACCTCTCTCTGTAAGTCGACATAGAACGAGGATCAGCAAAGTTATTTAAAGTCTGGCTCTAGAAGAGATTTCTCTGTGCTCTGATATATTAAAAAAAGTTTTAAGAACGCCTCCCACTTTAATAAATACATCATCTCACACTGATGAACTTTTTTTTATGGCAATGGAAAACCAATAAAACATTCACCAATCATCTTATAATCAGCTGTGACTTTATTGAAACGTGTCTTATATTCTTGAGCATGGCTAGATCTATGTTCCTCACCATTTATTTTTTACTTCTAAAATGCGACATTTCGAGTGATAAGTTGATGAGAATAAAAGTTAATTTGACCTTTTTGTTATTTGTTTAGATTATTCAACATAAAATATAGAGGATTCTAATAATACATTATTTTACCTTCCGAATAAATTTTGTCATTAACCATATTTTTGAACAACAAAGCCTTTATTAAATAAAACGGTGTTTCTGGGCGTTTGCATAGAATGTTAGCACTATGGTAGTTAGACCCCTTAAGTGGGATGGTGTGCCTGATTGTTAGATTACATTTGTAATTATTTTATTTTTAAATCTTTCACTCACTAGCATTTATTACTGTAATCAACCTCCTCGATGGCATAGTTGGCTAACGTGCTAGTTGTGTTGAGCTCGGCTGCCAAGAACGGGGAGATCGAGGTTCGAATCTTGGTCGGGTGAACTGGGGGTGGTTTTTCCTGAATGGTTTTCCACCCTACCTCCACGCATATGCGGGTTCACTTCCTCTAAGTTCAACCTTCCCAATTCCTAATCCATTAGCGTAATTAGTACTTAAGCGTATAACCCGAACGGGTAGTAAGACGCGGTGATAAATAAATAAAAAATTAAAGAATACTGTAATCAATCCGTAGGAAAACGAAACAAAGTTAATTTGTTCTGTTGGTATAGTTACCCTGAGCATTGCCCGAGTGTTCTAGAATCTAGAATCTCATTTTGTTTGACGCCACTGAGGGGGAGGTCAAGACTCAAATCCTTACTTGGTTCACCGAAAATGGTCTTCCACATAATACAATAGACTTCTTTACCATAGTTTTTCCCATTCTTTAATTTGTCTATGATTTGATATGAATAGATTTACTATTACCTTCATCCCTGCCTCAGATTACTTTATTTATTTATTTATTTACCGTCGCTACCCCCATCCCATGGGCCTAACGTGACAGGTTGGGCTTGTGGGACGAATAGGTAGGGGCAAATAATGGTGGGGTTAATTTAATCTGGTTTATTTAAATAGATTAATGAAGATAATAGTGTATATTGTGATTCAGGATCCAGAAATAAATGATAAAATAGTTTGGGAAAAAGTATTCGTTCGGTCAATGTTCCTACTCAGTATTCCGTGTCTTGACTTACCTTCGACGCTATAACCATAGATGGTATCGTACACCTGACCATCCGGCACTGTGCTGTTATTATCGAACTCTTGACTTCTAGTATGGGAAGTGGCGTCCTCTATTGGGCAGAACAGTGACTCAAAAATGTGGGATATTATCTACACGAGTTGGTTAGACTTGGTAGCTGAATATGTAGAAAGCACTTTGGACTAGCTCCATTAGTAACTGTCTTACGTCTAACTACCCCCCTCCAACCCCATCTTATTTTTCTTAAGGTCCAAAATTCACTGTTATATAGCCAAAAAGGAGCGGTGTTTCGCCTTAGATTCTAGTTTTGACACTTCCTTATGTTATGCTATTTGACAAAACCATTAATGGTGTTTAAAAAACGCGACCTAGTCTTAATACTCGACTGCTGAGTCATAAGCGTTGAAAGGGTTAGTTCACTAGGCTTATGTCATAATAATTGCATACCTACTCTAGATTGGCCAAGGCTGCAAGCTATGGCGTTACTTATTTATTCATCGCATCTCACTATTCACCTGGACTATCCGAATATTAACACCCGTGAGTTAGGGATGAAAACGCTACATTTTAATGGGAACGTCTCACGTATTTGGGTGAAATGAGATTGAAACATTATTTAGGAAAAAAAAACCACCCCCGGTACACCAGGACGTGGTTTGAACTTCGAATTCACCATCAGCAGCAAAACAGAACAGATGAGTTTGACAACCTTAGCCAATGTGCTCACGGATGAATGTGTTATATTGTTAATTTCCTTTGTGTTAAAATTATAAATTAATCCTTATTAATCATTTGGAAAACTTATTTACAGTATTGTTTTTATAATTTATTTAAACGTAAGTTCATTTAGAGTTTTCAAAAGATAATTATTTGCCAAGCATCTACTAAACAGAACTTAGTTTAAAAGTGTACACCAGGCTTTGATCGACGATTCATCATATTTCTGCACTTTCCGTGAACCCTACACCTACCTGTAAGATTGATCACGCTAACACGAAGCACTTTTCTCTTCCCAGCGTTTCCCCTTCTACCTTGTTTTCTATTACTCTAACCTTAGCCGTTGAATTTTTCAATGTCACCTAGTAAATGTCGTCTTGGGAGAATTCAGCATATTGATACACACACACACATAAAGAGCAACGCACGCGATCCTAGGGAAATAACAATGCGACAAATGGAGGGAAGTGGCTGGCAGTTGTGGAAGTGCTGCTTTCAGAACCTTCTCCCCCACACCCTCACCCCACTAACCCCCATACCCAACCCTTATCACTTTCCTACATCCCCATTTTCCACCCAACCATCCCTTTCTCTTTCAGTACTCCACGCCAACATGTTTTCGAATGTAAGTAAATGCTTTTGATTTGTATCGCTTTGCTCTCGCTACACTTCAGGGAATAAAGTGAAATGGCATTTTCTATCCTTTCTTCTTGCCTTCTATCTTTGTCTTGCCCCTTTTTTCCCCGCTCAAAATTGTAGGCAGCTTGAAGGTGTGAACCAAAAGGTACTGCATAATGCCGGGATCACGACCAACGTAATAACGTTCACTTAACGCTAGGAAACCCCGTTTGCGCTCATGATTCACGTAAAGTAACGTAACCAAAATACAGACAATGAATTTGAACTGTTTAAAAACTTTTTTTTAATTAGGACCCAAGCATTTAGGGCTAATTAAGCTGAAAGTAGGTATGTGCAATAGAAGCTTACTGGCTTTACTAAATAGAGGGTATTAAGAGGCCACGACGTTTTAGTGTTAACGAGACTCGGAATAACGAACTATACCGTAGAAGTCATCTGAATTCCAAAAACCTTTTTTTGGTACCGCGTCTTATTACTCGTTTGGGTTATAGGCTTATGTGCTAATCACGCCAATATTTTTTAAGGATTAAGAAGATTTTATTTAGAATAAGTGTACCGGCATTTTTGTGGAGGGAGAGTGGAGAACCACTTTTTAAAAACCACTCTCATTACACTCGAACGAGATTCAAACCTCAGTTCCCCCGTCACCAGCAGTATAGTCTACTGCGAGAATAGCGCGTTGGATCACGTGACCACCGAAGTGGGTTACAAACAAATTAAGTGATAAATAGTCCTGGTGACTCTGTTCGCAACATGATCGACCAAGAGGATTACGTAGGAAGCTTCAGTTTACCTTCACGTATCGTAACTTAAAAATTCTCCTCTGGGCAATTCTTACATTAAATAAACGTTAAATTAAATGCATTGTGATGACTTCCATTTATAAACACAATGGGAAAATTTACTTTGCGTGAAGTCACGTGAACGTTAATTGAACATTAGTAAATGTTAAGTTCATAATTGGCAAAAAAAACTTTGTTTTATTGTTTAGTTTCGTACAAAACATCGCTAGATCCAAAACAGACCCTATCTTTTTTCCACACGTATAAGATATATGTGTTTTAATCGAGTTATTAGGGTAGGGATGACTACGATAGGAATTTGAGCAAATGCACCCACGTCGTTGAATGACAGAGTAAAACAAATGAGGTAAAAACACCTTTATTATACTGGGCTGGGATATGAACCTTTATACTCTTAAACTAGAGAAGATGAGCTTGACATTTTAGTCCACGTTCCCACCGACGCAGGTGAAAAATGACTGTAGTTAAAAATAAGTGAAAAACAATTTTTGCAAATAATCTATATTGTCACAAAATTAATATTCAACCTTATTCTATAAATATATAAAAAGTGTTAGCTTTTTTTTAATGCATTATTAAACGGTATTTAACTTTCACATAAAGTATTTTTTAAATATATTAAGCCTCTTCCTATAAATAGACTAATTGAAGCTAGAAAAGATCTAAAAGAAGCCTATAACATTATATTCACGTTTGTATTTGGTATTTTAGATCTATAGTAAGAATTTTCTCTCTCTAAAATACATACACTTATCCTTAAATAGAAATATTGCAACATATTTATGACAGTGAGTTTGTAAAATAGAACGTTTATTTCAATTTTAAAGAAATCTCGATAGTACCATCCAAAAAAAAACATTAAAACATGTAATCCTAGAAAATCGCGTAGTCTAAAGCGAATGTATACATTTTAGAAGTCATACTCATTATCCGTACACTTACACTCATCACAACGATTCAGTACTTTCAAAACTATATTTTTTTCTATCATAAATGTATAATATTCAAGCTAGAGGAAATGGTTTTCCCTAAAAATCCTTCACTCCTTTTCTGTCCAATTGGTACAAATGCACTAGACAGCTGCCTTCACACCGTTAAATCTTATTTTATTGAAAAGACAAACTACAGGAGTTGTTTTGTTCAGAGTGTTTCTTGCAGCATGTATTATTCAAATATATGTGTGAAAGTTTTATGGAAACCACTATCTACTGTAAGCATTACCCCCATCCCAACCCTCTTTCATAGCCCCTTGAAGCTAAGCTGACATCTACAACTTTCAACTTGTAGCTTTGTCGTCCAAAATTTAAATGTGCTCTTTTATTTTTAAAGAGTTGTATTTCAAGAAATGTAGGGCGAGTAAGTTTGTTCCTACAATCTATATACTAATGTTGATACTACATGGATTATTTACACTAGTATATACGAAGCTACATATAAACAACGAAGATGCAGTAAAAACACTTAAGATCATTGTTTCAAACTTTGGTACACATATCCCAAGGCACAATATGATGTACCACTGAGATTTGTTCATCATAAACTTTTTTTTATTGTAGATTGATGAACGGATTAACACAGAATATCATATGATGCCAAGGACTATCTATAAGTCTTTATTTTCTTATTTCACGTCTTTGTTTAGCTTATCATTTTAAGGATACAAATCAAGAGAGAGAAAAACCAATGTTAACTCAAGTAAATCTAGTGCTGCCATCTGTTAGACAATCATAAGACATTTCTAACACACTTTATATTATGATTTTAAAAAATCTATCATATTTAATTAATTTAAAATAAAAGTATTTAATGGGTGAGATATAAAACTCGCTGTCCTGAAAAAAAATATTTGTAATGTGTGACCTTCCCTCTATTTCCTCTGCACTCTCAATTTGTAACCACCGTTTGTAATTGACAAAAAAATCAGGATTTTTTTTTCTTTTTGTTTTATGAGGAAGAAGGTCTGCCACGAGGGGAAAACTACTCGTGGCATGATACTAGGCCCAGGACTTACAGCAGCCCGGGCCCGAGTTCCATATTCACAAATTTAAAAAAAAAATAGAAGATGAAAGAAAATACAAATATCAAATGCTCATTTTTAATAAGGAACTTAATGGCATTTGTCACTATTATATCCTTGGTTTGATCCATTTTTGTCCTTCGTTTCAAAGTGTTTGAAAGGTTTGAGGTATAAAGTTTTGTACCGAAATTAAATTTGGAACATAAATTATTATTATTATTATTATTATTAGCATCGCGTCTTACTATCCGTTCGGGTTATACGAACTTACGCTAATGTGTAATGGTAGGGTGATTATGAGATGAAATGGAGGACCTACATTTTAACGTGGAATTCGAACCACGGTGGAGGCCTGGCATTCCCCACATTCACAAGATGTCTTGTCAGAGGTGAAGGAAGGGTTTGGTAATCAGATAAATCTATGCCGGGACCGAGGATTGAACCGCGGCCGCCAGCACAGAAGTCTGACACCTTACCCCTAGACCGCCAGGTCACCCTTGGAACATAAAGAAAGTCAGACAGTAGATCAAACTTAATTTATACTTAAGTATTTCATCATATGCGTGACATTTCAGTGTTCATTTACGTAGTAGTTATCTTACACTGCTTTATTTTGTAAAAGTGAAAATCAAGTTTAAAAAAATGTACAAACCTAAGATAAACAAAGGAAGAGAGACGGGGAGAGGGTATTTCCCCCTATAGATAATTTATGCTTCCCCTCTCCCAACTGGAATAAACTTCTCCCCTCCATAATATAAGCTTGACCCCACTTCTAGATTGATGTCATTCTTCTCTAATATTCTAGAATATGAAGCCACCTTGACTGGAATAACTCTCCCTCTCTAAATCTATTTCGATCCCCTCCGCTCATTTTGAATATGAAGCTAAAAGATGGACTTACATAAAAGTCCAAATAGCTTTTAGAGGCATCCAAAATTTCAGAAATTTGCTGGAAGAGGCCCATTCAAAAGAAATACAATTTTAAATTTTTTCCAAGAAAGGACATTCCAAATAGCTTATATTGTCACCCTAATAGCTTCAAGGAACATCAGAATTTTATTTTTTTTTTAATCTGGAAGATAACCTCTTAAAATATCTTTTAGAAAAACATAGCTTTCAAATATTTTCCAAGAGAAGAATATTCAAAATAATATCTAGAGGTATACAATTTTCAATGATTTGCTGAAGGAGGACATTCTCACTAGCTTGTAGAAGCATACAAATTTCAAAATTTTCTGGAGAACCACTTATAGTACCTTTTAAATCAGTATGGTAAAAAGGCTGAAAACCACTTTAAATAGATTCCAGGGGCATTCTGATTTTAAAAGGTTTATTGAAGATGACCCCTCCCAAATAGCTTAAAGAAGAGTCTAGTTTTAAAAAAAACAGATGCGAGACACTCTAAATATTTTCTAGATAATTGACTAGGATGGGTACTCAAGTACCTCTTTGGCTTGGGGGTCAAAACCTATTAAATTATTCATTTTTTTATAAATGACCCTTAAAAATTAAAATTTCCCTGCCTCTGAAGTTGAACAGTACAAATAAAAGGGGGCCCACTTCTAGCCAATGATACCAGTCCCGGTTGGATCACCTGGCGGGCCTGGTTGGAAAGGCTACTTTGGTTAGTTCATCATAACAAATATGCATGTTACCCACTTTTGGTGGCCGCATGATCTAAGGCGTTACTTTCACAGTAAACTAAACTGCCGTTGACGGAGAAACTAATGTTCGAATCTTGGTCGGGTGTACTGAGGGAGGGTATTTTTTTTTAAATTGTTTTCCCCCACCCAAATGCGGGTACACTTCCTATATATATATATAGTATTCCTTATCCATAAAGCAATCAGAGTAATTAGTACATAAGCGTGTAACTCGAACGGTTAGTAAGACGCCGTGCTAAAAAAAACATGTGTGCAACCCGAACGAGTATTTTATTTGTATATCGCGTTTTACTACTATCCGAGGTGTGTGAATGTTTATACGAATGAGGTAGTTGATGGTAAATGTTTAATCTAAGGAAAATAATTAAATATTTACGTGGAGGGAGTGTGGAAAATAATTTAGGAAAAAACACCCTCGATACACCCGGCCTGGTTTCGAACCCTGACCTTCCTATCACCGACAATCCAGTGCATTATGAAAGTTATACCAACTTAAAACCAAAGTTGGGGTTATTTTTTTCAGCATAACTTTACCAGCATTGATATTATACATCTGAAGTGATGGCTGCAGATAATATGGTTTGGTGCATTAATTTATAAATATGTCTTTATTCACCTTTCCTGTACCTTCTTCCAAATATAATATAAAAGGGATTTTAGTAACTTTTGTATTTTACAAATACGTTCCTTCCTCTTGTGTTCTAAATATCTGAGAGTTACAAATGTTATCTTTAGTAATACCACGGAAGGAAGTAAAATACCTAATACTGAGGCTATCTTCATATATGATGTATATGTGATAGGCTTACGCCAAATAATATGATCTGCTCTGCGACTATCACGTTTGATAATTTTTTTTTAAACTCAAAATTATGAGAGAAATATCTTAATTATGTTAGCACCACAATCACATCTTTAAATAATTAAAATAACACAAACTAATGAAGTTAATTTAGTCTGTACCTTTGCGTATCGGCCACAAAGTGATTCATACGTAAATGAATCCCCCCCCACCCTCCACCCCCTCCGGTGATCAATAAAGCGAGTGAAACGATAAAGTTTGAGTAGCGTTGTGTGTAGATCTGTGTGTCGGTCGAGAGGATGTTGATGCAGGATAAACATCCCTCCCCGCTTATTTACACGAGTGTACTGTTACTGTAGGAGTGGAGATACTATCACTGGATTATATAAACTTTGAGAATCAAACTTATCTAACAGGAATAGGAAATATTGTTATGTTTCACTTCCAGTGGAATTTTTCCCCCCCAAATCTTGGTACTGTTTGTCTTATAAGCATTTATTAATTACGCTTGGGAATAGGTATGGGTAAGATAAAATTTTACAAGAAATGTACCCACGATTTTATTGGAGATTTAGTGTAAAAACACTTAAGGAAAACAAATGTTTGATACATCTGACAGGAATTTGAGCCCTAATTTCCACACCAACGGCAATTCAATCTAACACGAGAACTGTGCGTTAGATATGCATGTAAAACCTGCAGCATATGAAGCTATCCATGATTTTGTATGACACATGGATATTTTGATGAACTGTGATACAATGTGAGCTGATTCGTGTGTTTTATAAATAAATCTATATTAATAAAACTCTCGGTCGGGTGAACTGGGGGTGGATTTTCCTAAATAGTTTTACACTCTCCCTCCACGCAAATGCTGTTTCACTTCCTCTAAATTCAACCTTCCCAATTCCTAATCGATTAGCGTAATTAGTACCTAAGCGTATAACCCAAACGGGTAGTAAGACGCGGTGCTTAAAAAAAAGAGTTAATTTATATGTCATGAGCGTTGCGCAATATCTATCGCACAAAAAGTTGTGAAATTTTAAAAATTAACATCACCCTGCGTACGAAAATGTGCAATTATATGGCCGTACACGGCACGGTCCCGTGAGTAAAGTTGACAATTAGGTGTAATGGAGCTGTACACACGTCACGGTCACTGCTATTTCACGTACACGGCTTCCGTTGCACTCAAGACACCCCACTGGACTAGTCTGGTGCCTTGGTCGTGTTTAATCACGGTAGGGCATGCGATTATAAAATGGATCACTTCACATGGCACGGATATTATCCGCACATTCATCCGGAATCATCATCATCATAATCACTTTTCAGTCCTGTGTCGAGAGCAAAACTGCAAGTCCGGTGAAATTGCATCGCTCATTTTCGAGTTACGCCAAACCAATCTGACAGACGTTGTAATAGTACATCAAAATCTTCCGAAAATAGTTGAAGAATCATCCTCTCGTAATTCTTTGAGCAAGGTCACAATTGCTCCCACTCTGTCCCGTCTTACATTCAAAGGATGAACCAAATACATTATAAATTGTCGTTTTTTTCTTCGTAAATATAATAAATACAAAAAAAGGAATTGCCTTCTGCGATTCATTGTACTGACTGGCTTACTGTCAACTTAATAATACTTAGCACCACTTCTTACTACCAGTTCGAGTTATACACTTAAGTACTGATTAAGCTAATGGGTTAGGGTTTGAGAAGGTGGAATATAGATAAAATTAACCCTCGTTCACATGGAGGTAGAGTGGAAAACCATTTAGGAAC
>CABFOW010000606.1:0-37780 GCA_902141385.1 Timema californicum
TCTTGTCAGAGGTGAAGGAAGGGTTTGGTAATCAGATAAATCTGTGCCCGGACCAAGGATTGAACCCCGGCCGCCAGCACAGAAGTCTGACACCTTACCCCTAGACCGTCAGGTCACCCTTTTAATTTAATCCTTTTATTGTTTCCTATTCTAGAAAGATGTATGCTACCACGGACTTTATTAATCTACCTCCTGGCAGGAAGACTTCTACAGGTCATTTTCATGACCAAGACAAATAGCCTATGTTGTAGAGGATTGATAAGAAATACGTTTACAATAAAAAACAACTACTTAAAGATAAAAAATAATGATTTTGTGGCAGTGTATGACTATTTTTAGAATTATTTAAGAATATGTGGTTTTTGGTTCAACGTCATATGTTTAAAACTAGCTGAGTAAAACGTAAATTCATCAACATGGGAAATCCTATCGTGACCGGTCATGACGTTACAGGGTGTGTATAAAGAATACCATGATGATAGTCAACAAAAGAGAAAACTGCTCAGGTGGCCACATGGTCTAAAGAGTAACGCTCGCAATAGACTGGACTGCCGATGGCGGAGATTGGACATTGGAGTTCAAATCCTGGTCGGGTGTACTGATGGTAGTTTTTCCGAAATGTTTTTACACTCCCTCATGTAAATGTGGGTACATTTACTCTAAAGTCTACCTTCCTCACACCTACCATATTAGTGTAAATATACAGGTAACCCAGAGGAGTATTAAGACACAGTACCAAAAAATACCTCATCAAAAACCAATTTAAGTTTATAAACCAGTAAAGTTTCCAAAAATAAACTACACTTGAAAATGGTTACGATCACACTAATATAAGATCATTATCTTACATTTTATAATCTAAATTCTAATAGGGCTAGTTAGTTTAATATGCTATAGCATTTTTGAAAAAAAATAGTGTTGAAGCAGAAAACGTTCAAGATTACAAAAAGCTAGTTAACTATAAAATAAGCCATTTAAAAGGAAGGATTCAAGGGACGCGAAAAAAAAAGGCCAGTGTTTTTTGCAAATTTTATAACAAAACAGTTTTTTGGCCAAAATAAAATACTGCTTCAGTAAAAACATATTGTTCAATTTTCTTCATATGGTGATATCAACATTTGTTGAATATATGTCATGAGCATGGCGGCATTAGATGGGAAACTTTTTAAATGAAGAAATAAAGGTATCATTAAATTCCAGGACATTCTTAACAAATATTCAACAACTGCTGAGATCAAATTGTAAAGAAAATTAAATTGTATATTTGTACGCTAGGTCCGGGGTTCAATCCTCGGTCTCGACACAGATTTATCTGATTACCAAACCCTTCCTTCACCTCTGACAAGACGTGTATTAATCACAACTTGTGAATGTGTGGAAATGCCAGGCCTCCACCGTGGTTCGGATCCCACGTTAAACTGTAGGTCCTCCATTTCATCTCACAATCACCATAACATTACACATTAGCGTAAGTGCGTACAACCCGAACGGGTAGTAAGACGCGGTGATAATAATAAATAATAATATATTTGTACTGAAACAACATTTTATATATTTTAACCATACACAATATTTTGATGTGAAAACTGCAAAAACACTAATCTTTTCTCGCGTCTCCTTAATCCCCACCTTAAGTTTATTTACTTGAAACTAGGAGCAAAAACGGATACCAGGCAACTTAAAAAAATAAGTCAACATCCGAGCTAATTCCAAATTATAGACTATATATATATTTTTGGCACCATGTTTTACTATACCTGTTCAAGGTATACACATATGTACAAATTACGCTAGTGATTTAAGAATGAATAAGATTGAATTTAGGTAAAATGTACCCGCATTTGCGTAGAGGGTGTGTGTAAAACCACCCTCAGTACACCCGACCGGTATTCTAACCTCGAATCTCCCAGTCATCGGCCGCCAAATTTAGACTCGTTCTACGTGAAGAGTCTCAGCGAAAATGCCCACTTTATTTAGAAGTTAACCCCACACAGTCAACTTTCATGGTTGACGAGGACAGGAAGTGAAGGTCGTTCAAGGACATGTGTTTGCAGGATGTGCATGTCTATTTGAGACATGCAAGAGGGAATATCGTGCAAGATACGCCAGGGGCGTAAACACGCCATTAGGAGGAGAGACGTTACGGTAACCCATTATTCCAATCCGTGTTGGCTAACATACACTAAAAAAACCACTAAAAAACAGGATGAGAGTGAATACAAAAAGCTTCAGTATTTGCCTGGTTAGAGGATGAGAAACGACAATCTCAGAACGTTCACCTCCAACGGGACGGTTTCTCTCATAGAAGTCCACATCGAAACAGTCCGATTTAGATAAGAATAAATTATTATTATTATTATTAGCACCGCGTCTTACTAACCGTTCGGGTTATACGCACTTACGTTAATGTGTAATGAATGGTAGGGTGATTGTGAGATGAAATGGAGGACCTACACCTTAACGAAGGATCCGAACCACGGTGGAGGCCTGGCATTCCACACATTCACAAGTTGTGATTAATACACGTCTTGTCAGATGTGAAGGAAGAGTTTGGCAATCAGATAAATCTGTGCGATAAGAATAAAAATTATTAAACTAATTTTAGTATAATTATACGTAGAATCATGTGATCTTCAGCTGTTACTTTTCATATTGTTTATCAATACAGGAAAAATAGTAGGCCTACACATAATATAGTAGAATGTTATCAATATCAATCTCGACCGCAAAAATAGTTTTCATTTTCAAAAAGGTCCTTTCTAAGTAAATCTACTATACAGTAAAAACACGGTAGCTGACAGTCACAAAAATTAGCAAAACTATTTTCATGCATTCATACATCAAATTATGTGATCTGTTGCTATCTTCTTTTTTTACTATAGATAATATTAATATTAACAAGATAATTTATATTAATATAGTCAAGTGTTGACCACAAAAAATATGTTTGTGTTTTTTTAAAGATCCTTTCCACCATGTTCCAAGAGATGAAACATTTTCGTTCAGTGGCGGCTTGCAGCCTAATAATTAGGTGAAGGGACTGGGCAGGGGTGGAAGGCACCTTAGAGCCTCTTTATCACACATCTATATCTATATATATTTATTATATGTATAATGTATTACATATGTATACATATCAAGGCATCAAATAGTTCGGCTAGTGAGTGTAAAGGGGAGTTATGTAGGGAAGTGGTTAGCAAATACGTATTAAAAAAAAATTAGAAATGGAAATGTATCGTAAATATTGAATTCCATACGAAGGGGATACATTCGTAAAGGATTTGGTTCGAATTCCGGTCTGGTGTATTGAGGAAGTTTTTTCTATATACTTTCCTCTCCTCTCACGCGAATGTAAAATCACTTATTCTAAATTCAACCTTCCTCATCCCTAAAACACTAAAATAATTAATACATATACGTATAACCCGAATGGGTAGTAAGACGTGGTGCTTAAAAAACGAATGTTTCTAGTATTAACGTATATATGCAATATTAAGCTTGGACTATCATCCTTGAAAGAATTTATTTCATTTAAATAGCTGGAATTTTCTCCACTATTTTTTTTTTAAATTATTCCTCAACGGAAATTGTTTTCAACCTTAGATAAAGGATGTGTTGGTTTTTCTTTTCTTTAGAGCATGAGGTCAACATTGATTGCTGGTGGTCCCCTGATTAGAGGCCAAATATTAATTGGTTTAGTTTAATCAAACTAGGTTTTAATTATAGTTTAGTTAATTAATTTAAATTCCTGCTTATTCTTGCTATTGCTATTTCATCTAGACCCATCACCGACGAACCAGACTAGAGCAACGAAGTCCACATGCACACCGACGACTTTTTTTTTGTACAACGGCCCACAGTTTATTTGGTGTAAAGGATGAATAAAACGATACAGCGAGCAGAACGCGGTGCCAACTTTATAATCACCGAGCATCCATTTAGCTGCCACGTATGTTGTGCTAACCGCTAGCTCCGGTCCGTCTGGAATGTCGCAATAACCCACCGACTGGTCTCCAAGAGCTATCGTACACACACATCATAGTAATAATTCAGTCTGGCCGAGTTCCAATCTTCAGACAAACAGACTTCTCTCGGGATTAGGGATGGATCATCAGATCCTGTGTCGGGTAGAGGTTGCCCTGAAGGTGATCAGAAACACTTCCTTTTACAACCAGTCCTTGGCCGAAATAAAAATATTGCTTCATTAAAAACATAGGCCTACAGTTTAATTGTCTTCACATGGTAAAACTTTATTCACACGTTCGCTGAAAATAGGAAGCAGAATCTGCCTCAGTGCTGCAATAATTCAAACACTGTATGTTGACCCATGATACATTGCAACGCTAATTATTATTATTAGCACCGCGTCTTACTACCCGTTCGGGTTATACGCACTTACGCTAAGGTGTAATGGTAGGGTTATTGTGAGATGAAATGGAGGACCTACAGTTTAACGTGGGATCCGAACCACGGTGGAGGCCTGGCATTCCACACATTCACAGGTTGTGATTAATACACATCTTGTCAGAGGTGAAGGAAGGGTTTGATAATCGGATAAATCTGTGCCGGGACTGAGGATTGAGCCCTGGACCCCCAGTACAGAAATCCGACACCTTAACTCTAGACCACCAGGTCACCCCTGCAACGCTAACTTTAAACAACTGATTATCAACATATTTAATTTTCATGTAGATAAACATATATTTAAGATCATTCTTCCGATGGACGTTTTCAAATCATAATGCTGTGTCGTGGCACAATCCAATACATTGATGCACACGCTTTCCATCATATGATTTTTCAACTGTTATCTAGGTAAAAACCTATCATGAAAAGACTCTACAGTTCATATGTCAACATGAAAGAAAAAGTTGTGTATGATTATTTGTTTCTCCTTATTGCATTCGCCTGCGCCGATTAATCCGGATAATCGGGGGCTTAATGTAGAAAAAAAAGTGAAAAAGAACTAACTGCACGTCAGGTTATTCAGTGGTCAAGAGAGTAACTAAAAGGAATTTCACACGTGTATTTGTTAGGAAGGAAAGTAGAAAAAACCTAAGCCTATATTATTATTATTATTATTATTATTATTATTATTATTAGCACCGCGTTCGGGTTGTATGCCAAAATTATAATTATTACTCTTATGTGGTAGGGGTGAGGAAGGAAGCATTTTGGAGGTAATCTACACGCATTTGCGTGGAAGAAGGGTGGGAAACCATTTAGGAAAAACCACCCTCAATGGACATGACTTTCCCCGTCTTCAGCATACCAGTCTAACGCGAGAGTGACGCCTTAGATCATTCGGCCACACTGAAGAAGGGTTGGAAGAAACTAATCCCCAATAGAGTAGGACGGGATTGAGCACTGTGGGATGTAAAACCGGGACAGTCCAATCCCAACACGTCACTCGTCCCTGGAGAAGCCAGACTGTAAGAGCGTCGATACTCCGATCTGGTAGAGGAATGCGGCTCAAACTGACGTGACACGAGCAGACGAGAAAGGTCGGTTACTTCGTTACCGTTACCAAAGGTCATTTATAGTCGAACTGCCATAGAAAACAACAATTTTTAATTAAAATAAATAAATAAAAAGCCAACAATGATAAAGGTCATCTTTGATCTGTTAAAATTAACCCCACCTGTCAAAAGCGACACTCAATGGAACACATTATTCGGGAAGTTCGAGGTTCGATCCTGTATTGAGAATGTTTTATTTCTCACGCACTGTGAGGTCTCATCCTCTCGCTAAAAATGGAGATCCGTTCCTTTCAAATGTACCCTCCTCATCCTGTCTACTTCAGTGCCTACACCAAGCGCAATAAGTATAGCAATTTTGTAACATGTTTTTAGTGTTCCTTCTTAAAATGTAAAGACTTACACCGATGGCACGCATCAAGCTCGTCTGGCGGTTTTACTCTGTTAGTGACGCGACGGGGTACGAATCTTGACATGGTGGACTACTTCTGAGGGTAGTTCCCCGAAAATGGTTTCTCACTCTCCCTACTAACCAATGAGTGCAAACATCCTCTAAATTCTACCTTTCCTCGTCCATTTCCCAATCAATAGCCCGAACGAGCAGTAAGACGCGGTTAAACAAATAGGAGACCCTTTGGCAGACGTCCCCCTCCCCTTTCTCTACGTATCTTGTCCGGGCTACACACATTCAAAATGTGGTGATGGGGAAGAGAGGAGTGGGGAAGGTATAATTCAAAGTAAATGTAACCACGTTTGCGTGGAAGCGTGTGATATTTTTTTAAAACCTGAGTTCACCCGGAAGTTCATAAAAAGATTTAATTTTTTTATCCATACAAGGTTTAAAATTACATAAACAAAATTGCAGTTTTAACTTTCTTATGAAAATGATTGATGATTATGATATGTAAACAGAAATTTCAAATTTTTACCATATCTTCGTAACTATTATAGATACAAAATACCTTATTGTAAATATGTACTGTTGTCTATTATATATAAAACAATTTTGTTTGAAATATAATTTTATAGAATCAATCATTTCTGAATAATTGCTGAATTCTCTAAACTGTTCTTCCAACCAAAATCAGGATATAGGGAAGTTGGCCTTCGTTCAGTAAACAAAATACAAATTAATATAGGTGTACTACTGTACAAACAAAGCCATTAGTCAAGGATAATAGTTCGTAAAAATATAACGTGAACGGTACCGTAATACATTTTGAAATCTTTAGTAAGATTTTTTTTAACACCACGTCTTACTATCCGTTCGGGTTAACCATTTTGGAAAAACCACTCTCAATACACCCGACCGAGATTCTAACCTCAATCTCCCCGTCATTCTGCTGTATAGTCTACTGCAAGAGTAGCGCGCTAGGCCACACCGCCAACGAAGCGGGTGTAGTAGTAGTGCGGCAGAAGGGAGCGCAAGTAATTTTACAGTTTTTATAGAATTTATTTTTTTTGGCCAAAATAAATCAAATATTTCTCCAGTAGCAACATAGAGTTTAGTTTTCTGCACATGATAATATCAACAGATCTTGAATATCTGTCAAGGGTGTCCTGGAATTTTACCAAAACTTTTTAAATAAAGAGAAAAATTATTATTATTAGCACCGCGTCTTACTACCCGTTCGGGTTATACGCACTTACGCTAATGTATAATGGTAGGGTGATTGTGAGATGAAATGAAGGACCTACAATTTAACGTGGAATCCGAACCACGGTGGAGGCCTGGCATTCCTCACATTCACAAGATGTCTTGTCAGAGGTGAAGGAAAGAGAAAAAGTTTTGACAACATTCCATGACACCGTTTACAAATATTCAAGATCTGTTGATATTATCATGTGCAGAAAACTCAACTCTATGTTGCTACTGGAGAAATATTTGATTTATTTTGGCCAAACAAATGTAATGCTATAAAAACTGTAAAATTACTCGCGCTCCCTTCTACCGCACCTTATTAGCTTTTTATAGTTTATATAAATTTAACTATACTTAATTTGTATTTGTAAACTTTAATGTGACTTGTATGATGGAGCCATATTAGTTGAAATATCGTCTTCCGACACTTCATTGTACTCCGTCTTTGGAGAAGGAAAAAAACAGTGCGTTTTACTATTGCAGGTCCGACTGATTGTAGATTAGCCATAACCGTGAAAGATGTAAACATATTTCCTAAGAGAATGGTGTTTTTTATGTCTCGTATCCTCGCAACTCTCTAGAGAAGGCGCGCGCGGCGCGGCACGGTCGCTCTTAATGGAAAGTGAGGCCGGGCCGTGTCACGACCTGAATACCTCAACACATGTACCTAGGCTTTGACGGCTTCTATATAAACACACACACATCTATCCAACTACAGAGAGTCTGTGTGTCATACTGTAGCAAAGAGTGGTCGGCCTTCGCCGCATTACACGCCCGGTCGGGTGGGGGTGAGAGTGAGAGAGGGCAGGGGGGATTCCGCAGATTTCAAGCAACAGCACGCGTTGCGAAACCCTGGGGTACACTCCGAGCGCAGAAAAAAATAATACGCTCACGCTCATTTCTAGAAGGTTAGATAGAGCGTGTGTGTGTCGGGATGTGATATCGAAACGAAAGTATCTATTCTGTTTTCATTTTCAGTATAGGAAGAAATGTATCGATATCGTGCTAGTATCGATAGGAAATTATCGATAACTATGGGTTTCGGTATCTAAAAAATAAGTGGGAAATTGTATCCGATTATCATGTTTTTAATGGGTTATGTACGAAAATGTGGATTTATTTTTATACTTGGAATATTTTTATTTGCACCACGCCTAACAACCGGGTTTGGGTCATACGCATACGTACTAATTACGCTAATGAGTTAGGGATGAGGAAGGTTGAATGTATATGAAGTGAATAAACATTTGCGTGGAGTGAAAGAGACGGGGGGAAACACCATCAGATCACCCGACAGGATTTAAACCCACCCCTTGTTCTTGCCGTCATTGGCAGTCTAGTCTATTGCGAGAGTGACGCCTTAGACCATGCAGCCACCAAAGACTGTCGCCTTATATTAATTATTCTTACGGGAGAGAGGGGGAGGGGTCCAAAGTAAAAGAAGTTACAGGTCAATAGACAATCCAATCCATTATTCCTATAAGACTCATACTTTGAACAGATTACTTTATGAGGCTATATATTCACAGACTGTATTGAGACATTGGATTATTTTCATCCACTGCTTTAAGGTGATTTAACATTGATAAATCATTGCTTTTTATTTAATATTTTATTTATAGGCTACTTCATGTTTGCCAGGAGAGGGTCCAGACCCGCTGGACCCTCTTCGTGTGTGTGTGTGTGTGTGTGAGTGTATATACAACAATTCCAATCGGGCATCGGTCGTTGCCAAACTTGTTGAGTATTAGGATGGCGACCAATCAACTATGAAATTCGCTGGTTTCGAATCCCGGGAGGGGTCAAAATGTAGCTTCGACGCTGGAAGTGTAAGAATCCTTAGTTCTGAACTTGAGTTTCTTCAACTTCGGCTATTCCCGGTTTTATAGCAGCGCATCATCATACTACCCATTCGGGATGTGCGTATATATACTAATTATGCTAATCTCTTAGTGTCGGGTAAGGTTGAATTTATAGGGAATGTACCTGCATTTGCGTGGAGGAAGTGTGAAAATCTATTTAGGAAAAAAATCACCCTGAGTAAGCCTACTTCCGACCGGGATTTGAACTCCGATACCCTCGTCATTTGCAGTTCAGTCTGTTGAAAGAGTAGCACGAAGCGGATCTTGTGGTTTGTTAATAAATGTAGCAGTCAACCTCAAGTCTAGGGTAGTCCTGATTCGATACCAGGTGATGGCACGAGTAATTATTTATACATGTGTTTGTAACACTGCCCGAATAGTAGATCCAGGCGTTAGTACCGGGTGTGCAGTATAAGGAATGGGGTCTAGGAGAAGTTGTTTGTTAGCCGTGTGCTGATATGTTAAAGATGTGCACGCTAAGAACCCCGATAGAAACAAAAATTCCCGTCTGGACTAGCCGTATATTTACTCTAAAGGGGTAGGGATAGGGAAGGTAGAAAAGGAACTGTACCCGAATTTGTGTGGGGGAAGAGTGAGAAACTATTTAGGGAAAAATACTATCAGTACAACCGGCAGGAGTTCGAACGCCGACCTGACCATCATCGAAAAAACTAGACTAGACTAGAATAATTACGCCTCCCCCCCTCCCCTAGCCTCCACGTGCTCATCGATGCGGGGAAATAATGAATAAAACTCGACAGAATGGACAAGCGGTTTGAATGTCAGGTTGATTTAGTCAAAGTATGCCGGTGAGGCGGAAGTATAGGTTCGAATCCCAGCCGAGTGCACCAACAAATGCATAATCATATTATAGTTTTTAGTAAAGTTAATATTCCCATATGCTTTATTTTGCAAATGTCCCTTTTTTATAGACATCCCCGCATCGGTGGTAGCATGGACTAACGCGTCTCTCTCGTGTTACAAATTGGATTGTCGGTTATGGGAAGATCGGGGTTCAAATCCGGGTTGGGTGTACGAAGGGTAGTTTTTCCTAAACGGTTTCCAACTCTCCTTCTAAGCAAATGTGGGTTAGACTACCTCTAAAATGCTTCCTTTCTCATTCTTAGCCCACTAAAGTAAATATCATAATTATATTCGTGTAAGCCGAAGAGGTAGTAAAACGTATTAACAATAATTATAGTTATGTATATTATATAGAATGTTCGTGAATTCATAGCCCAAACTGCACATATAGCTTGTTTGAACCAAAAGTAATACAAAATCCCTGAACACTTACATCCGGAAAACTATGACAATACCATTCAATTGTGTTCAAAGTTTCGGCGTACAGCGCCGGGAGAGCAAAGCTGTGCAAACATGCGTGTATAACAGGTTGCGTAGGAGTTAGGCGCGCAGCACTACATACCTCGACATCTTGGAGCATGGCAGCAGAACACACCACAATTAATAGTAAACAACACACTAGTCCATCTAGAAATACGAATACGATCTTAGGGTTATTTTTAACGGTTCTACATCACAGAAAGTGCTTGCCACTATTGCATGTGTTGTGCCGCGCACCTAACTCTTTTGCAACTTGTTATACACACATACTTGACAGTTTTGCTCTCTCGGCGCTGTACGCCGAAACTTTGAACATAATTAATGGTATTAGCAAAGTTTTCCGGATGTATGTATAAAGGGATTTTGTATTATTTTTGGTTCAAACAAGCTATCAGTGCAGTTTGGACCCTAAGTTTCCGACCAGCCTGTATATAAAACGTATGCGTGTGAACCGAGCGGATAGTGTGAGCAGCGGTGAAAGAAGTAATTAAAGTGTATGTCGGAAATGCCATCTCTCTGGCTAGCTCGTCTGATCTCTTGTGATGCTGAGCTAAATCTGAAGAGTAGATAGCGTCCTCTCTCTTTCTCTCACTTTGTCTTTCTCATTTTATCCTTTCCGTTGTTTAGAGCGATGGAATGTTTCGCTATCGCCGGTCAATATTTGCTGAAGGATTAGACGTGGCGACGACGCTTAGAAAATAAAATTATGTCATAACCCCTCGCCCCGACAGAAACTTTTTATTTTCGTTCTTAACATTTTGATGAAATAAAGTTGTTCATGCTCAAAACGTTTTCATGGTACAGTCGGTTCAGATATTTGTCCAGAGTGACCTTTAATATATTTTTAACAAGGCTGGAAGTGCATCGCAGGTCACACTGTCTAAGACACCACTCCCGTGTTAGACTGGATTATCGGTTGACAGGGAGTTCGGGGTTCGAATTCCGCTAAGGTGTACTGAGGGTGTGTTTCTAAAAAGTTTTACACTCTCCATTCACGCAAATGCGGGTACATTTCCTTCATATAGCGCTTCTTCCTTCCTACTTATTTAGTATAAATGTGTTGAAAGCCCGGACAGGTAGTAGCTTGCGGTGCACAAAAATAATGTTGGCAAAACCAGGGGTCGGGGGAGGGCCTATTTTTTAGCACCACATCTTACTAACCGTTCGGGTAGTATGCTTATGTAATGCTTAGACAGGGGTGGATCCAGATCATTTTCATAGGGGGGGTCATATTTAAAAATAGCATAGTTTTTTACAATGTTAGATTTCTGTTTAAAACCATTTAATAGTTTCTCATTCATATTATGTATGTTTTAAAACGTGGTCATCCTAACCAATTTTTTAAAATCAGATAGTTTTTATAAACTATTTGGAGTGGCCCTCCTTCAACCATTTTTTAAAAAAAAAGGGTTCACTCTAGAAGCTATGAGTAGTCTTCGCCTTGATATTTAAAAAAAATCTTTAATAAGCCTTTAAAGTGTTCCTCACATAGAAATTTTTGAAATTTGAATGCCCCCCGAAGTTATTTAGAGTGATCCTCACCTTAATGTTTTACGATAAATAAATACCCCTAGAAGATAATTTTTGAAATAGTCTTCCACCGACAAAATTTGAAAATTGAATTATTTCAGAAACTAGGCTATTTGGGGTGCTCCTCGCCTGAAAATTCCGCAAAAAAGGAATGCAATTAAAAGCTATTTTGAGTTGTCATCCCCTAGATATTTTTGAAATTTGCATGTCCTTGGAAGCTATTTAAAGCTTTCCTCCCCCGACTTTTATTCCAGGGAGGGGCAAATAATTTACAGGGGGGCAGAGTTCCATACAGTTCCACCGCTCCTGCTGTCCACACATAGGTACTCTATATTCGGTATTCATGGACGAACTGCTCTCGATTATTAGTATTATTTGATGTGTGGTAGTCTACCGTCTCTATGAGGAACAATGTTCGTTACTCGCTATGAACGACACATATTCATAACAAAAACTGATTAAACGTGGACGAATAACGCACTTGTGGACCCGGCTTAAGAGGTGTCTGCACGAAAAAAGATTAAAACAATTGTATAATTTATCTATATTGTACTTTATTTCTAAAATTTGAACATTAATTTCGTTTTTTGTATTAATTTGCTAACTTTCACAGGGGAGGGGTCAACTGACTCTTTGTCCCCCCCCCTCCAACCCCCAAATATACGCCTGGGATTGGGGAGGCTATATTAATAGGACGTGTACCCACATTTGCATGGAGGGTGGAAACACATTTGGTAAAAACCACCCTCAGTACACCCGACCGTGATTTGACATCGACAATCTAGTCTACTTCGAGAGTAGCGCGTTAGACTACACGGCCGCAGAATCAGGTGGGGGATGAGTTGATATTTATTACCCATCGACGGTGCTGTGTGTTTGTGTTTTTACAAAGGAAAGAGGGGTATTAAACAGCTTAGGGTAAAAGTTTGTTACCTTTCTCCACGTATTAGTACCCGCCCGGTCTATACGTGTAGTTACACTAATGGGATATAAGTGTTTGGTAGAATTGAGGGTGCGCCAGCATTTGCTTAGAGAAAGAGTGGGAAAGTCATTTAGGAAATAAAACCACAGTCTGCCCACTGAATGTATATATTTTCAACGGTTTGCCCAATCAGGATTAGAGCCCTGATTTCAACGACATCGGCAAACTAGACAAGTTGAAACTGACTCTTTTGTCTTCGCACCCACAGGTGAGAATCAACATAGTTTGTTACGAATAAGCCTGCGCAACACTCAGAAATTTCAAATCCATACAAATCTTAGATTTGGATTCGATGGGTTAAGCTCAAAATTTGGATCTATAATTAATTCATATATAACAAATTAACATTACCAGACCGGAAACCAGTTAGTGGTAAAGTGACTAGAGAAATTAACTTGAGTTGCAGGCAAGGGCGCCAATGTGGAGTTTCCAAATTAGGGGTGGATTGAAGTCCTGGGGGTGTGGCACACACCCTCCTCAAGAGAAAATTTCAGGAACTTAACCTTATAGAAGGAAATTTTAGAGTATTTGAACATAATTATTGTAACGTGTAAAGTCCCGTTTAACACGTACACTCAGAATTCCATATATATGATTAACACGATAAATACAAGAACTAATAAATTCCAATAATGTGTGGCTGATATTAGCTCACGGTGAAATCATGTTGCCGGGAAACGCCCAAACTTCAGGAAAATGCGCCAGTTGACGGTTCTTGGGAGTTTAGCCAAACGAAATCTTACTCGCAGGCCCCACTTCGATGAAATGAGAGAGCTGCTTCTATATGTTCTCCTCGCCGTCTTCTAGCGCTAGTTGTCATTAGGCGCAATTTTGCAAACTCACCTTTCCTCTCTGTGTCCGACTAGAGACCCTCCCCGAAGACATCAGTCCTGTTTGTATAAAACAGTCTTCCCTCGCTTCACATTTTGTATTCTATAGTATCAATTCGACGGAAGAAAAATTTGGACGTAAATCTACATGCACGGACAAAGCAACTGGTGGCTACGATGTGTGAGGCGTTGGTCTCTCCACCTCGCCACAGATGAAGTCTCGTCTAAGACTATGAGTATTTGAATGTTAGAATCTGCGTTAGAGTCTTAGTACTATTGTTAAACTATGGCCATAAGACATAGGTTTTGTCTGAGTTTCTGACTTGGTTTTTTATGCCATAAGGCATTGTTTTGATTGTTAGAGTTATTACTCTTTTTCTATGTTCATATGACATGATTTTGTATGTCAGTGTTTGTTCTTTTTCTATGTCCTTAAGACATAGTGTTAAATACTAGGGGAATGTCTTGACACCCTAAACTGTAAGGCCATTCTACGGCTGACTTAGTGCTTAGGATCCCATAATGGTGGAAATCAGGTTATCTAAAGTTTGTTCAATTACTTAGTTAGGTCTGTGACTGATACCAGTCCCTATTATTTCTCTTTAGTGTACATTTTTACGGCGAGCAACCTGTGGGAGCACTACTAGTTCATAGTAGTGGCCCGCGGGGATAGTGCTTAGTCTCCGGCCCCCTTCTGGCGCCGTTTGTATTAGTTAATACGTTTATCGTTTGCACTAATGATAGTGGACCCAAGATTGGGTGGAAGTATACATATACTATTCATTGCCCGGGTAGTACTAATTAGGAATAGACCAGCCATAGTATCTTAACAGCCTAGATTCCTGGTAGCTTGCCATTTACAATTTGTAATATGATAGTTCCTCTCCTAGGAAATTAGTCTTGTGTTTCGTAGCTCTCTATGTAGTTAACTCATGCTAGCTAGCGCATTTAACTACCACAGTAGTAACTCTTTAAACTAGGACTTACTAGAATTTAATATCATTAACTATTATTCGACTATAATTCATGTATATACCTTTCAGGTCTAAGTCTAGTAATCGCTAGGCTGGATAGTGGTTATGTATTGAAGCTTAACCTTAAATTAACATCTACTTCTTTTATATATATATATTGCCGCTGTGTTGAGGCTGACGCACCTTCGGAGCAGATTGTGCGTTAGTTCTAATTTAAAGAGTTACTAGACCCAACAATATAGACTCAACCTTACTTCTGTTGATTCCTAGTTACTTAAGTGTTTACTTTAATTCTTCCCTATTGGGATGTATACGTCTATGGGGACTGATTTAATTTCTCTTAATTAGCAAAGGACTATTTAATTTAAGATTTATTTAAACCTTATGTAATTCTATTAACTTGTTTGGATTTAAATAAACTGATTTGTTAAACCTGTATATTTCTTTTATGTTTTAGCCTTTCCAAGCTTCTATTGGATAAAGTTGTAAATGTATTCGTCACTTCTTCTGTTAGATAGGAGAAGTGATGGTACATTATGAACTATTTATATGAGTTTCGAGAGGAAATTTTAGAAGAAAAAAAAAGCTTCTAAAAAATTAACAAAAAATAATATTATTATTATTATCATTATTAAGCACCGCGTTTTACTACCCGTTCGGGTTATATGCTTTAAGTACCGTACTAATTGTACGCAAATGGATTAGGAATTATGAAGGTTGAATTAGAGGAAGTGAACCCGCATTTGCGTGGAGGGAGAGTGGAAAACCATTTAGTAGAAACCACCCCAGTTCACCCGACCGAGATTCGAACCACGATCTCCCCGTCCTCAGCAGTCGAGCTCAACTCGACAAGTGCGTTAGCCAACTACGCCACCGGGGCGGGTGAAAAAAAAAATAGTTGTAATTGAACCTATTGAAAATAAACATATTTTTCACAAGTTTATAGAGCAGAACAAAATGAAAAGAAAACTGGTGAAGAAGAAATAGGAAGAAATTGAAATGATATTTTTTTCTCCGTTAACTCAAATATTGAAAGTTGAACGAGTCAAAGATTGAAAGTAGCAAATTGTAGCCTTATCCCAAATACACTTTTTTTTTTACAAATTAATAAAAGAAAGTAAATATTGGAGGAATAATAAGGGGAACTGGGACATTCCTCCCCCCCCCCCCTATTGCCTATTTATGGGCACCCATGGTTGCATGTCGTAAATGAACCACGTGTGGGACAGTTGTTTGTGACAGTAAAAATCCTGCATTTTAAAAAGAAGCTAGGCCCACCTTTATATTAGATACCAACCGACCTTTACACTACAATTAAAAAAGTGGTGTGAACTTTATTTGATTGTTCACCTTTTGAAATTTATTTTTTATTTTTGTGTCCAAGAGTTTATTATTATGTCTAAAATATTTATCAATATTAAAAAAAAATATTTTATTATGAAATTGTATTTGGTAAAAGTAGCATAGTAACATATTCAACACTGATTTGATTTGAAACATTACAATACTAAGCCTAAAACAAATGGTTCAGTTCGGATCTGAACATATTTTAAAAATAAAATATTCGATCCTTTTTTTTTTAATAATGATATTCTATCAAATAAACTCACCTTGAGATTCGATTCGGATTCGAATCGAAATCTATTTTAGTTAAGAGAACCGATTCGAAACGGAAAATTACGTATTCGCACATGCCTAGTTACGAATCCCATCGTTGGGGACGTGGAATAAAATGTCTGTTTTTTTTTGTGACGAACAGATAGGTTTTTTTAATATCATGACCGGATGTAAGGATTTTTTTTCTAATGGTTTCCCACTCATCCTCCAAGCAAATACGGGTACACTTTCTCTTTACGTGGTACTTCATTATTCCCGACCCTGTAGGTGTAACTAAATGTTTCATCCCGGACGGATAACAAGACATGTATCGATAAAAAAAAGTGTGGATAGCTTGAACAATAAATGAGACGTGATAGAAAAAAAAGTGTGGATAGCTTGAACAATAAATGAGACGTGATAGAAAAAAAAGTGTGGATAGCTTGAACAATAAATGAGACGTGATAGAAAAAAAAGTGTGGATAGCTTGAACAATAAATGAGACGCGATGGAACAAAAAAAAGTGTGGATAGCCTGAACAATAAATGAGACGCGATGGAAAAAAAAGTGTGGATAGCTTGAACAATTAAAGAGACGCGATGGAAAAAAAGTGTGGATAAACAATAAATGAGACGCGATGGAAAAAAAAAGTGTGGATAGCTTGAACAATAAATCAGACGCAATGGAAAAAAAAGCGTGGATAGCTTGAACAATGAATGAGACGCGATGGAAAAAAAAGTGCGGATAGCTTGAGCAATAAATGAGACGCGATAGAAAAAAGAAAGAGGAGGTTTGTCGAGTTCAGCATGTGTCGAGGCGGGTATAGACGTATTTATTGTTAAATCCAAGGTCGGTCAAGCATTGTTTAGACTGGTGGAGAGTACTTAGCGAGCAGGCTAGTTGAACCAGGATTCATTGAGGCGTGGGTGAAACGACCCACACTAGTTTGCACTTAGCACTTGAACAAGTGCATTGGAATGCTCATTGACTGCAACGACTGATTTATAGAGTTTGCACTCCACTTAGTAATGAGCTTCCAGGTAACAATAAAAAGAAAATATTTGTGCTGTCAAAAAAAATACTTTTTTTTGCACCCCGTCTTATTACTCGTTCGGGCTATCAGCTTATGGACCCGCCTCGGTGGCGTAGTTGGCTAACGCGCTAGTCGTATTGAGCTCGACTGCTGAGCACGGGGAGATCGCGAGGTTCGTATCTCGGTCGGGTGAACTGGAGGTGGTTTTTCCTAAATGGTTTTCCACTCTCCCTCCACGCAAATGTGGGTTCAGTTCCACTAATTCAACCTTCCCAATTCCTAATCCATTAGCGTGGTTAGTACTTAACGCATATAACCCGAACGGGTAGTAAGACGCGTTGCTAAATAATAATAACATAAGTTTATGTACTAATTACACTAATCGTTTTAGATATTAGAAAGGCTATATTTTATGAGAAGTGTAACAACATTTGCGTGTAAGAATAGTGGAAAATCATTTTGGGGAAAAAAACCTCTGTATACCCGACCGAGATTCAAACACCGATCTCCCCGTCATCAGCAGTCTAGTTTACTACTAGAGCAGCACGTTAGACTATACGGCCACCGATGTGGGTTTTTGGACGGTTAATTTTATCGTGAATTCATACGTCAAATCATGTTACCTGCACTTTTATAGATATTATCAATACCTGTAAATTAATAACAATGTTGGTGACCTGGTGGTCTAGGGGTAAGGTGTCAGACTTCTATGCTGGCGTCCGGGGCTCAATCCTCGGTCCCGGTAAAGATTTATCTGATTACCAAACCCTTCCTTCACCTCTGACAAGACATCTTGTGAATGTGAGGAATGCCAGCTCTCCACCGTGGTTCGGATTCCACGTTAAACTGTAGGTCCTCCATTTCATCTCACAATCACCCTACCATTACACATTAGTGTAAGTGCGTATCACCCGAACGGGTAGTAAGACGCGGTGCTAATAATAATAATAACAATGTTGCTTGCAAAAAAATCTTAGTATATTCTTCAAGTTTCTTTTCATCAGAATTAGACTAAACAAGATCCACGCTCAATATCGTAATGACCTAGATCAGTGTAAGAGTGGACTAAACGTCAGGCTTTTATTGAATGGTTTGCCTGCAAAGGGAGGGCTGGGTGTCAAATCTCAGCCAAATCTCACGAGGACTTTTTCTTCAGTGGTACCCAAACTGTGAGTCACGAGCCGATATTTTTGGTGGGCCGCGAAAAGTTTTAGAAATGAGATTATTGTGTAGTTGAAAACAAAAGATAAAAAAAGAGGGAGTAAGACGAATACTATTCGGGAAAAAAATATTCTGGTTTGATGTTCGTGGCTATGACGTGGACCGCCAATTACGTCATCAACAGAAACCCGAAACAAGCGCCTCCTTCGTACATGCCTTATTTTAATAATTAGATCAGTTTATTGTAAAATTATATTCAATAATAAATTATTATTAGTATTGTTATTATTATTATTACTACTACTATTAGCACCGCACCACGTCTTACTACCCGTTCGGGTTATACGCACTTAAGCTAATGTGTAATGGTAGGGTGATTGTGAGATGAGATGGAGGACCTACAGTTTAACGTGGAATCCGAACCACGGTGGAGGCCTGGCATACCCCACATTCACAAGATGTGATTAATACACGTCTTGTCAGAGGTGAAGGAAGGGTTTGGCAATCAGATAAATACGTGCTGGAATAATAAATTAAATACAGTAGTACTAAAAGTAAATTTACAAAAAAAAAACCACCCCTACCCCCTGAAAGGTTGTCGTACTAGAATGTTTAAGAACCACTATTCTAAGTTAGTGTTACCATTCTTCTTCCTCACAAATGCGGATACATATATATTAATTATGCCTTCCTTATCCCTAATTCATTATAATAATTAAATATGTATAGCCCAAAGGGGTAGTAAAACAAGGAAGAAAAATAAAAGAGGTCTTGCTTTTCTTGATGTGAGCTCTCGTTCTGAAACCTGAAAGATGACTCCTTCGCCTGACGCCCCACCCCCCTCTGCCTAACCAAACAAGATTTGACCCCTATCTCTTTCAGCGGCCAAGTTGTGAGACTCCTAGGGCGGCCACCCCTGTCAAGGTTTTTATGAACAGATTGCAGAGGTAGGGCGCCCGTCGGGGAGAACTGCACGGACTGCACTAGACGGGAGGACTGACTGCAAGGTAATAAACCTCGGGAATACACAGCAGCTCGTAAATTTACTGAATTCCGAGAAATCCTGTTTTGCTGAGTTTGCAGAATGCAGTGTTAAAAAAGAAAGAAAGTATTATGCCTCCTTACCTACGGGTGATGTTTCCGTACTGGATTAAGTACAAATCAGTAGACTAGACTGCTGATGAGGGGTAATAGATCGAGGTTTGGATCTCGGTAGGATTTGTTGAGGTTACCCCCCTCCCCCGCGCAATGGTTTTCCACTCCCTTTCCACGCGAATACGGGTACACTTCGACTAAACATAACCTTCATAATCCCTAAAACCATTCACGTAAATAGTACATGTGTGTTTAATCCGAAAGGGTGGTAAGATGCATCGCTAAACAAAAAAGTACGAGTCAACTATTACTGTGCGTTTGATACCAACTATAGTAGAGTTCTGATCGGAGGGAATTTTTAGAATAAAAAAAACAAGGTGGTTTCAAAACTTCCAAAATACCCTGACTTTTACAGTTTTTCCTTGTTTTTCCACAACGAAAATTATTGTTTTGTGGTGAATATTGATAACATTTTATTTTATTATTTGTGTTAGCTATTGATACTAACTATAAAAAGTGACAGCTGCACATAACATGACTTGACGTATGCATATATGAAACTGGTTTTAGTGACATTGGTAGACGTGAAATACCACCGTTCTTCCAATCAGAATCTTATTTTAGCGATCCGTTGGTTATTTCGTGCTAATAACAGCTGCATAGTCGGATTACGTTTTTATTTGTTTGTTGGCAAAGTTTCCCTTCCCCCCCTTTTTTTATTAGCGACAACACGCAATGCTGTGTGGGCACATAAAAGTCATCCACAATGATATTTTGTGTAGTAGCCCGCCCCTTTAACGCGGGGATGTCAAGAGCGCGAGAAAAGCCCAGTTCTTGCGGTTTTTATAGCAAAACTTTTTTTTTTGCCAAAATAAAATATTGCTCCAGTACAAACATAAAATTTTAATTTTCTTCACATGGTGATATCAACAGTTGTTGAATATATGCCATGAGTATGGCGGCATTAGATGACAAACTTTTTTTTTTTATAATTGAAGAGAAAAAGTTGTCATTAAATTTCAGGACACCGTTGACAGATATTTAAGAAATGTTGCGACTTCACGCATAAGTACAAACAAATTCTTTAGACGCCAAGCATAAAATTGAAAGGGAGGTGGAAAAAACTAGTAGTTCGCCCTGCGAGGTCTCGTGTTTGCCTTCCGATGACACTTCCCCTCTTCCGCGGACGAGTAAAAACACTCACTCTTAACTAATTTCTCCTGGATATAATTGATTTGTATTTCAAAATAAAACTTTTTCTTGTTTATCGATACACAATAGGCCTCCACGGATTTTTTTTAATCCACATCCTGGCAATAAGATTCTTACTGGTCAATTTCGCGAATAAAACAAATATCTTGAGCTCTATACGTTTGAAATATATATATATTTAAAAAACATGTAAAGATACAATAAATAGTTTTGTGACAATAAAATACTATTTTTGGAATTATTTAATAATGTATGGTGTTTTGATTCAATGTTACATCTTTTTTTAACTCGTCCATAAGAAATCCTATCCTGACATGTCACAGGAAGGCAATGTCGTTAACCAGTATGATTTACGACCGAAACAAATCTCCTCCACAACTTAACACCCTCCTATCGTTATTTTTTTCGACCGAGACGAATTAAACCTATCTTCCTTCTGTCACGTTGCGACACATTATGTTCCATATGCAAGCATGAATTTAAACTAAGAGCAAAGTGCAAAAAAAAAAAAAACTTTTAAAATACAGTCTGTGGTTTGGACGAGAACATTATTCAGTCGAAAAAACGTTGCAGACACATATTTTAACCAACCGTCAACGCTCATGGTATGTGCATCACATGTCCATCAACTCTGTGATACAGTCGGCTCGAAATAGTAAATATATTATTATTATTAGCACCGCGTCTTACCACCCGTTTGGGTTATACGCACTTACGCTAATGTGTAATGTTAGGATGACTGTGAGATGAAATGGAGGACCTACAGTTTAACGTGGAATCCGAACCACGGTGGAGGCCAGGCATTCCCCACATTCACAAGATGTCTTGTCAGAGGTGAAGGAAGGGTTTGATAATCAAATAAATCTGTGCCAGAATCGAGGATTGAACCCCGGCCGCCAGGTCACCTTTAGTAGGCTAAATATACACGAACACTATTGCACGCGGATCACTTTTGATTAAACATTAATGGAGGTAAAGAGTTAATAGTTGTTGTTGAAATATTAAATTATGTATGGATAAAAAAACTGCGTTGACTAGGCTGTTTTAGACCATTTTAGAATGTCTTCACAGCTAAGCATTGTGCACAAAGCTTTATTCTTTAGTCTGTCTTAGTAGGAACATACTGTAGTTATCAACAATAAACTTTGTCTCCCATCGTCACCGCGGGAAATTTCGAGTGATCATTCCAATACGAATGCATTGCACATACTTCTGGCATATCTTGGTATTTTCTTTTCTCTTTTACTCCCATACCTCGCGCAAGCCGCAAGCTGAGTTTGGCCTGCTATGATGAACGCTCTTAACGTGCATTTTTTAAAACCAACCAACCATCTTGCGTGTGTGTGTGTCGCGTCTTACTACAGTCCATTTATTTGGATAATAAATGCATTAATTAATAGACAGCTACAAAAGTTACTTGATCTAATTTTTCGTATTCATAAAGTAATGTGATCTACACCTGTCTTTTTAAATAGATGTTGATGTCCACTTAAATGGGAGCTAGTTTGTGCCCGTGATGGTAGCATCATTTCAAAAAACGTGGGCGTTTGCGCCCGTTGACGAGTCTTAAAGGGCCAGTTTCATAGTCAGACTTAGTACGCCTCAAGTGCGGCGCTATACTAAATACAAGACATCATCTACCTAAACTCGAATGGAATGGGCCAGTTTTATATGCGAAACTGGCCCATTCCATTTTGGTCGGGGTAGGTGATGTCTTGTATTTAGTATCGACTCGCACTTTGGGCGTACTAAGTCTGACTATGAAACTGGCCCTAAAACTCGAAACTAGCAACTGGAAGTCATTAAGAGGACGTATCTGACGTTTATTTTTTTGATCGGTCCTGTTTCAGAACTACTAGTGTGAATAAATGTTGGTAGGATATATTAGGTTAGGTTAGATTAGGTTAGTCATTGAACTGGTATCTTTATTCTGCCAGGGGGGGGGGGGACAGAAATTAATTATTGTTTTTGAAAATAAATTGGATGAACAAATTTAGTAAATACAAATATTTACCTTCCTTAAAACAATTAGAAGGATTTGAATATTAAGTGGGTGCAAACACACAAGGTTATTTTTCCCAGGGCGCAACCAACACGTAGCCGCATATATTACACAATTTGATTCGGGACGAGGAAGGTAAATTTAGAGAATACGTAGCCGCATTTGCATGAACGTAGAAAACCATTTAGAAAAAAATACCTCAATTCAACCGACCTGGATTTGAACAACGATAACCCAATCTAATGCGAGTGTGACGCGTTAGACCACGAGACAAACAATGCGAGTCTGAATATATCAACACACGACCTACAAACTGAAAACTCTATAATATACACGACACCCTGTCCTCCGGTCATTAACTCAACAATATGAACGGGGAACCACCAATTTTACAAATAATATATTTTTCGATCATGCCAGGAATCGAATCAATTACCCTTAAATTGGTAGATAGACGTGTTATAAACTGAGATAAGGTGTCAGACATAGTTCCCTCACGAGGTTAACAGCTTGTGTAGTCCAAAAGGGCGGGGTTCGTTCCCAGCGGCTGTACCGATAGATTAATGTCCTTCAAATTCCTAACTTTGTTCCAATAAAAATAGAATAGTGCTACCCAGTTGCATGCGGAAAGAATGCGAACCAAGAGTTATTGAAAGAAGGAGATAGGAGACAAAACGTAAACTCACCAGATCACCCTTGCAGCGCCAGGGTGCAAGATTCAAAGTTGGAGCCGAACTAAAAGGCGACAGACAGTGCAGTAGCACTCGCAAAATGTTGTCACCTTACAACTTGACTAGTGAAAGTAGACAATTAAATTTGAAGGCATCTATGATATTATGTGAAGGGGGACACAAATGAGTTTGTGAATGTTAAGAAATTGACTCTATCAAGATATGAAACTGAATTATAATTAAGTTAACAAAAATTGTGTGAACTATTTAACATGCCTTTTCTGAACCGATCAATTATATCAGTGTACACACCTTATAAGTTAACTTAAATATAGAATAGACACAACATCCAGCCCCCGGCCGTTAACTCATCACTGTGATAGAAGAAACCCACATTTCAGCAATGATAAATATTTCGGTCATACCAGGAATCAAACCCGGAACCAATAGCTGAATAGACAAACACGCTACCAAATGAGATAGTGTCGGACCCTTTATTTTATAAAATATTTGAGTGTTTTATTTTGTTCTAGCACCGCGTCTTACTACCCGTTCGGGTTATACGCCTATGTACTAATTTCACTAAAGGGATAGGGACTAGGAAGGTTTAATTTATAATAAATGTACCCACATTTGCGTGTAGGGAGAGTGGAAAGCCATTTAGGAAAAAAAACCATCCTCAGTGCACTCAACCGGGATCGAACCCCCATTCTCCCCGTCTTCGGCAGTCTAGTCTAACATGAAAGTGTTATTTTTATTACAATCGGACCCACCTAGGTGGCGTAATTAGCTAACGCGCTAATTAAGAGTTGAGCTAGACTGCCGAAGACGGGGAAATCGAGGTTCGGATCTCGGTCGAGTGAACTGGGAGGGTTTTTTCCTAAATGGTTTTCCACTCTCTTTCCACGCAAAAGGTGGTTCACTTCATATAGATTCAAATTTCTCAATTCCTAGCCCATTAACCTAATTAGTACTTAAGCGTATAACCCAAACGGGTAGTAAGGGCGCGATGCTAAATAAATAAATAATTATAAGATCGGACCAACCTTAGGCAGCAATAATTCTTGAAATGGTTCGTTTGTGAGATGAAGATAATTTTTTGTACTTATCGTACCCGCCTCGGTGGCGTAGTTGGCTAACGCGCTTGTCGTGTTGAGCTCGACTGCTGAGGACGGGGAGATCGAGGTCCGAATCTCGGTCGGGTGAACTGGGGGTGGTTTTTCATAAATGGTTTTACACTCTCCCTCCACGCAAATGCGGGTTCACTTCCTCTAATTCAACCTTCCCAAATCCTAATCCATTAGAGTAATTAGTACTTAAAGCTTATAAGCCGAACGGGTAGTAAGACGCGGTGCTAATTATTATTATTATTATTTTGTACTTACCGGAATATTTTTACACGCGGTCTAAGTGTAAAGATAATTTAGTCTGGTTTTCTGGTGATAGGTAGGTCCGGGTTCATATTCCGGTCAGGTATACTAATAGTTTTTTCCCCCCTGGATGGTTCCCATTCTCCTTTCACGCAAATACGGGTGCATTTACTTTAAACTCTAGCTTCCACATCCCTATCACATTAACTTAGTTTACAGTTCGATTTTCATGGGGTGGTATCTTTAAGAAAATACAATATTTTTTTGCTGTCAATAAAGATAATATCGTACTATTTTTATTGATGTTAATGCCTATAAAAAGTGACCGTTGCGGATCACATGACTTGAAGTATGACTACGTGAAAGTAGGTCTAGTAACTTTTTTAGCTTTCAGATAGAGTTCTACTTATAAAAAATGTCTTTACAAAAATAAAAGCAGTCAGCACCACTTTATGCACAACCTTGAATTTTAAAGAACTATTTATGCAAGTAATAATGCGTGCCCTACACATCTTGCACGTTAGTCAGCTGACTACAGTATATTTGCTTCGTGTCAACGGGGCTTTGGAGAGTTTTTTTTCCCCATCTGTACCATTCTCGCCTGGTTCATTAACTACTTTACTAACACGTTAGGGTGAAAAAGTTAGTTTAAAGAAAATGCACTAGTATTAGCGTTGTAAGTTACTAAGAATATCATAGTAAAAAACCCTCTTCCTGTGCACGTAGCCTAGATTTTATATCAAACTGCTAGCAAATGCTTCCACCACTTACAAAAAAACTGAACAACCATATTTATATATAAAAAGAAACAAATTTAGTCATTTTTTTCCTGCTGTATCCGAAAGAAGCGAAATTTTAGGAAACACTGCTCTAGTGCTCTAGCACATACGCTGAATCTCGATTGCTTAAAAGGCTATTCGAAATGAAGAAACAGGGGGAGGAAGGTGAATTTAAAATAAGCGTAAAGCAGGACCCGCTTTAAAAAAAAAAAGAAGCGCGACATTCCAATGAGTCACGCCGCTATGCAGCTGTCGGTGTTCCTCAACATCTCAACAGGCTCTTCTCCAGGTGATGCGGGGTCAATGACCCCCGGACGACCGGTCAAGGTCAGGGACACAAACATACACACATGCTGGGTACCATGTGTGGTGGCATTTGAGCGATCAAGAACACATTTGTGGATAGGGAAGGATTGGCTCTGAAGAAATCCTATGTTTTGAAAAGTTAATAAAAACTTTTTTTTTTGGCGGAGAATTTAAGTAGATACAAATGCAATCAATACACCCAAGTTTTAAAATTCAAACTACCTGTTTCGGTAGCCGCATGATCTAAGGCGTCGCTTTAGTAGATCGGGGTTAGAATCCCGTTCGAGTAGGTTTTACAAAATAGTTTTCCACTCTCACTCCACGAAAATGCGGCCACACTTACTATGAAATCACTCTTACTCATCCTTAACTCATTAGCGTAATCTATGATATAAAATCCATGCCTTGTCTGGTGTTTTTTTTCTTCCAGAGGCTTTTATCGTACTTCCTGGTGAGATAGAAGGTTGAAACTAGACATAAAGTTTTCTGAGAATCCGAGAATGATGTGAAGAATCCTAAACCTGAAAAATTCAAAAAGGAGACTAATCTGGGGCCTCAAAAAGTTCCCATGCTTACTTTATGGGCCAAAAGATCAAGTTTGTCCGATCGCACTGAAACTCGATTACCAAGGGTTGCTAACACGGCTAAAGACAACCCTGCTGTAATTTATTTCGGAATTACAGTCAGCTGACCCGGTTTTCAAATGCTGGCAAACAAAGCTCCGTCCTTGGTTTTTCGAAATTCGAATCAAGTGATCCTCAAATGGTCCCAAAATGGAAGATAGGGGGAGTAAATGAGAGGTATATTATTAGAAAAAACCCTCTAATGAAAGTAGGAAACTAAATTTTTCATGAATGTAGAGGGAACATTCTAAATAACAAAATTAGTGTTTAATATTTTATCTTTCTATATGGGAGATAGTGAAATGGATGGTGGAGGATGCGGGGAATGGTTTCTAAATTGCCAAAACTAGAAGAATAAACTATTTATCAGTGTGGCAAAAGATTGAAATTCGTTAGGCGTAAGGACCACCCCAAGCCGTAATGAAGATATGAACATTCTTAAATTGAAAAATGAAGGAACCTAAAACAGAAAGAAGTTTACCTCAAAATTTCCAAAACTAAAACAGAAATATATATATTTTTATCGATAAGATTAAAAAAAAAAGAAATATTTTCATTAAATATAAACTGTCAAACTCAAATAACCAGAAGAAATTGAACATTTAAAATTCAAAATGGGAGTACAAGAAATGGTCTGAGCTGGAAATTTACCAAACTAAAATTATCAACCATTTATCATTGATTATGATATACAAATAGGACGGAGCGTATTTTCCCCCCCTTGATCGTAAAACTTAGACAGTTGAGAAAAATATATACATTTCATATTATTACGAGTACACTATATTAAATGTATAGTGCCTATAGTTGCCTATTACGGTTGTTTTTACCTATTTTATGAATGAGAGCCTATTTAGATTATTACCTCTCTATCTTTTTTCGTACGGTATGGATTTTCTTCCGAAACAGCGTGCCATTGCAGGAGAAACGGTTAACTTATTCGGAAATGGCAAAGTCTTACAATGCTAAAAAAAATAATAGTTTGTAGTAAAATCAATTTTACACCACCTATTGTGTGCCTGTTTTTTTAACACTGCGTCTTACTACCCGTTCAGGTTATATGCCTATGTACTAATTAATTAATCTAATGTGATAGGGGTTAGGAAAGTTTAATTTAGAGAAAGTGGAAAACCATTTAGGAAAACCACCCTCATGACACCTGACCAAGATTCAAACCCCGACCTCCCCGTCTTCGGAAGTCAAGTCCAACACGAGAGTAGCGCGTTACTCCTTGCGGCCACCGATGCGTTTTTTTTCTTTAATTGCTTATTTGGGTATCTTAATCTCATATATTTTTGATGCCTATTTTAAACATTTTTGATGCCTAAGAATTCACTCCATAACTATTATTGTTACTTTATAAGTATTGAGACTATCACACTTATCACATGAGTGGGCGTATACATAAAAGAAAGTAGCCCTAGTAACTTTTATAACCGACAGTTAGTGCCCTATGAAAAATTGACTGAAGTTACTGGTAGTTTTTATGTTTCCATTTCAAGCGTCGCCGGGCCGACGTCACCCAGTCGCGGGCGGCGGTGCTGCGGTGGCCCAGCCATGACGTCAGCAGTGACGTAAGGCAGATGTGTCCCGGACGGCACAAGGTCGAGCTATTTCTAGGCAAGGACGGGAGCAGCATCAGATTCGGATTGACTGGGGTCTCTTTTCTCTGTCTGTGCGTTCTCGCCGCGATATGCAACTGCCGGAATCAAGTTCACTTGTAGAGAGACTCACACCACTCGATTTGAAAAAATAAAAGCACAGAAACCATCAATTTTAGGCCTACCACTTATAGAAATGTAACGCACCCAATTTCAAATTGATAACTTTGTCGTCGACCTCGGTGAGCTTAAGATAAAGCGTTCGCCTCAGGACCCGATGTTTATGGGTTCAAACCCAGCAAGGTTCGATTGATTTTTCTTTAGCGATAAAAATCCGTAACACAACTTCCTTCGGAGGGAAAGTAAAGCCGTCGGTCCCTTGTCTATTGTGGTATGTAAACTAACCCTGGAAGGCATGTGAAAATACCTTTCACGGCAAAATTGGTAGGCCCTTTCGCGCTTGCTCATTTAGAGTATCGTGTGCTGATATAATCAGTCAGTTCAGGAAGTCCACGTTAAATACCTCAATAAAATAAAATAAATTATAATTTTGTTGGGCTTGCCGGGAATTGAAGTCGGAATCTTTGACTTGCTAGGCAGTACGCGTTACCGATTGACATAGGGCAGTAGTTTTCAACCTTTTGTGGGGTTTTACCCCAATCATTGTTTTTTCCTCCGATACAATCACGACCCTTTGATAACTTACAAGCGTTCATACCCAAGTTATTAAATTATATTTTCATCGAATCTTACTACCCGTCCGGGCTGTCTATATCTAATAACATTTGTTGTGTAGGTTGAATTTATAGGAACTGTACCTTTATTTGCGAGCGATAGGACACTTGGCCATCCCTAATCCCTCATCCCTCAAACAATGCGGAATGCGGAGGTTGGGGGGTTCAATTGACAGGCAAACACATTTCCTCTCGGTGTACAGTCTTTTCTAGAAAGATTAACTATTTCCACAATAGTATTTTTTTTTTCAAGATTGAAGTATATTAACGTTTATTAATTCCCTACGTAATCATGCTTAAACTATTTTATGTATAAAGCTTTTTTCCTCATAATTAATATACAAACAATATGCATTGCCGCTTGAGTTACTGAACAAGTTCCGTCTTTACGAATTTAGGTGTAGACTCTTTAACACCATTGCCCTTTCTTTACTACTTAATATGTTCCTCTTGTAATGTAATTGTTTGTAACAAGCCAGAGACTCCATAATTTTTGCTAAATTTTAACTGTTGACAATACACTATTATTCAAATTAATATATTAATATACACATAAAATTAAAATTCCACAACCTTACGGCAAACAAACAAAACATACAACCAACACATACACAAAATCTTAACGTGATCAATAAAAAAAATCTACACAAAGTACTAATAAAATATGTGTTTATTTAGCGAATGTTTTTGAGTTAGTTATTAGGAACACGAGACTCAGACTACTGTAACTTTACGACTGTGCTGGAGGAAGAAGCACCAATTACTGGCAACAGCGACAGCCCAGCATTGCCAAATTTGATATACATTCGAAGGAAGAATGACCACGGAAAACAAAAAGAATGACAACGCTGTTACTCAAAAGTAAGCATGCAGTTCCCTCAGTAATGAAATCAGGTGTAGACTGGCGTCCTTTCATCTGTCATCCAAGAGCGAGATCGGTTCAAAATAGGGTAGTTTTTCATATTGTGAATTTAATTGCGGTTTCTCCTTTTTATCTACAAGCGAAAGCTAATGTATTTCCTTAAAACTAGCTTTTTATAATCGTATTTCTTTAAATTAGAGTTATTTGCAGATAGACCTAATAGGCAGTTTAAAAAAAGGGGGGGAAAGAAGTGACAAATATTAATAACGAATATTTTTAGATTTTATCGTACATTAGGGGAGAGGGGGGAGGTTCATGACCTTGAAAAGTGTCGTCCTTCATTAAAATGTGATGGTCAACAGCCACAGCGAGTTAAGATTATTATAGACTCCCTCCTTACCACCCCCCCCCCCAGGTCGGCTAGAAACAGAAGCCAGCTGGACTCTTTCCAAGACGCTCGGTCAAAGCGTAAGGACCTCTCACCGAGTTGAGCCGTGCGCAGACGATTCACGCATATCAGCGATCAAACGACGGGTTTGAGGGGAGGGGGGAGTAAAAAAAATAAAAATATGCTTCACGTCTTACTATTGTCCAAACTATCCGAACATTTTCCGCCCACATAAGATAGGGATGAGGAAGTCGGAAAAGTACCCATAATCGCGAAGGCGGAGAGTGGGAGTGGGAAACCATCCAGAAAAAAAAAACTGGTTTTCAGTAGACTCTGGCAGAATTCAAACCTTCGACCTTCTCGATAGTGGTATAAAAGTGGGGGAGGGGAAACGGAACATTCGCCGACAAACCCCCCCAAGACCAAAAATAATTTTAATTAAAACCTGCTTCGGTGATCGCAAGGTCTAAGGCGTCACTCTCGCACTAGACTAGACAGGGAAATCGGGGTTAAAATCCAGGTAAGGTGTACTAAGGGTGTTTTTTTTTCCTATATGGTTTTTCACTCTCCCTTCACGCAAATACGGTTAAACTTCCTCTATTTTCAAAATGTATTCTGTAATACACATTAAAAGTGCCCCCAAAATTTCAATTTGAAAAATAGTAAAGAAAAATTAGCTTCGATAAAGTTTACGTTACAACCCTTACGTTATTTACATGGTTGCACTTAGATACTATGAAAAAAACAAAACAAATACCTTAAACAAAATTCTGATTTTTATATGAATAACACTTTTGACTACCAACATTGATTGAAAGTCACTAAAATTTAGCATTTTAGAAATATGTATTATTTGACTAATTAATTAAAAAAGTTATCTAAAAACAAAAAGTGATCAAATGCTTTCAATAATTACTCCTTATTGATTACTGTATAATCTATCCTTACATTATTATTAATAATAATAATCATTATTAGCACCGAGTCTTACTACCCGTTCGGGTTGTACGCCCTTACGCTAATGTGTAATGTTATGGTGATTGTGAGATGAAATGGAGGACCTACAGTTTAACGTGGGATCCGAACCACGGTGGAGGCCTGGCATTCCCCACATTCACAAGATTTGATTAATACACGTCTTATCAGAGGTGAAGGAAGGGTTTGGTAATCAGATAAATCTATGCCGGGACCGAGGATTGAACCCCGGACCCCAGCATTGATGTTCGACACCTTACTCCTAGACCACCAGGTCACCGACTACAGTATTAATTAACAAACTATGAATGTAAATACAATTATATTTTTTCCCTCACCACTGTGGTAACATGAGTTTTCAGTTTTCAAATATCGGGCTTCTTATGAAAATCAGTTTGTAGTAAGGGGTCGGTAGGAGAAGGGGAAGGGGAAGGGCTGACAATTTTTTTTACCAGCTATCTAGTGGAAGGCGGTTGGTGCACGCATTGAGTCATTACATTACCTGGCAGGAGTACAATATCGAAACCGGTAGGGTGTGCCAATCTCAGGTTAAAAAAAAAAATCTCAGCGAAGGTGAAGCTTGAAATCGATCAGTACATGACAGTCGTTCCAATCAAATACTCCAGGTTGCAGATATAATAAGTGAATGAGCTAATTAGTTGACGGAATCAGAGTGGAACGGTCGGGATTTTTTTTTTTTAAAGGAGACAGAAACAAAACTGATATTTCAAAGGGAATACTCCAACAAAATAACAGGATGTATAAATTAATATCCCAATAAATAGTGTATGCGAATTTATAAAAGCGATATATATAAATATATATCTTGAAGCTGATATGTATGTATATACGTTACATCATCAAATATACATCATAATATTAAGTTGATACCCATATCGGTGAGCCCGAAGTTCAAACGGCAGGATAATCTAATCTATAGTTTTCCGTGGATGGGGAAGTTGGGATTCGAATTCAGGCAGGTTGCCCCGATGGTATATTTTTCTTAAATGATTTCCCTCTCTCTTTCATCACGCAAATGCGGGTATATTTTCAAAAAATTCTACTTTCTTAATACTTACCACATTGGTGATTTTAAAATTCTGATGGTTCTGATGGGTAGTAAGACGCATTGGAGCATTGGGTTACTTTCGGCCACAAGGAAAAGGTTCAATGCTAGGTTTTTGGTTTTCCAAGTAATACTGTAAAACGAGCTTTGTTATTATTTCGACCTTTATACACTTTATGAAAACTAGTTTGAAAACATTTAAATTTTATTTTTGCTTCTATAGATGTAAAAAAAAAATTGTTTTGTCATTTAAGAGGATGCGTTTTTGATTTTTTTAAATGATATGGAAACATTTAGTAAATGGTCTTATTTTTAACTTATCCTTCTCACAAATGGCATTATAATTTTCTTAAATTATTCACCCCTAGCCTCTTTTCTTTAAAAAAAAACAACCTGGATACGACCATGGGCAATTATTATAATTTTTTTAATATTACTACAGCGAAAGGTGTGAGATGAACTTTTTTTTCGCGTGGTAAGGATATTCCAAGTTTTGAACTTTACTCCTCAATTTAATTAATACTACTAGGGACGTCAACATCAGGAATATTAACAAATTGATTATAATAAAGAAAATTAATAACAGAGATTACAGTTCTCTTCTAACATTCGCAAATGGACTACAGCGTTTGCTGGTTGAATGTGTCACTAATGTCAGATCAGCTGTTTACCGTAATACCATAATGTTATATTATAAGCTTTATCTTGTGATTCAATGAAATGATTTTGTTGCAGGGACATTCTTTTACCCTCTTTCTACAATTAAAAAAAACAGAGACAAGAACACAAGGAAAATTTAAAACATTGGGTGAGTTGAGGTGAGGTGAGGTGAGGTGAGGTGAGGTGAGGTAAGGTACAGTAGCTCCATGGCTTCTTTGGTGCTGATTGACAGCTCATAGTTGACTTCTGACCGCCAACATTTAGGTATATACATAAATTTTGACTGTCAGAAGTGATAAATGCTAAACACATGTTTTTGCAGATCATTGGTTTGGCGTAGGGATACATAATTTAGTCTGGTAACTTTTCAAAGAATTCAACTGTCAGCTGTGAGCTGTCAGTCAGCACCAAAGAAGCCATGGGGCTACTGTACGTATGGAAAAACTTCAATACATATATCCCAACTTTTTTTTTTTGTAGTTGCATTGTATATTATTGGAATATAACCCAATCGAAATTAATCCCAAATTAAGAACGCGAAGTAAGATATTTATTTGAAAATGCAATTCTAGACACACACAAAAAGTAACAAAAGAGGTGTGCATTATTTGATTTTGCCCAAGTATTTACATTTTGAGAGTAGAGACCTAATTAATAAAACCACCCCTACCTAGTACGGCCGATCAGAATCCGAACACCAACCTCTAAGTTGCCGGCAAACGATACAAGACGAGACTGACAGTCAGTTCGCGAGCCCACTGATGCGGACTCATGAACAGAAAAACCTCGACCTTACCTTCCAGCTCCAAGGTCAGGATTTTTCACCGAAAAAAAAAGAGTGAGTTTTGAGATAATGATGCATGCATGAGCTGGGTCAGCTGAATCTATATGAATGATCAATGAGTACGATAAGCCATGCGATCGAGGCATGGAGGATTACAGCACGAGTATGACCTCTCTTAAAAAACCACTGCAAACTGACCGATTAATGACATAAAGATCACTAAAATATCGCTTTGTGTCGAAAAATGCAAACACAGGATCAAGCAGGGTTGTCAACTTTTTAGTCTCAAGCGATAGTACAAGGACCTTGAAATGGATATTATTTTCACCGGCAAGATACATTTTGTTACTATGATTAGGCCTAAGTTTAAAAAAAATAATAATGGGCACTTAATAAACAAGACGTGTTGATACTAGCTTTTAAGTTCACAATAATGATTAATCTACTTATTTTTATAATAAAATAATGATTAATGCATTATATTATTTATTTGTAGCAGAGCCCTACGATATTTTTTTTAGGAAATCTCCCAATATTGGATTGTAAAGGTGCTGAAATTATATCAAAAGTAGAATCCAGATCGTATGGTTGGCAACAGTGGGATCAAGATTTTATTTTCACATTATATGCACTATACGCAAGAGCCATGCGCTGTGCGGAAGTGTAGGGGAGGCGAGAAAAGATCGGTATTTTTTTGCAGTTTTTGAAGCAAAACTTTTTTTCCACCAAAATAAATCAAACATTGCTACAGCAGAAACATAAGAGTTTAATTTTCTTCCCATTGTGATATCAACAGTTCTTGAATATCTGTCATGAGCATATTAGCATTTTATGATGAGCTTCTTCTTCTTCGTGTAGTTTCTTCCTTTCTTGATATCTGTTAGCATTTCAAACTTTCTTCCTCTTTCTCTCTCTACCTTTCCCTTCATGATCCTCTTCGTTAAACAATCCCTAAGTAGTGTGTGGCCCAACCAAGAAGTTTTTTCTCTTCGTTATCATCCTTGTAAGGCTCCTTTCTTCTTCTACCCTCCGCAAAACACCCACATTCTTCACCCTGTTCGTCTAGCTTTTTAAACGAATAGAAAAAGCTGTCGTTAAATTCTAGAACACACTTTGAAAGATAAAGATTATTTGGATCTTTCAAGATTCGCTAGTAATGTAAAGTGCAATTAACTGTACAGACATATTATTTCTCTAAGTCCAAAGAAGCTAAAAAAAAGGGAATTTTTCAAACTTGAAATTTAAGTTTTCGAGTTAGTTTATACGTATTGTTTTAATTTTATTTTAAAACTAACAATTCGATCGTAAATCTGAAAATAAATATCAACTTTAGTTTAAAATATTGACTGGGCCCATGAGGTCCCGGCGTCTGTGGTTTGGTGTTTTCCCAAGCGTTGCACAGTCGTCTCTGTGGTGTGTTTTCACTTTCTCCTAGCGGTCTAGGGGTAAGGTGTCAGACTTCTGTGCTGGCGGCCGGGGTTCAATCCTTGGTCCTGGCACAGATTTATCTGATTACCAAACCCTTCCTTCACCTCTGACAAGACATCTTGTGAATGTGGGGAATGCCAGGTCTTCACCGTGGTTCGGATTCCACGTTAAACTGTAAGTCCTCCATTTCATCTCACAATCACCCTACCATTACACATTAGTGTAAGTGCGTGTAACCCGAACGGTTAGTAAGACGCGGCGCTAATAATAATAATAGGAAAAAATATTGTTTTCACAAAAGTTTTCTACATAAAGATTAAGATGGATCTTAATGTTTTATGTGCCTCCGAACCCAAAAAAGTAGGTTTTTACAGCTATTCTGCCCGTCTATCCGCCTGCTTGTCCCTTAAGCCGCGTACAGACGGGTGTGACGTGTAATATAACGTGACGTCACATGAGCACGCCGTGAATCCTAACACGAATCGTCTGATACACTCAGTCGATGCGAATATTCCGAACAGACGGGTGCTAGTCACTGGTGCTGGTTTTATGTTTTTAATGATGGAAGGTGAAACCGATTTCTCTTCACTCCACATATTCGTAACTTTAAGAAGTCAGTCTAAGTTCATAAAGTAAATAAGTAGATCTCGATGAGTAAATTAAAATATAAAGAAATTAAGTAAGTAGACAACCCACCATTCGCCATTCCCGCATTCACCACCAGGGCCGTAACTGAGGCTTTGGGGCAACAGGTAGTAATGCCCACCCCCTTTCTCACCCCCTCTAAACCCAACATTCCCACTTTCTTTTGATGAGTCTTGTTGATGTGTGTTGTTAGTTATTGGACGTTTTTGATCCGGTTAAGTTAATAATGAATTTAATATAAAATCATGCAATATGACTAAGGTAAGCTGTAACCTTAAGGTTAAATATTTATAAAGTCAAAATGCAGAGTATTCTTTACATTACGCTGGGCCAATGCAATCACATACAAAATACAATAGTATTTACAATACACTTTGAGAAACAGCGAGAGTTAAATATATTGAGACGACATGCGTTTGGTTAAAGCTTTGGTTTGCTTTCGTTCAAACTATTTTTTTTAATCCTCTTCGTTAGGGGGCCCCTTATGCTCCGGAGCCCTGGGGGTACTGCCCCATTGGTAGTTACGGGCCTGTTCGCCACGAATCATGTCCAAACGTACACTGCGAGCGCCTTTGTGTTGCTCTAAGAACCGAGAGCAGAACGAACCTCAACGCGAGCATTGCATTACACGCTCGTTGTGCGTCTAAACGAACGAATATCGTTTTATATTACACGTCGCCCGTCTGTACGCGGTTTTACAGTATAAACTGTACCCCCCAATAACCTAATTGAAAGATAAACAAAATAGAAAACTTAAAAATGAGTAAAATCCCCTCCAGTTCTCTTGACTGGGATTCGATTTCGGGGTCACACTCTGTTGGTTCTAATTCCGGTAGAGTATGGGAAGAGTCTGGGGTTCAATCCGTGTCGGGTGCACTGGGCGTTGTTTTAACTCGTTGTAATTCCCTATTACCTCTTCTCTTCCCCCTAAAAATAATGTTGATGCATTTTTTAAATTCATAAGTCGCCGAAGACAAATACAGTCAATAAAACTTAAAAAACGAGATACAAATATCAGACAACAGTTAATTAAGTAACATTATTTTGTTCGTTTTATATCATCTTACTATACATATATAATATAAAGGTGGCGAACTTTCGAGCTCCTAATGCCAAAGAATAAGTAGGTACTAAATTATTTAATCAAAACCTGCTTCAGTGGCCGAATGCTCTAACACTAAAGGCATCACTCTCGCAATATACTGGACTGTCGATGACGAGAAGTTCAGAGTTCGAATCTGAATCGGGTGTACTGAGGGTGGTTTTCCAATCTCCTTCCACGCAAATGCGGGTTTAATTCCTCTAAATCAAATCCTTCTTCTCCCCTAACATATTAAATTAATTAGTGCATATGCGTATAGCCTAAACGAGTGATAAAACGCGGTTTAAAAAATATATACTTTTTATCAAAGGTGTGTTCACGTTTTGTAAACACTGTGGTAACAATAAATAAAGAGTACTTTGGAGTTGCAAATAAAGTACAAAATATTATCATCTTTTTCATATTTTTACCCCAAATAAACAAGCTATTTTATTCCAAAAGCTTGATCTCAAGCGAGATAGTCTCCAAAAAGTAGCTCTAATATTGTCTGTCGATTCTTTCCCATGCTTGTTTTTTTTACAGACAGGAAAGGTCAATGACACTAACATAATCGATTTTTTTTTTTGCTTCCATCGTCGATACTCGACCAATCTGGGCGAGCTGGTTACAACGGACCCAAACCAGCGGCTCACAAATTGAGCAAGAACAAAAGTTTCATAACTTGACAACTTTGTTAGGCTGCGTTCACACCGCCCGTAGTTTGGCCTATGAGCAATCTACAGAACTTCCGTGTCATTAAGTCGTAACGCAGCCGATAATTCACCTTAGTTTTTTTTCTCCCACAATTCACAAAATTAGTAGTAAGGCCCAGAGGAAGTCCAAATTTTTGTGTTTTTTTGTTCAATCCTAAGGTCTAGGTAGGATATTTTATTTAGACACTTCAACCGCTTTTTATGTGACATCATAATAGGGTACATACAATAAATCACACAAAGGCGTAGAAAGTTAGGGGTTTAAGGGTGTGCAAAGTCCACCCTGGAATTAGACCCCCCCCCCCCCCCGGGGGATCCATTTTTAAGATTAAAAACTTTTTTTTTCTAAAGATT
>CABFOW010000606.1:37858-128784 GCA_902141385.1 Timema californicum
CCCCCCCCCCCCCCAGGGGAATTCATATCTAAGTATAATAACTTTTATTGTCTCAAGATTCCATTTTCTAGCGAACCCCTACTACCATGGAAATATTAGCTTTCTGCATCCTTGCAATCACCGATTAATGTAAATTAGACCCATATATAAAAATAGGGCTTGACTATTAAAAGTTTGTAAACTTTGATAAGATAAACCTAGAAGTAAATACTTTTATCTAAACCAAAAATAATTAAAATTTGTTTGGTAGAGCTCAGAAGATTTCTGTCAACAGATATTATTGTTTTTCTGTAAATGCGGGTTTCTCTTTTAACATCTTAAAAAAATTTTTTTTTTTGGATATATCTTTGTTGTATAAGCTTTCATGAAAAAAAAATAATTATTTGAAGAAGTAGCAGCTCTGGTTTAGAAAAATGAGATTACCGGCCAGGGGGATCATTGTGCCGACCACATGCCACCCTCTATCTGCAAATGTTGGCACTATCATCGCTATCGACGGTGGCCGCTCGGTCGGTATAACTTGCTTTATGCCCAACATCATGGAGTTTATATTATTTACAACAATAAAATTTAAAATGTATACAATTTTAAGACTTTCTTTCTATTTCCCCCCCTGTATATCTCAGTGGTAGAGCATTGGCGCACCAAGCTAAAGGTTTCAGTTTCGATTCCCATGTTCAGGAATATTTTTTTCAATCTATTCGAATTCATAAGAGAAAACAACCGTCCACAAACCCACGTGTTGACAAGCATTGCAGATGTTTGGTGCGCAAATTTCCACGGGAGGACAACTCCAAATAGCTTCTAAATTCATCTAATTTCACCGAAATTTTTAGGTTAGAGTCACTTTAAATAGCTTCAAGAGGCATCTAATTGTCAATCATTTGTTGGGGGTAGATACATGGACACCCTTAAAAGTCCCTTAAAATCCCTTTTTTTGGTTAAATGCCTATCTCCCTACACTGCCAAAATAAGTTTCTTTCGTCTTAGTCTTCGTCTTTACATTTAACACCATCGTATATTTTCGCACATGATGTATTCTTAGCATCCTCAGATGTACCTTCAGGAACTTTTGATTAGAAGTTAATAAAAACAACAATTTAGAATTAAACGCTTGGTTTTATTTTAGTTTGAAGTAGCTGCGACAGCCGAAATCCCATCGGCCCAGCCCAGTCCACCACAGTATAATATACATTTAACGGCGTTATTTTATACGTATTGATAATAGGGTTCCTACACAAAATAATGAAATTTTTCCCACGACTTTTCAAGGATTTTGTACAATTCCTCCAGGACAAGTGTTCCACGCCGTTTAAAAAAATATATATATTTCATAATGCAACGATTTATTCAAATAATTAAAACATAATACAAAATCACTTGCTAATTATCATGGGTAAAATGTGCATTTACTCTTTCACGGTGATGAATTAACGACTGTGGGGCTGGATGTTGTGTATTTTCTTGACATTAGTTTATAAGTCGTGTGCAGATATGTATGATCAGTCGGCTTATAAAGTGCACGTTGAATAGATCAACTCTCACTGTTCATATTGTGAATGATAGTTGATGTTATGTAAATTACAAAACAAAATTAAGATTTGTAAAAATTACAATAATAAAACCTAGTTTTATATTAATGAATGATTTAGTAGCTTGATAAAAAATTTAAAGGGATTCAGATACCTTATGAATTTACTCAGATAGGCCTATCTCTGAAATTTTATCTACTGACTTACTCCTGTTTCCTCCTGATTTAATGACATGTTTAAAAAAAAAGGGAAACAAAGAAATTTCCATGATAACCAAAATAATTCCAGGAAAAGATTGGAAAAATGAGAAATTCCATATAATTTAGAGGCCTGGAAGAAATATTTTAAAATTCCAGGTTTTCCAAGACGCGTAGGGAACCTTAGACCTATTTTTTTTTAAAAAAGTGACAGCTGCAGATCACATGAACCGACGTGATAAAATATGAAATTAAAATCCAATAACTTTTCTTGCTGTCTGATAAGACTCTTTCTTGAAAATTCAACTGTATATACAGAAAAGGGCCGAAACAATTAGTAGTTTGAAAATTAAAACTTTAATTGAAAATGAATAGTCACGAGCTAAATAAAAGCAAGTTACATACTATATTTTCTCACTATTTGAAGGTAATGTCGCTCAGGTAAACTCCACCGGAGGTCAAGCAAACCTCAGCACGTTGTCCATCACTTTACTCAGCATAGATCATCTAATTGTTTCCGCTCCATCCTGTATATACATTCTTGTTTGTTTGTACGAGGTTGGCAGCCTTGCCACCACCCAGTTCTTCACCTCACAACAACGCTTGTGTTTTATGTCGTGTTTTGTCTATTACTTGATTATATGAGTGAAGAGTGAATACTATATAATTCTAGGGTTTACCTTCGACACCAGGCCGCTTTGTTATGCACCCAGAAATTAACGTTAGGTGTGTGTGCACATGTATCAAGGCTATTTTTAATCATGTTTTTCCAAAATTGAAATTTTAGGGGCACTTTTAGTGTGTAATGTGGTAGATTTTTTCAATATCAAAACAAGCATACATAGTCTTACAATTTGGCCTATGAATATGACACACCTTTGCACAGTTTATTTTAGTTTTTATCAACATTTGCAATCTTTGGGATGCAAATATCCCTTACCCCACGTTAACCCTGGTCACTATCTTTGAAATATAGTAGTTAACAGTTTTTGATTTATAGGTCAAGAAGATTTACGAATATTTAAAGCATCTGGAATCAATTTTGGTAGCAAAAGGCAGTGTATTTTGACACTATTTGACTAACTAATTTTTTTTGCTCGATATATGTTTTAATCTAAATGAAAATAATCTTGATTTGTAATTTAAATAGATTTACAATTTGCAGCACCACATCTGGTCATTTTAAAGAACTAAAGCTACAAATTAATGATGCGTCCCATTAAAAATAATCAATCACATTAATTATTTCATTTAAAACTATTTCAAAATAAATTGAGAACCTTTTGAGAGCCAAACAATGTTTGACGAGGTCCGTGTAGACACACAAAAATTGTGAGGGATTTGAGTTTTTTAAATCAACAGAATCCAGTCTGCACCTGTAAGCTAATACATCCGCAACTCGCTAGATGTCACCACCGTACATTACCCAAAGTTCGCCCAACACAATAGCAGGTGTACAAGATTAATCTTTTATAAATACAAAACTTAATAAAAAGTAGTCTGGTACAAAATCAAGCTTTTATATTATAGCTTAATAATATTTATTTCAATAGCATACATAAAATAAACTATAGAAAAATACTTAAAATAACAACAATGGGTTTGTTAATAAGAATTGGATAGAAAAGCCTAAAAGAGAAAATATACTAACAATCTAAAAAAACAGTTTTGAGTGAGAAATTCTATGTTTGTAACAACGAAAAGCGTTATTAAAAACTTTCAACTACAATGACAATTGGATGTAAAGTCATTAAGATCAGAATAAAATAACTATTGGAGTACCAACCTTAAGTTCAACACTCCAGAAACATCTCGCGAGTAAAGAAAAGAGAACACGCACTATTCCAAAATGTCCACAACTCCTGGAGAAGACAGTCAACAAATTATATAAGATAAACACTTTATTAGACTTGTTGGCATGTTCACTGAAATAACCCCACGATCGCTAATGTTGTCAAACCCAAACAACGAAAAGAAATGCGAGTTACACGACAAAAGCCTCCTGCTATTCAAATTTCGAACATTTGTTTGCGCCGCTCCAGCAGCAGTCTTTTGTTTCTAGTGCGGCTCCTGCTCTGTTCGAGGTCAAGCGCCTTTGTGCTGCAGCCACTTCTTTACCTGACGCTCCAGGCCTGGAGAAGGGGGTAGGGGTAAGGGAGGGGAGGTGTGGTTGAACCAGTAAATAGAAACTATAAAAAACAAAACATATACACACACGAGAGAGAGAGAGGAAAGAAAAAGAGGCGATGGACTCACGTGTGAGTTACTGTCACCAACTTTACCATAATAAAAGTCACTAAGTAATAATAAAAATAATTATTCTAAACACAATTGCAAATGCAAATTACCTTTGATTTTACGTGACAAACCACATTTTAAGAGAATATGAAGCTATCGTAACTGAAGATTCGATACTCCGTGTACAATACCATCGGTATTAAAATCAGAAGACATTTCTTACATCACACAATGTAACTTTATAAAAAACTGCGCAGTTTTTCTTATCTTTTCTGATGTATGAAAAAATATTCGTCTATAAAAGGGGGCTGTGGGGGTGAGGAGAAGGGGGCAATATTTTTAAAAGTGGCAATTTGCATTCCTACTCCTCTATAAAATACTTTGTCATCGAGCGAAACCGAACTTTCTTGAGCTTAACCGAACATTATAAAACATAATAGTACTTGTAAAATTGTATAATTAAATTCATCGAACAGAATTTAAACTTTATCTTAAATTAATATAACGCAACACCCGCCTCGGTGGCGTAGTTGGCTAACGCGCTAGTCATGTTGAGCTCAATCACTGAGGACGGGGAGATCGAGGTTCAAATCTCGGTCGGGTGAACTGGGGGTGGTTTTTCCTAAATGATTTTCCACTCCCGCTCCACGCAAATGCGAGTTCACTTCCTCTAATTCATCCTTACCAATTCATAATCCATTAGCGTAATTAGTACTTAAAGCGTATAACCCGAACGGGTAGTAAGACGCGGTGCTAAATAATAAATAATAATAATATAACGTAACCCAAATGTTCTTATATAATTTGTATAGATGATACACGATGTTGGAGATAATGAGACAAATAAAACATATTTAATTAATTGGAAATCGCAAATAACTGAAATAACTAAGAAATTAAAAGTTTGCTTCGTTAAGGTTTTTTTGTATTCTTCTTCTATTAGATAGGTACTAAGTTTTAACTTTAGTTTATATATATTACACAAACATTATAGGCTCATGGATTCACTCAAGACCGTAGCTAGTCAATAATTCAGGGGGGCGAGGGCACATCCCCCAATTGCCGGAGGCTAGAAAATAATTCTAAACGATAAACAGTTCTAGAGGCTATCTGAAGTGCATTTTATGGTACAACAGCCCCTATTATTTGTAATTGTGCCTTAATTTTGATATTGTTCGAACCATTAATAAAGCTATATATATTTTTGTTTATTAAATTTAAGGGAGGGTCGAAGGCCCCCCCAACTACGGCCTTGGATTCACTCTAAAAGCTGGCAATACACGCTCTAATCCAATCTCGTGGAGCCATCGAATCTGTTTCAGTGGTTCGTATGATCCAGACTCGAGAGCCGAGTCGAGTTTTTAGCTCGACATTGGATCAGGAGTCGATAGCTAAAGGTGAGTTCTGTCAAGTCATTTTCATTGATTTATTTTTCAAGAAAAAGACATTTGTTCACATAAGTAATATTTTAATGATCATGCTGAGACCGTTTTATATTTTATAAATGGCACCGTGTAAAATGTTAAAATGAGCTACGGTTCGTGAAATAGGTGCGCAGCTGTGAGTTATAAAATATATTAGATAATAAAAAAGAAACAGTGGTGTCATTACGGGGGTCAGAGGGTGCCGGGTCACACCATCAGATGGGGTGACACCAAAATGACCACCCATACAAATTTTGTGTAGTATATTAGCTAAAATTTATTATTAAAAAAAATCCCTTTATATAGCTATTAGCACAAAAACATTTTTCGTAAGCACAGCTTACATGTACTGTATCAATATACCTGCAAGGAAAACTCTATGCTAATTTACTTTTCGAGCCTTTTGATACGCATGCGCCTCAGTGATGTCTTTATTACCCACATTAGAATAACGCTTCAAATTTTGTCTTAAATATATATATATTTTTATTTATTATTAATATTTATTTAAATATATATATATATCTATATTTTTATAACCATATATATATATGGTTATAAAAAATATAATTTATTGTGATGACAATATTTCCATATTTCGATAATATCTTTGACAATGAGATTTTAACATTTTAATTTGTAGATAAAAATGATAATGTTGAGACTTTGAAAAGAAAAATATTTGTTTAATGTTGGAGCCTCTAATTATTTATTACCCCCGGGGCCTCCACAGATATAAATGTCTACTGAATTTGTTCCGACGATTATTGGGTATTCACCTTCAGCTCCATGGACAAGATGGAAGGTCTGGACTTGCCATCGAGACTCGAACGCGTGAGTGCGGATTTACGTACTGTATGCGTGGGCCTCGAGGCGGAATAACATTATTGTAAGCACAACACAAGAAGGTATCTACGGCTTCAATTCAATGGCCACCCCACGTGGTTTACAACATGACGCTTCATTTTTGCAAGTGGTGATATAATTATTATTTCTCTCTTGCAATGTCACACACATCGGCAAGTGATTTAAATTAATGAATATATAATTTTTAATACGCTTCATTGAAGAATAGAGTTTGATTTTTTTCGCCTGTGGAGAGTGAACTATAGTTTAGTAAATATTCTGTTATAAAAAAGTGTTGAATTATTTAGGGAGGATGCCTCAAATATATATATAAAGCACATATTATTCAAAAGATCGTCTGGTCGCTAAATATTGAAAAGGTGTCACGATGGTATTATTATTATTATTATTAGCACTGCGTCTTACTACCCGTTCGGGTTATACACACTTACGCTAATGTGTAATGGTAGGGTGATTGTGAGATGAAATGGAGGACCTACAGTTTAACGTGGAATCCGAACCACGGCGGAGGCCTGGCATTCCTCACATTCACAAGATGTCTTGTCAGAGGTGAAGGAAGGATTTGGTAATCAGATAAATCTTTGCCGGGACCGAGGATTGACCCCCGCCGTCAGCATAGAAGGCTGACACCCTAGCCCTAGACCACCAGGTCACCTTGTCACGATAGTAAATGCTTTCTTAAGTTTTACGTGTTTTTTTTATCACCGCGTCTTACTACCTGTTCAAGTTATACGCATAGATGATAATTACTCTAAATGGAGTAGCGATGATGAAGGAATCCTTTATGAGGTAGTCTACCCACATTTTCGTGGAAGGAGAGTGGGAAACCACTAAGGAAAAACCACCCTGAGTAGACCCGATAGGGATTAGAACCACGATCTCTCGATATGGCAGATCCAGGATTTTCATGGGGAAGAGGGGGGCTTATCCAGGTGTTTAGTGAGGGGAGAGGCATAGCCAGTATTTTTTTGTGGGGGGGAGGGGGCGTGGACAGGATTTTCGTGGGGAGAGGCGCACTCTCACGGAACAAGGCCGGTGGAGGGAGGGATGGGGGAAACAGGTTTCCCCTCAGGACATTCTGACGGAAAAATCCTTTGAAATTTGAGTTTCAGAAATTAATCCAGAAAATTATTTAAAAAAAATACAAGTTCATTATTTATTTATTTTTTGTTAATTTTGTTAGTTAAATTATGTGTTAAAATTGTAACAGTGATTGACACGCCAATCAACTAGTTTGTGAGATATTACAAGACAGTCAACTAGTAGTGACTATAACACAGATTTAATTGGTTTAATTTTTAATTATTATTATTACTAACTAAAAAATGTCTTGAGACGGGGGTCGAGCACCCCACCCTATCTATATCCGCCCCTGTCTACTTGTCATCAGCAGGCCCGCAAGAGTGACACCTTAGACTATAAAGGTCAGCAACGTTTTTGGAATCCGATCGACTTATAAGATTATCAAGGCCCCACGATCGTTCATAGTTTCTTTAATCTACTTTAGATTGAATGCCAGGTCTCCACTGTGGTTCGGATTCCACGTTAAACTGTAGGTCCTTCATTTCATCTCACATTCACCCTACCATTTGCACATTAGCGTAAGTGCGTATAACCCGAACGGGTAGTAAGACGCGGTGCTAATAATAATAATAATAATAATAATACTTTAGATTATTTTTTCATCTATAAAATCTAATATTGATTCCTGAAATTTAATCTTCCTTTGATTATGTCTGTCCCCACTTTTGTATAAACATATTTATTTTTGTAATAATAATAATAATATTTAGCACCGCGTCTTACTACCCGTTCGGGTTATACGCTTTAAGTACTAATTACTCTAATGGATTAGGAATTGGGAAGGTTGAATTAGAGGAAGTAAACCCGCATTTGCGTGGAGGGAGAGTGGAAAACCATTTAGGAAAAACCACCCCCGGTTCACCCGACCGAGATTCGAACCTCGATCTCCCCGTCCTCAGCAGTAGATCTCAACACGACAAGCGCGTTAGCCAACTACGCCACCGAGGCGGGTTATATTTTTGTACATTTAACAATTTAAATTTATTCTAAAATATTTTGGTCACACTTAAATATTATTTGCGTGATCAAAAGACTCAAAAAGATCGACTTTCAGTAACGATGTAATTTTCTTACACGATCTGTACTTACAAACTTTAATGACCGCATGGTCTAAGGCATCATTCTCGCGTTAAGTTGGACTGCCGACGACAGGGAGATTGGGGTTCGAATCCTGGTCAGGTGTACTGAGGTTTTTTCCCCCAAAAACACTATCCCTCCACTCAAATGCGGGTAAACTTCCTTTAAATTCAGCCTTTCTCGTCCCTAACTCATTAGAATAATTAGTACATATGCGTATAACCTGACCCGGTGGTAAGACGCGGTGATTAAAAAAATTGCACTTCAACAGCCGGTAAAGTATACAATTTACTCAAATGCCAAAAAACAAAGCCGGGGCATGGTCGTTTAAAGATGTGGGTCGGAATTCTACAAATTCATGAGTATAAATCACAACTTGTGAATGTGAGGAATGCCAGGCCTCCACCGTGGTTCGGATCCCACGTTAAACTGTAGGTCCTCCATATTCATCTCACAATTACCCTACCGTTAGACATTAGCGTAAGTGCGTACAACCCGAACGGGTAGTAAGACGCGGTGATAATAATAATAATAATAATAATAATTTTATATGACACTAGCTAAACAATTATAACTGAGTGGGTTTCCTATCTGTGACGTCACGGCCGGTCAAGATAGGAACTAGGATTTCTCATTTTAATGAATAATTTATGTTTTACTCAGCGAGATTTAAAGATATAATGTTGAAACAAAAACAAAAAATTCTTATATAACTATAAAAATAGTCCCAGTGTGTCACAAAATTATTATTTTTATATTGAAGTAGTTTTTTTAAAACGTATTTTTAAAATATATATACTCTACAGCATAGGCTATTTGTCTTGGTCATGAAAATGGCCTGTAAGTGTCTTCCTGCCAGGAGGTAGATTTAAAAAAGTCCGTGGTAGCAAATGTCTATCTAGAATAGGAAACAAGAAAAGGATAAAATTAAAAAGCAGGTCAATGTTTTCAAGACGCAAGTATCAAAGTGACAGTATAAACTCGTTAGAGGAAGAGGGAAAGGGTTATCAACACAGAGACAAGAGCCTTCTTAGGGTGAGCCTCAAATTTACTTCCTTCTCTTTCTATTTTGCACATTGGTGTTCAAGTGTGATAGTGCTTAAGAGTTAAGATACAACCCGCTTCGCAAAATAGCTTCGAAATCTTCACGTAGGCAACGTAGTTAATAATTATTTTAATATCCATATCCAATATGCATCTATATCCTAATTTCCTAATGTGTGTATACGTCCTTCCAAATCCACACCCCTCTCTAGAAACCCTTAGATTACCATGGAGGAAACTTTGCACACTTAACTTCAATCTTGTAATATTATCACCGCGTCTTACTACCCGTTCGGGTTATACGCACGCACGCTAATGTGTAATGGTAGGGTGATTGTGAGATGACATGGAGGACCTACAGTTTAACGTGTGACCCGAACCACGGCGGAGGCCTGGCATTCCCCACATTCACAAGTTGTGATTAATACACGTTTTGTCAGAGGTGAAGGAAGGGTTTGGCAATCAGATAAATCTGTGCCGGGACCGAGGATTGAATCCCGGCCCCCTAGCACAGAAGTCCGACACTTTACACCTAGACCACAAGTTCACCAACTCTTGCAATAGATTGGACAGCCAATTACGGGAAGATCGGTGTTAGAATCCCGTTCGTATACACTGTGGGGAGATTTTCCTAACCACTCTCATTCCACGCAAATGCGTATATATAATATATAACGCTAATAGAGTTGGCAAGAGGAGGTTAAAAATGTTAAGAGGGGATGCATCTACATTTGTGTGAAGGGAGAGTGGTAAACCATTATATATATATTTATTATGTGTGTGAATGTGTGTTTGTGTGTGTGCGTGTGTGTGTGTGTGGAGCCTAGACGGATAGTGAGTCGCGGTGGAAAAACACAGCTCCATATAAAAATTAAGGACAGTAGAAAAAAAAGTAAGGGTACACAGCAACGGAATAAACTATCAAACAAAAGACAAACAAATTCGTCAACCTTCGCGGCATGACAATGACGTCATTACGCATGTGCGGGAAAGGGGGAGGGGGGCATATGTGTATGTTTGTGTGCGTGCCAAGAACAAAAGAAACTCAAGGCGTGGCGGCACCAAGAGGTGTAACAAGCACCCTTTTACAGTCGGATCACCATAGAAAGAACCTTGTATGACGATTCAAGACGTCACTAGTGCTAATTTCATGTGCTCGTAAGCAAACCCACGTACTCTGCAGCCGTCTATTTTGACGTACTAAGATGTTAATTTTCACTTCAGTAAAAATGTGACCTTTCGGCAATATTGACTACTCTATATATTTGTATATCTTCAAAACAGTTATTTCTATGACGATCCTATATTATCCGTACAAAAAAAAGGAAGAAAATATCTTTCAGTATAATATTTTATTATAATTAAGAAGGAAAAAATGTATTTCCCCAACAATACAAGATATACTAGACATATTATAAACACGGTATGGACACATTCAAAGAATGCGAAATGAAAGGTTACCAAAACATGTACTAATAGGAAACCAGTGGGGCGAAGAAATCCAAGGAAACCAAGAACGAGTTGGAAAGAAGGCATTGACAACGAAATACAAGCAAGAAGAATATGAAATGATCTAAACGGATGAAGATTAACAATTTAAAGTAAACTGATCGCAATAGAAGAAAAAAACCATCAATTCTCGCGTACGTAGACCTCGGTGGTCTTGGGGTAAAGGGGGTCGACGGATTTTTCTTGAGCGTTAAAAACCCCTAACACAACTCCCTTCAGAGGGGAAGTAAAGCCGTCGGTCCCATGTCAATCGTGGCATGTGAGATAACCCTGGAAGGTCTGTGAAAATACCTTTCCTGGCCAAATTGGTAGGCCCTTTCACGCTTGCTCATAGACATTCTCGTGTCGGGTAAGAAAGTGCACATTAAATACCTCAGATATAAAAATAAATAAAATATTTCTCACGTATTTCTCTCCAAATATGTATGGTGAATGAAATTTACCATCCTCCTTTTCCCCTTCCCTAAGAAAAATGGGAAATGAAAGAAACTAAGTAAGCTACCTAATCAAGAAACTGGTGCAACCTTTCTGAGCAGCACAAAAAAACATCTGCCGACAAATTGGAAACCAATGCACACAATTTAGTGGCCAATTACATTCGACCTTGCACGAAGCACAAATAAAAGCTCGCCAAACAAATAAAGGGACCAGAAAAAAAAACAGATGCGAAGAAACGCCCATAAAAGTGATGGTAATTTCATATCGTGAAGTAGAAGCGCCTATTAAGTTCCCGCCAGTTGAAAACCGACTTACTTATAGAAAGAATTTGCAATGCATGCAGGACAAAACTTTCTCACCCTTTCCGCCTTTATTCTTCCCCCTCCTTTCTACCCTCAAATTTCACTTTGTTTACATACCCCAGGCGAATACTTGGTGGGAGGAAGCAATCACCCCCCTCCCCCCATTTGACCATCCCAACAATATAAATGATCGTTTATTTAATGTTTAAAGTATCTTATTGAAGTTCGATCTTAAAACACTTAATAAACATCAGAACCTGTGCGCATGCGCTTACAAGAAACGAAATTGGTACATGCGCACTCGCGGGCATTGGACAAGAAACCAAGGCGTTGGAAATAACTAAGCGCGGGAGGGATGCGAACTTTATTATTTATAGTAGTTTAGCGCTCACACTCACACCTCACACGAGACAGTAATTCGATCGAGTTTACGACTCATCTCTACTGGGTGTGCGATTAGAAAATTTCGACTGTTTTGGAAAGTCACGGTTCTACTTCGAAACCAACTGACTGATAATATTTTTATTATTCTCCGTAGTGTGGCTTTTATTACTTTTTTACCCGTCTTGGTGGCGTAGTTAGCTAACGCGCTGGTTTCATGTTGAGCTAGACTGCCGAGGACAGGGAGATCGCGATTCCAATCTCACTCGGGTGAACTGAGGGTTTCCCCCCCCTCCACGCAAATGCGGGTTCACTTAGTCTAAATTCAACCTTCTCAACTCCTAACTCATTAGCGTAATTAGTACTTAAGCGCATAACCCAAACGGGTAGTAAGACTCGGTGCTAACTAAACAAAATAATTAATCTACTACCCGCTTCAGTGGCCGAAGAATCTTAACCTCGTGTCAGACTAGCCTGGTGAGGACGAGGATGTCGGGGTTCGAATCCTGGTCGCGTATACTGAAGGTGGTATTCCCTTAATGGTTTCCCATTATCCTTCCAGACAAACGCGAGTAGATTATTTCTACCTCTTTCTCATCCCTACCCCATTAGAGTAATATTAGTACTATCATATAAGCGTATAAACTGAATAGGTACAGTAGACCCGTGGCTTCTTTGGTGCTGACTGACAGCTGCTTAAGTTTTTGCAGATCATATGGTTCGGCGTAGGGATAGATAAATTGGTCTGGTAACTTTTCAAAGTCGTCAGTTGTGAGTTGTCAGTCAGCACTAAAGAAGCCATGGGTCTACTGTAGATGGGAGGATAAAAAATAAATTAAATAATAATCTACAATACCAAACCAAGGCTCTTTGTTAAGTTACTACTGCATAAAATCCAGTTATCTCTTTCAAAAATTGATTTTGATTAGATTTGACACATTTCAATTTTAATAATGAATTTTTAATATTTCGAGGTGCGATTTAAATTAAGTTAATGGTTGTAGATAATCCCATTTTCATTAGAAAAGCCTTATCTGACAGTTAGGAATCTACTTTAATGTATTTATTCGTAAGTCGTAAGATATGCAGCTGTCAATTTCGATAGATTTAGTCAAAATTTATTAAACAACACTGATAAAAATAGCAAAATATTATCAATTTTGGCCGTAAAAGAACTTGTTGGTAACCTAAACGGACCTTCCTGTGAAAATTGGACTATATCTCATAGACTCTCAAACTCCTCATACAAACTGTATAAAGTCCTTGAAGAGATGCACCTCTATAATTTGCAGAGTGCATTAACTTGAGAAAATCGAATGGAGAATCACAAATGGAAAAAAAGTACCTGTAGTGCACCCGGATGAGATTCGAACACCGACTTCCCGAATTAGAATCAACCATGTGTACATTTTGTGACATAGAGACAATAATAGATAGATTGTTTTGAATGTTAAAGCATTGGCCCTTAATTATATGAATAGAAGCGAACTTGTAACAAACAAAAATCTAGCTCAAGGTCTTGAAGTCAAGAACTAAGAAAACTTGTCATTTTTAGCATTTAAATCATATTTTTACTCAGTCGTTCATGTAAATGTTGTATACATACCTTGAACAATTGTTTTATGAACAGAATGAAGATACATTTTTGAATCACCAGAATTAATAATTCTCTAATAAATTTCGTTACTAATCAGGCACACCTTGTGCATTTTGATTGTTTATTTACATTGACGACAGGTGGAACCACGAGGCGGATTAAATTGAAATAAAAAAGTTCTTAGCTTGACTTTGTCTTCTGGATATCAGTTTTAGAAGGCCATGGCAAAATCTGCATTAAATAGTAAACTTGGAGGGAAACCACTAACCAGAGAGTCTACTTAGTTTGTATTTTACACCCTACGTGCCTCTGCTATATTGGTTAATATATATATATTTTTTAATGCACTGTACAGTTAAAATGTTAATTTGAAAAGTTATAATTAAACTTATCTATACTTTTAGTTTTTACTATTGTAAAATTTGAATCAATAATCTACCTTTATTTTAAAATTTTCGTTAATCTTAGGGTGTTAATTGTTTTAGTTGATCAGATTGGAAAAATATGTTTCTACAGATCGTTACTAAATTTAATTTGGAGCTGAAATTACTTTAAAACTATGATATTCATCCTAACTATAAGATTCGGACTCTTACGACTGTTTTTCTAAGAGCCCTGAAATATTTGGATTTATTTTAATAGTAAATAAAATATTTCTATCTAAATAATTCACTATTTAGTAAATCCATTGATCTACGTATATAATATAGAGATTACTGAGTAAGTCCTATGTATACATGATCCATGGTTTGGAAATATTAAAGTTCAAGATGGCTGATCCATTGAGTCTGTTGAGACAATACAATGTCAATAAAAAAGAAATTATTGAGCGTGATAATCAAATTATATTTGGAGAGTTTTCATGGCCGAAAACGGTTAAAACTAACTATTTAATGTGGGGGTAAGTTTTTAATTTTAATGCTATAGGAATATTATAATGCCATATGGAGTTATGTATAAGAATAATTACTTTACACTAGACTTAAATCGAATTTGACAGTCCAAACAATTACTTCTAAATTGAATGATAAAGATTTATGATTCTATAAATCCTAAATATGCCATTACATTTTTAAATTACTTGCAACACTGACTTATCTAGGGTTATTTATGTAATGAAAGCTCCATTAGTATTTCTGTACTACACACATTTGTTTCCTTAGTTAATAATATGTATTTTTCTGGGTTTTTTAGTGTTAAATAATCTAAAAATATTTCAGGGGCTCAACACACAAATATCTATTTTCAACTAAATAAAGGCTTTTACTGTATAAAGATAATTTCTTCTATAAACTTGCCATTATTCAATTTACCTTACAATACTGTTTTTCTCGTTGCTGTACTTGGTTATATATTTTTCTACCCCACGGTATATTTAATGTTTCTCATGTAAGGCCATCTTGTATTATCATGTATTATCTACAATTATTAATTCAATTGTATTGTTGTAGTGACCTATTTAGTGGTTTTTTGGTTAACCCTGTTGGTCTCCCATAAAATAAATAAACTAACAAAACACTAAAAAGTCGAATATTTTTAACAAACAATCCCACCCAACTTCAATCTCTAATGTACAGCATACAACACTTCTTATGATTAGCTATTTGATTCACACACATAGCATACCCTTAGAATCAAGTTTGATAGCCTAGCCTACATTGCATTACAGTCAGATACTAAAGAAATAGCGATGATTAATTCTCAAAATATATTAGTGTTAATCGTTTTAGAACAATAAAGTTAGATCAAATAACTTGAACTATAGTCTAAGTTGGGCTGTAGCCAAGTTATGTTGAGGATCCTTAAATTATATAGACAGTGAAAAAATTCACACTCCATTCACACTTCCTAGATCGAAGACTGCCTCAGCCAATTCATCCCTTGCTACATCCTTGGGACTGCGGTGCCACTACCTACTAAAAATCTTAGAAACTTTGTCAAACACTGTTTATCAGACCTAAAGAAAATAAATAGACTAGGCCTACTATCGGCACTCATTCTTTTGTTTGCATCAACTATTTTCACATTGTTTTATGAAAATCACATTGTGCCAATAAATAATTTGCTACTTTTGTTGATAATAAATGGAATCGTGGATTGATAAATCAACTTTTTAAAATAACCTAGGCCTACTTGTTAATATTATAAAACTTGTCTCACTTAGCAGCCCGTATTATTTAAAATAGCCGACAACTAAAGGTCTGCGCTTTAGCTAATGGAAAGAGTATAATAAAACAGTTGCTAGGCCAACACCACACCAAGAATGTGTTGATTGCTTCGGTCCTTAGACTTAAGGGCATGGGAGGGATGCATCAGCATCCTTGGTTTAAATTTTGACGGATCTACACTTGGTCACACGATTTTACCGATGCATTTGGCTAGGGTACATATCAAGGTGACAACACATAAGTAGAGAATTTGGACACATTCCTTGGTAAATTATTTGTAAGGACTAAGTTGATTGTGTCATGTTTTATATTCCATTCTAAATATTCTCAATCATATAAAATTATATTTTAATTATTCAACTGCACTATGAGGCCTCACACACTAACCTAAATTTGCCAAATTTGGAAAAATAAATGACACCTGAAATTATAAATTACAAATACTTTATTATATTTGGAAGAAAGTACAAGAAAGTTGGATAGAAACATATAAAGAGAACAAACACAATAAAGCTTTTACATTGAAAAGAAGAACACAGTTCACACTTACATTGCTGCGACTGGGCAACGAGGTAATGGCTGCCTCTTGAAGCCATTATGTTTCTATCCATCTTACCTGTACCTTCTTTAAATAAAATACAATTACCTTGTAAAGTGAAAAGAGGTTTTCCTTATATTAAATATCTTATTATATAATCATCAGCTGGTTGACTTGAAAGAAAGGTTTGGAGGGTTGTTAACATGTTTATTTTGGAGTTAAAAATATATATTCTTGCAGGTCTGGCAAAGATGGAGCTGCTAAAGAATATTACACATTGGAATGTTTGCTGTTCCTCCTTAAGAATGTCACACTCGCTCACCCTGTGTATGTCAGACAAGCAGCGGTAAGCTTTACTCACTCTAAAACATGTGAATAGATTTCTCTGTGATACCAGTGATGGTATTAATAATCACATTTCACCATCACCTTGGAAGTCTCCAGTGGGTCTATGTTTATATTCTTGAAAGTGTTTCAAGTGGAGAGTTTCAGACAAATAATATTATCTTAGTCCAACCATAATCAAGAAATAGGCACTGTTGTGCCAAGTGAGATTAACAGCATTAACATAAAATTAGGGCTCTGGTACCACTCGCTTCAGTGGCCAAATGGTCTAAGGCAGAGGTCCCCAAACTTTTTTTTTTACCTTAGAGCACATTCAAAACTAACGGTAGTGCGGCAGGTACCAATCACTTTTTCAACTAAATTTATAGCCGAAAATAATTCATAATGCAAATAACACACACACACACAAAATACATATTTCATTAAAAAAATTGTGAGTTTAATATTTAAAAAAAATATAAAATAACACAAATGGTACACACACAAAGCTAGTCCAAAACTAGTTTAAACAATTGAAACAATTTTCCCCAAACCAAAAGTCAATGTCAATAAATAAAAAAATACTGCTTTATTTACGATTTTAACAAGACCGAAATAAATACACAAAGAAATATTTAACTACTCACCACCATTTTGGTTACTAGGTACATTTAAAAAATATATGTTTATTCTGTGTTTATTTAGGTGTAATGGTATGTTCATGTGATGAGGCTGTAAAAGAAGAAAATACCAAAAAAAGAATGATGGAGAGGACATATTGTAATGTCCCTGATTTGACCCTAAAGAATATTTGAAAGCATTGACAATATTCTCCTCTTAATTATATATATTTTATTTTATTACTTGGCGCTTAAATTATTTAGATATGATAGTTACCAGATTCTAACTAGGAAATTACTAGTTATTTATTGTTTTTAAGTTCACACCCTGAAGTTAGGAGGCCTCAGCTACTGTAACTAACTTCAGTGTGTCATGTAAAGTTGAGTCAAAACTACAATGTTAAAGTCTTTTAAAAATTAACTTCCTGCTCTCGAACAAACCAGAATAATGTAGGTGATTTAATTTGAGACAGTTTCCGGTTCTTAAACATTCTAGTAAGTTCTATTGGACTGAGATATACCAAACAAGTGGTGCAATCTCGGAGCCACTGTAATGTCAGTCATTGCCACGGACGGACGTGTGTTCGGCTCTCGTGCAATATGATCATTTTTCTATCAAAGTTATCAATAACTATCATTGAATAAACTGATATCAACTTTATCTGACGTTATTTATTTATATCACAAAAAGTGAAGCCTAATGTAGGGGAGTGATAATAACTATTACGTAAGATAGCAATAGGCGCACAACGTGGAACGAGCTAATTAGTTACGTTTCATTTGGCATCCAAACGAGAGGCCCATTACGAGGGGTGTTACAAAGGGCATCCCAACTAGGGGCAAGCCACGAAGATGGTACAATTGGCGTCAAACAGTGGGGCCCGTTCTAGTAATGTTACAATTGGCGCACAACGTAGAGGAAATAACAAGAATGTTACAATATGTATAAAAAATACTGCAAGGGTGACCAAGGAGATGGGAGAAACTGATAACAGAAATTGTGAAAGGGAGAGGAGGAGAATAGAAACGATTCTAGGAGGAAGAGTATGGAGAAAAAAAAAGTTGGAGGCATTTTACTAAACTGACCTGATGATTTTGAAAGAGTCAAAACCAGAACCTCAACACATTCTTAGGACTTATTCAAACCCGTATCCCACTGTCATTGGTATTTAAGTCTTTTGCGAGAATGACACCTTGAACCAATTGGCCATTAACGCAGCTCTTCGCTTTCTATTAGTACTTCCCTCAGACTGGTAGTTACAATCTGTAGAAATAGGCATTTTAAAAAAAAATGTTGTCACTGATGTAACAACCATGTTTCAGGCTGAAAATATACCGGTGGTGCGCCGGCCAGACAGAAAAGACTTGCTGGCCTACTTGAATGGTGAGACAGCATCTTCAGCCAGCATTGATAAGGCTGCACCACTCGAGATTCCAACCCAAGTAAAAAGGACGGCAGAGGACACTCTTGATTCCATTGCAAAAAAGCCACGTTTTGAGGAACTGCAAGTCCAGAAAGTAAAGGAGCAGCTCGCTGCACGGTTAGACGCACCCAAAGAAGCCTCCGTCACGGTGGACAACATAAAGTGAGTTAATTTTGTGTCAAAAAAGAGATTAAAAACCGATCATAATATTTTAAGAATCAAGATTAGTTTTAATAATGTTAATTATTCTACTTTTATATATATAACTTCAAGTTGTTTATTTTTTAAGGTCCTTGTCTGAAGCCATGTCGGTGGAGAAGATTGCGGCCATTAAGGCCAAGCGTCTGGCCAAGAAGAGGACAACGATCAAAGGGAACGACGACATTGGTTTGGGTTCTGACCTTAAAGTTATGTTAGACTTTGATGTTGATGTAACGAAAGACATCGTCTCGCGGGAACGTCAGTGGAGAACGAGAACTACTATCCTTCAAAGTGCTGGCAAGGTAGTCTATAGGTTTAAACATCATTGTATTTCATTACTGTCTTTGGTCTGACACTGACCCAACAGAGTCGAGACTCAAATTTGAATTCTGGCGGCCAGGTACACAAAGATGTGTTTAGTTACATTTTTTTCAGCTAAGTCAAGTATAGTTCTGTGAAATTAACATTTACGTTATTATTTATATAAACAAAAGAAAAATGGCACCAAATGGATATTACAAATTAAACATCGAAAAGAGGATAGAATGGCAAGGCCTACACACTTACCAGAAACCTGTAGACCTCAAAGTTCAAAATTAAAAACACAACAAAACACATAATTATGAAATTTTCAGGGTATAGAAGAGGATTGATGTAGCCTACCCCGAAGTTTAATCTTACTAGTTACTACTACTACTTTCTGAGGAAGATGCTATTTATAATAGCATCAAAATATTGAAGTGTGTGTAAATACGTGTTAGTGTTTTTACTTTTATTTGTGCTTTATTAATTTCCTATTATTTGATCATTTTATTTATTACTGCAATGCTTAATTTAATAGTTTTAAAAGTTTGTCTCTAAAACAATTTAACTTATTTTAAGATCAATAAGCCTGTGCGGAGATTCAAAATTTAATATATGAAACTGAAACTAACAAAGATTTGTGTTTGATTTTAAAGTTTGAGTCTTATTATTTGAGTTATTTGATTTGGATTAAAAATTTGAAATCCAAAGATTCCAAATTCAAATTTTCTGAAATTTAATTCAAAATTTAAATCTAATTGTCAAACTTTTGATTAATCAAACTGTTAGTTTTATTTATGAAAGAATAATAAACAATTAAAGAACAAAGAGCACATGCTCGCCACTCGAGATATAGACCGAAACTAACAAAGACGTTGCGTAAGACGCTTTGGTGACGTCATCAGAGAAGTGGCTTCATAAATCTTAAAGTAGAATAGTTACTAAACCCGTGTTTGCTGTTACAGGCCTAGTTAAGAGAATGTTCATTTATTATACACAACACCCCCTCTCAAACACGTGTTAACTTTATTAATGTCTATCACGCCAAGTCCTTGTATGCACTGATGATGGCTTGGTCCGAACAGTCCTTTCGTGAGCACATCAGCTACCATCTTGTTTGTTGGAATGTATTTCACATTGATTTCGCCTCGTTCAAAAACTTCACGCACATAGTGATGCCGAATGTCAATGTGTTTGGTACGAGAGTGGTACACAGGATTATGCATGAGCTTTTCTGCTCCTTGATTGTCACAATAAACAAGAGTTGGTATTGCATTAACACTCAAGAACCCGATTTCTTTTAACAGGTTTCGTAAGTAAACTGTCTCTTTTGCTGCTTCCGTAAGAGCCATGTACTCTGCTTCAGTGCTTGAAAGAGCCACGGTGGATTGTTTTCTCGCCTCCCATGTCACGGCAGAGCCTGCCACTTGAAAGGCGTAGCCTGTGTATGATCTTCTGTCATCAAGGGCTCCTCCCCAATCTGCATCCACGTATCCAATCAGTTCAGCGCCAGATCTCTTGTAGACTAGTCCATGGTTGCTCGTACCTTTCAAGTATCGTAAGACGCGCTTCGCCGCAACCCAGTGTCCTTTTCCGGGGTTTAGGTTGTACTGGCTCAAAGAGCTCACCGCATACGCAATGTCTGGTCGTGTAGATACTGCGAGGTACATCAGAGAACCGATGAGTTGCTGGTACGGAACTTCGCTCATTTCCTCTGCCTCCTCCTCCGTAGATGGCTCCATGGCTTTGGATAATTTGCTGTTTCCATCTAATGGGGTATTTACCGGTTTGCAGTCTTGCATTCCGAACTTTTTGAGAACATCTTCTATGTACGATTTCTGTGACATAGTGACCAACTTTGAATTTTCATCTTGTTTGAATTCAATTCCAAGACAGTAGTGCAGCTTTCCTAAGTCTTTCATTTGGAAGTTTTGAGACAAATCGTCTCTCAATCTTGTGTAGGCTTCTTTACTGTTTGTAGCTATGATCAAATCATCTACATAAACAACCACGATAAGAGTCACACAACCATCATTCATGTGGTACACACACTTGTCACAATCTAATTGTTTGAGTCCAAAAATTTCTAGTCTCTCGTGCAACTTTTTGAACCACTGTCGGCCCGACTGCTTTAGGCCATATATGGACTTTTCGAGTGAACAAACTAGACGCTCCATTCCAGGGGTAATGAAACCGTCCGCCTGTTCCATATAGATCTGTTCGTCAAGATCTCCATTTATGTAGGCCATTACAACATCAAGCTGATACAAAGTAAGGCCTAACTCAGCTGCTAGGGCAGCAACTAGTCTTATTGAGCTAAGTCTTGCAACAGGTGAAAATGTTTCATGGAAATCAATCCCTGGGCGTTGGTTATAGCCCTTCGCTACCAACCGAGCTTTCCGGCGTTCGACGTTACCGTCTGGCCCATACTTTGTTCTGAGTACCCACCGACAACCAATGACAGCTTTATCTTTTGGGCGTGGTTTCAATGTCCAGGCCTTGCTGTGTGTCAGAGCGTTGAACTCAGCTTCCATCGATTTCTGCCACTCAGCTGCATAAGGTCCTTCTAAGGCTTCTTGTACAGATGGATTTACTGCCTCTTCATACATCAAGCTCGCACTTTCAGGTTTTGGCGTAACCAGATTAAAATGTTTTGCTGGTCGTCCCGGCTTTCCTGTTTTAATCAATTTAGGTCGACCAGGCCCCCTCTTATTCTCAATCACTGTGCAGTCTTTGCTTAAATTTTCTGATTTGAGGTAATTCTCATTGACTTCAATAGGCCTATCAGGATCAATGGGATCACTTTCTTGAACTTTATCTACATGTCCATCAGCATTAGAAATAGGGTCTTTCACACTGTTATCAACATATAAGTAAGAAGGTTCAAAGTTCGCACACTCCTTTTGTTCATCCGAAACTTTGACAGTTTCAAAATTTTCCAAAAATTTTACATCTCGGCTTCTCAATATTTTTTGTTTTTCTGGGTCCCAAATTCGATACGCTTTCGATTCAGTAGAGTAACCCACAAAAATACCTGCCTTGGATCTTGGGTCAAACTTTCCTTTATTTGGGGCCTTATTCAGCATATATGCCTTGCAACCAAACGTCTTGAAATGTCCTATTTTTGGTTTTAGCCCGAACCAAATTTCATAAGGGGTTTGTTCTTCCAGCTGTTTTGATGGACATCTGTTTCTGATGTAAGCAGCTGTGGCAATCGCTTCGGCCCAAAAACTTGTTGGTAAGCCAGACTCCAACAGCATACATCTTGCCATCCCCACCAGCGTGAGATTCATGCGTTCAGCTTTGCCGTTCTGTTCTGGAGTTTCTGCTACGGTATGTTCTCTTCTTATCCCTGCGATGCGCATTTCTTCTGTGAACTCTTTTCCGCAGTACTCCAGGCCATTGTCTGTCCGCAAAGTTTTGATTTTCCTTTCGTGACGGTTTTCCGCTAATGCTTTGAATGTTTCAAAAGCCTTTTTCACGTCACTTTTATGTTTTAGAAAATGAACTTCTACCCAGTTAGATTTATCATCGATAAACGTTGCAAAATAAGAAGCACCACCATGAGATTTCACTCTCATTGGGCCACAAACATCTGAGTGCACTAATTCAAGTAATTTTTCACTCTTCGACTCAGACCTTTTTGGAAAAGGCGTAGCAACTTGCTTTCCTAAGATACAGGTTTCACATGTTGAAAATGTTTCTGATTTCTTAAAATCCATACCGCTAACCATGTCTTTCTGAACGAGTTTCTGCAAGTCATACGCATTTAAATGTCCATATCTTCTGTGCCACTTTTCAAGTTCACTAAGATTGCCTGCCTTACTCACGTTAGCTACATGTGTCGAACTCTCACTTTGCATGTAAGGTTCGATAAAATACAAATTTCCACGTTTACGAGCAGTTAACAACACTTCACCATTTTCGACAATTTCAGCATCATTTGCATTAAAACACACGCTTCGCCCTTTTTCAACAGTTTTTGAAATTGAAAATAAATTTGTCTTAAGTGTGGGTACAAAAAGAGTGTTTTCTAACCTCACTTTTACAAATTGGCCCTTTTTATTTGAAACATTCATTACTGCAGTTCCAATGCCTTCAATGTCAGTTGTTCTGTCATCCGCTAACCTAACCTTCTGACTTATGGTTGGCGTGAGTTCCAAAAAACTATTCTTGTCGCGGCACATGTGTGTTGTTGCTCCACTGTCAACACACCACACGTCATCTCTTCTCGTTAACTTCGCACAGAGAGTGCTCACTGAAGATGATGTCAATGTCACGATCTCTTCTGCTGCTGCATGGGTTTGCTCTGATGCCATCGAAACTTGCTTTTCATTCGCCATTTTTGTCCAGCAATCGGCTGCCTTGTGTCCCAATTTTTTACAATAGTTACACTTATATAACCGTTTTGATGCTTTAAAATTCCTATTTTGATTTTGCACACCACTTTGACCTTGGATCTGAAAAACTTTATTATTTTGATTTGTAGGTAGGCCTACACAGTTTTTATCCGGAGGTTTGTTTTTATTTAGACTTCGCCCTATGGAAGATTTTACATAGAAAGCGCCCGCACCATTTAAGTCTGCTTTCTTGTCCTGTCTTGCACTGAATTCTTCTAGAAGTTTTACTTTCAAAGACTCTGTGTCCGGTAGTTCATCTCTAGCTTCGATTGCACAACGAAAATTATCGTAGCTATCTGGCACACTGTATAATAACACGATGGTTAATAATTCTTCAGAAATGCGAATATCCATTTCATTGAGTTTGTCAACTGTGTTGAGAAAATTCGTGAGATGATCCGCCATGTTTTCTCCTTCTTGCATTTTTGTGAACAAGAGTTTTTTCAAAAGTGTAGCTTTTCTTGCAGGCCCTCTAGACTGGTAAACTAGTTCTAGTTTTTGCCAAACGTCTTGCGATGTTTCACAATGTCTTATGTGACAAAGTTCTGTAGGACTCACAGCTAAAATAATATCAGCTTTAGCTTTACGGTCAGCTTTGTCCCACGTGGCCGCGTGTCTAGCGGTATCAGCAATTGCTTCCACGTCAGCACCTACAGCCGCTTTAGGCCTAGGATTGGTTCCATCAACGTATTCCCAGTGGTCGTTCTTAATTAAAATTGCTTCCATTTGTTGTCTCCATGTATCATAGTTTTCCTTTCCCAGCTTTTCTATATGCGTCGAAAATACGGATTAGCTGTCACAAGGATAAACAGGATGAGGAATTAAGTTACCTGGGAAAGATTGGGGGTACAGGGAGTACATGAGATAGTAGAGGAAGCAAGATTGTGATGGTATGGGCTTGTGATAAGGATGAGCAAGGAGAGGATGCCAAAGATATTGATGGAGATAGAGCATAGAAGAAGACCATAAGAAAGAGATGGAGAAGCAGATAACAGCCAGTATGCAAGTGACAGAAGACTGGTGGAAGGATAGAGGTATTTTACTTAAGTGACTCGACCACAGGCTGGAAACAGTTGATGATAGGTTTTTATGTTTGGACCATTTTTCAAATAGATTTAAACTCGTATCCTACTTTCAAAATTATAGTTACCTAAGTTAATATAAACTTGTGTTTTAGATCTTTGCAAAAAACATCTTTGCCATCCTTCAGTCTATCAAAGCTCGAGAAGAAGGCCGTCATAGGCCCCCTCAACAAACTCCTATGATGACGCCCCAGGCTACCCCTATGAGATCTGCACCACAGCCTGCTGTTTACAATCGTTATGATCAGGAAAGATTTATACGACAAAAGGAAGGTAGTTTTTCTTTATCTTTATCTGACAACTCAAATTTTTAATGTGTATAAAACAGCTCAGGATGGCTATAATTGAACATAAATTGAGTATTTTAGCTGATAATATTTTTTATTAGTGAAGCTTCAAAGCCGGAATTTGTTTCGAAGCGAAGTCAAATCTAATGTTTGTTTCGAAGTCAAGTCAAAGTTTCGAAGCTTCGTACATCCCTATTTATTTTTCAATAATTGTTTATAATATCATGTATTTATTTAACAAGCTATGACTAAAATTGCCATTTTTTACATGTACTTGTACACTTTATTTATCCTGAAAAGCTACTTTACTTGTTTCGACTAGGTTAAAGCTTGTATGACTGAGCCATAGTGGAGACCATCAAGGCAAGATTGTAAACTTTAACTATCAATGGAATGTTTTATTGTGTTGTGGTGGATGTTTTGCAGAAACGGAAGGCTTCAAGATTGACACAATGGGTACTTACCACGGTATGACTTTGAAGTCTGTGACTGAAGGAACTCAGCCGAAGAAACATGTCTTACCTTCCCAACCCAGCATCCAGGCACCAAGGCCTATCTCAGAGGTGAAATTTTTAATTCTCAAAAGGCTAATAGGTAACAAATAACCCCATGAATTTCCCAATTAAAATCATGTTCCAAGTTTCCATATGATATGGTTGTAACCATTTTTTTGTCCTTAACTATGAAGTGAATGCATAGATCATCAATTGAGTACTTGTTTCCCAAAGTTAATTGTCTTGCGATTCTTAAAACTGTGAATATATAATATATCTCTTTAAGGAAAACCTCATTTCGCTTTTTGAGGTATTTTGTTATACATATTTGGAAGAAGATTACTACAGGAAAGGTGGATAGAAAACATATAAAAGGGAACAAACCCAACATGGCTTTTACAGTTAAAAGAAGAACGCAATTCACAATTATTTTTGTTTCCTCATTTAGTTAAGCATTTCACACTCTCTCATGATGAGTTCCGAAAGAATGAAATCTAGGTCAGGGGATTGTGGGGTAACGGTTGATTTTCTCCAAGCGGCAGCGATTAATTCCTTCTTTGTCCGATGACAGTAATGAAAAGTGTGAACTATGTTATTCTTTTCATTGTAAAAGCCATATTGTGCTTGTTCCCATTTATATGTTTTCTATCCATCTTTCATGTTTCTTCTTCCTAATATGTATAGTTAAAACTTAGAGCTATGACTAAAAAAAATATAACTTACTAGCCTTAGTTGAAATTATCCATTTTCCAACAAATACTGGTACATCTTTTTATCTTTTGTTTACTTGTTTCTCCCCTTCCCCTCTCTTCACTGAGATATTAATGTTAAGATAAATTACTTAAATATTTATATATATCTGTCTCTTGATTGAAGAGCGCCTGTGCCTAATGCAAGGATATGTGTTGTTGTCAGGCTCGTCCAAGTGCTCAGCCAAATAAACGCATTTCAAGGACTCCAATTATCATCATCCCTGCTGCTACCACCTCCCTCATCACAATGTACAATGCTAAGGATGTTTTACAGGACCTCAGGTAGGTTTTAGCTCTAAAGGACACTGTCACGTTGCTATATGTAAGTTGGTGTTGACTGTATAAAATTAATTGAATCTATAAAAACATATTTATAGATTTTACATTACCTCAATAAGTTATGTTGGTGTCACTGCAGGTTTGTGAGCACAGAAGAGAAAAAGCTGCAAGGCGGGAAGCGAGACAACGAAATCCTCTTGCAGCGTCGCAAGGAGGCTTTCACTGTGCCATATCGAATTATCGACAACCCACAGAAACTGACCAACGCTGACTGGGATCGTGTAGTGGCCGTTTTCGTCATGGGCCCTGCGTGGCAGTTCAAAGGCTGGCCTTGGGATGGCAGCCCCGTTGAAATATTCTCAAAGAGTAAGTGTAGATGTTTAGTATGTATTTTGATGGAGTCTGCTAACACACACAGTTTTTATGATCTATAACTATAATGTATTTTAAAAGAATACAGTATGGAAATGCGTCTTCGGCTTAAGACTTTTGATTTCCCAATGCCATAGATTAAGCATGAAATAATCTGAACTAATTGAACTGCATTTTCTGATAATAACATGATTTATCAAATTAGAATGAAATATTACAAACAATTTGGCTATACAAACATTTTAAAGTGATTTTAGTGCATAGAGTTATATAAATGAAATAATCTGAACTAATTGAACTGCATTTTCTGATAATAACATGATTTATCAAATTAGAATGAAATGTTACAAACAATTTGGCTATACAAACATTTTAAAGTGATTTTAGTTCATAGAGTTATATAAACAAACACTATATAATATTTTCTTATAGCATAACACCATTAACCAAAAATATTAGAACTTTGATTCGGCTTCATAAATATTTCAAATATTTGAGACAAGTTCTCTACGAAATAGCATACGCCTAGTATGTGTTAAAACTTGTGAAACAATTTTTTTACAAATTTATTTTGTTATGGGGGATGTTCAAAAAGTAAGGGCTTATTAGCTTTTAAAACCCAAAAATAAGTTTTTTTTTCAAATCTTTACTAAGGCCAAAATTAATCTATGAAACAAGGCTATTTTTTCACATAGTCATTGGGGGAATTCATACATTGGTCATAACTTGGCACCAGCTTCAGCATACCCATATCTTAGAAGTTTTCCGCCTGTAAATTTGGCTAGTCCCAGACCACCTTTTTAGCTTGTCATCGTGCCATAGGCGTTGAGGGTCAAGGAATGTCACTTGGAGCAAGATCTGCTGTAGGGCAGATGATTGAGCACTTCCTACTCAAACTCCTCAAAGAGACTGGCGGTGCAAACTGTAGTGTGTGGTCATGCAGGAGGATGTCAGAAGACAACAGACCATGTTTTTGTTCCGAATGTCCCACCTCAATTTTTCCATTGTATGGCAGTACACTTCAGCATTTATCACCTTTCCAGGTTCCATAATTTCAAGAAGCAGCACTTCTTTCAATACTAGAACAAATGGCCACACCCTTCAGTTGTAATGTTTGCTTGAGTTGCTTGGTCTTTTGTGACCCTGTGTGCATCCATTACATGGACTGTTGCTTTGTTTCGACACTAACCTGGGAAATCAAGGTTTCATCTCTAATCAAGATTTGGTCAAGGAACTTGTCACTTGCATAGCTATCATGGAATGTCAGGGCTCATGCCATATGTTACTGCTAGTGAATGTCTGTCAACATCTGATATTCACCGAGAAAAAAAATTATGTTACCGAAGCTTTTTGGTAACGATTTCATACAGGACAATAATAATATGTGAAATTTCTGGAAAATCATTGAAAGCTCAGAAAGTGTGACGTGTCTGTTTTCACTAGGGATGTGGTATTGGAAGAAAAGTATCGATAACAGTAAGTATCAGTATCAGAATTTTAATCTTGTAAAAATGTATTTTTTATTTAGTAATAATAATTTCAACTTTTGCTTCATAATTGTATTTTCATATTTATTTAAATACTAAAAATTATGGTGGTTTTTAATATTTAAAACAAATTTTAAAATATACTTTTTTGCTATCCAACTTCTTAAAAAAACTTCCATAGTTCACTTATGAGAGGTGCCATTTTTTAACTACATTCATCGTTTATATAGTCTATCAAGATATTTTATTAACTATTGACAAACACTAGAAGACTGGACGCTCTGTCCTGCTTGGTTTGCTTGGGCCACCCTTTAGTTGAGTAAGTTTAATGAATTCTACAAAAGCTTATTTTGTTTAGTTTGTGATCTGTGCTTGTTGATAAATTAAGGGGTAGTAGATTGGTTGCCACTCACTTCGTTGGGCATCAGGCCATATTGATAAACAAATATGAAAGAACAGTTACTAATTATGCTGAGCTAAAAGAGATTGAATGCTAGATTTGCAGAAAATGAGTGAGAGTTGAAAAATAGTATCATTTGTTCTTCCACAGTCCACTCGAGTAGACATTTAACCCAAACACGAGTGAAGATAACAAACACATTGTTTCTTTTGATACTAATCCAATACCAGAGTGAGTAATAATATCAGTACAAGTATCTGGAATAAACTATTGAGTAAAAAAATACTAGTATCGGAAGGAAACTATCGATATTGGTAAAGTATCGATACTTTTTCACATCCCTAGTTTTCACATATCTTCTTATCTACACGTTCAACCAAGTCTGGAGGCAACGAAAGGCTGCTTGCTTCATTCCTTGTCGTGAACATTTGTTTGGCCATTGTTAAATAAACACCATTTTATGACCTTACTTTTGCTTATTAAAGTAGGGTCATAAACTTGATAAAGTTGGCCATGAATTTCCACTTAATTCGTGTTTTTTTGTATGAATAAATTTTATCACTGTACAGACTTTACAAACAGTGGAATTATTTATTTTATTGTTAATTTTAAAGCACTTGTATCCAACTGTAAACAATCACAGAGCTCTGACACCTCCTCACTCTTTAACGGCCCGTGTATGCACCCATAATGGTTGCGCCAGTAGCATGGCTGCCATGATCATTCAACCCTTACTTTCCGAACACCCCTCTGTAATTAGCTAGATGTTTTACACACTATTAGAATAATTCTGTCTAATCAAATAGAAAGGAATTGGGATGTCAACCTTCATTATATTAAGATCGCTCTCCAATTCTTTTGATACTAGTAAGAATTGATGATATTGAGGAATTGAGTTTGACATTCTTGGAAACAGCTATTAAATTGTGTTTATTTTATATACTGCTGACTAATTTGCTAATTATGATTTTTGAAATAAAATTTCCTTAACAGTTTGTGCGTTCCATGTCAAGTATGACGAAATGAAGCTGGACGGAAATGTGGCCCGTTGGGCTGTTCATGTCATAGAGTTATCTCGTACCAAGCGTCATTTGGACAGAGCTGCTCTCATGGTGTTTTGGGAAAAACTAGACAAGTAAGTTTTATTGTTATTTTGAGACATTCAAAAGTACCTATAGTTAGGGATGGACGGGGAAAAAATTTGTATATCAAGACAGAAACAGGATGGGAAATGAATCAAAATATCAGGTCGGGAATGGGAAATTATAAAAGTGACACTTTAGAATACCGTATTTATTATAGATTACAAATAATATATTGTTTTTTAAACTAATATGGTAATACTTGTAAAAGATTTGATATTATTAAATTTAATACAAATAGTGTGATACAAAAACATAATAATATAGAAAGGGGTGTGTGAATAGCATTTTTTATTGAAACAAATAGAAACATTTTGACTAATTATTGGTTAATACAAATCAAATAATTAATTTTAATACATTATTTTTATTAATTAATCTCTTTTGAAAATGGTCTTTTATATTCAACTATTGAAAGAGTGAAAAATATAAAAAAAACATTTTTTACCCTTCTTAAATGTCCAGTTTTAAACCTCTTATATCTTAAATGTTCTCTTTTTTTAACACCTCTTAAAGGCTATGTAGGTTTGAAACATCTTAAATAATCTTTAATTATGAAACACCTTAAATGTTCTCTAGGTTTGAAACACCTTAAATGTTTTAGGTCCAAACCCCCAAAAAATGCTCCCTAGTTTTGTTAAATTTTAAATATTCTCAATGCTTGAAACGTCTTGAAACTTCTCTCTGTTAAAAGCCCCTTTAATGTTCTCTAGAATTGACACCCCTTTAATCTCTACTCTTTATTAGGTTGCTAACAACAGATAGGTAGAGTATAATATATCTTTGTCCTTTCTTTCAAGCTCTCTCGCTTGCTTAACCCAACAAACAACTTGATATACGTTGCACATTGACTCACGAACTTCCCAACTTGTTTTTTTCACCACAGGCATTAAAATACCCCCTCCAAGTTTGCAACAGAACAAAGAATTATAGTTTCCAATAGAGATTGAGCCAATAGTATCTGCTAGAGCAATAAGTGGGATGTATTTCCTGCCCTAACCCTTACCAGGAAAGGGCCTGACTCTACTCTCAGAAATGGATAAGTTCTCAAATTTTTATTAAACATTATTCTCGTCACCTAATACATCAGGATCATTAAAACATGTGAATTGAGAACTTTTAGTTTATCCTTAGAAACCCCCTTGTCCCTATTTATGGGCTCATTTTGTAATTAGTTGGTAAATTTATGTTAAGTGTACTGCTACAAGTCATTTTAGTTCATCCACACCCGGCCAACTGGAGTGGAATATTGATAATGAAGATGATATTTTTATTATTTTATGCATGTAAGACATAGAGCAAAAAATAAATTGGTAACACCCCTGGTTATTATTAAATGCGTGATTTAAGATGTTTGATTGATGAAGTAGCTGGAGAGTATGCGAAGAGATGGTACGGACACGTAACGAGAATGGGAAAAGAAAGAATCTCTACGAGGAACAAAAAAATAAAAAGAGATGGTAGTTGTAGTGGTGATGAAAACGAAAACTTAGCATGAATGTGAAAAGTGGGGGGAAGGGGTAAGTGAAAAATAGTGCATCGAAAATCGTCACCGACAATCTTGTTTCTTGTGAGACTGACACCTTAAAAAAAGTGTTCATTGGTGTGTATGATTAAGTTTTTCTGTATACGACGCTTTGGAGAACTACTTTCTATTATATTTAACATATTAAAACAATTTACTTAGCTCTGGAATTTTAAGGGTCTCTTTCAACTTTTTGGGATGACATTTGATGTTTTTTTAATGGTTGTAATGAAATTTGTAAGCATGGACACTTACAGAATCTTGAAGAACCAAGTGTTGGATTCACTTATTTATTTTTACCTCAACTGTTATTGTATATACAGTTTTATTATTTTTTGTTTCAGGCATATGATAAAGAATAAGCCTCATCTACGGTTCTAAACTCTGGTTGCCTTCTTCCTCTTCTGAGAGGAGGGGCATAATAACAGTTTGGCTTAACTGCCAAGGCCAAACAAACATTTTCCAACAGTATACTTCTCTTCACTTGTGTGGTCGTCACATGAAGCCGTGTACTTGTGTATGTACACTTGTGGTTGTCACATATAGAAGTGTACTTCTGTATGTACACTTGTGGTCTGCACATATAGTAGTGTACTTCTGTATGTACATTATGGTCATCACATATAGTAGTGTACTTCTGTATGTACACCTGTGTTTATCACAAATGTAGAAATACAATAATTGCAAGTCTGGGCACTGCGTTACTTTGTTTGAAAGAACCCTTCCTAATAGAAGTGCACATATCTTGTGTTAGGAATATTTTGAGTGTGGTATGAACTTTAAAGCACTGCCCAGTTTTTTTTTATGGATTCCTAGCAGTTAAGTTTACTCATTAAGGGTGCTGCCTTGTTGATTGCTTGAATAGTTTTTTTTGTCAGACCAAAAATCAGGTTAACGTGTTTTTTTCTGAAACTACAATTTTCTTCCTACTCAGACTAAGGGTTATTTTATCAACACTCCTACAAAATATTGGGAGAACCATTTTATAGTTGGCATTTAAGTAAAAGTAAATTCTAGAGGTGTATCGATTCAATAAAACCGATTACTGATTGTTTAAAATAATTGTTCATGCTACATTTATTTACACCAATTAATCCTGATTGTTTATTAACAATTATTGGGAAATTACTTAAGAGAAAACAGTATAATTAATACAAAAGATTGTAAGCATACAAAAATATATTTTATGCTTAATGGTCGAAAGTTGGAACGTGATTGTTAGTTTTATCAAAGGTATGAGCTTATATTTCTTTATCTGGTTATGTAATCTTTGCATAGCCCACAACCCAGACGCATTGCATGTATATAAGTTGTTTTTTTTTGCGATTCGGATCACTAAACTCTTACTTAGAAAATTTTGATTTAAATTTTACTTTTAAAAACCACAATTAATTATCATAATAGTCGCCGATTACAATTAATTGCCGATGCACTAATAATCAATCGCCCGATAACGATTCATCGGTATCCACATCGGTATACCCCTATTATTATTATTATTATTATTATCACCGCGTCTTACTACCCGTTCGGGTTATACGCACTTACGCTAATGTGTAATGGTAGGATGATTGTGAGATGAAATGAAGGACCTACAGTTTAACGTGGAATCCGAACCACGGTGGAGACCTGGCATTCCTCACATTCATAAGATGTCTTGTCAGAGGTGAAGGAAGGGTTTGGTAATCAGATAAATCTTTGCCGGGACCGAGGATTGAACCCCGGCCGCCAGCATAGAGGTCTGACAACTTACCCCTAGACCACCAGGTCACCTACACCCCTATTGAATTCCCTTTAGATTGAATGTTAACATGTTTGCTCTAAGTTTAAAAAGTTAGATTTAATGCCCCTGCTAATTTCTATTGTATTACTAAAGATTTAATTAATGTCCCAAAAATCAACATAAAATATAATATCATTTCCCAGCATTGTCTGTGTAAAATATGTTAAATATAAAACAATACTTTTTATTTGGACTATACAAAGGAACATGAAAAATAATTTTTTGTTTACTTGATTGAAAACCAAACACATGAATTTTGGTGTTTTATTTTCAGTCCAGTGAAACTTCTGATTGGCACCTATTCATTTACCAAGGTAACCTCCTTAAAAAGTAAATTATAAATATAACAATTTTTTCAAAGGTTATTACGCTTTTTATTTGTAAAGTTTTCTGGTAGTTTATCACATTAAATATTTTATGTATGCAAATTGTGAATATTTTGATTTTATCTTGTTGTATAGTGTTGCACGTTTATTTTTAAGTTTTTGATTTTTTTTCTTCTTTTCTTTACTAGACTAAAGTAAAACTGCTAAAAAAAAGTTGACATGTTTCAAAAAGAAGTTCATTATTTGAATCAGCATAAAGAAAAAAATTACTTCAACCAACTTGATGGCTCATTTGGTAGGCACTAATGCTCAATTTGCCTAGCAGAAACATTTAAACCAACAAATCACTAAACCTTTTTCTATATAAACAAAGAAAAAAATTGTGCCAAATGGCTGTATTTAATCTTTGAAAGGAGGTTAGAAGGGCAAGGCCTACACACAATCACACATACTATAAAAATGCGCGATTGAAACACAAAATCTGCTTTGGTGGCCGCATGACCCAAGGTGTCACTCTCACAATAGGGTAAAGTGCTGATTACTGGAAGATTGGAGTGCAAATTCTGGTCGGGTGTATTGAGGTTGATTTTCCCCACATATTTTTATACTCTTCATACAAATGTGAGTACACTTCCTTTAAATTCAACCTTCTCTATCCCTAGCTCTTAGCGTAATTAGTACATGCGTACAACCCAAAAGGATAGTAAGACGTGGTGCAAAAAAAAAAAAAAAATCATGACAGTAATTTTATGGGTCTTGAAAACTACTGTAATGTGTTTGTTGTGTTTTAATTGTACACTCTAAGGCCAACATTCTTATGGTGGGTAGACCTTGTCCTTCAAAACTTTTAATGCGTATTAATTACATTTTCTATTGTAAACAAAGGATAAATGGCTTCAACCGGTTTTGTTTAGTTAAACATTGAAGGGAGGATAAAAGGACCAGGCCTACAGTGCTACACATTTACCAGAAAACTCCAGGCCCTGAAGTTCACAATTAAAACACAAGAAAACACGTCATTAATACATTTTTTGGGTACATCAGTCCCTTTCTTCAGTAAAAGAGAGTAAAACAGACTGGACTATGGCAGCATGGCTATAGGTTGATCATGGTTACTTAGATATTGTTGTTGCCTGTTTATTAATTCACAAAAAGATTTAGGCTTGGATTCTGCATAAGTATAGTTACATAGTAAGCTTTGGGGAGAAGTATTAATTAACTAAATTATACCTTAATCAGCTACAAATAACATGAGCGGATGAACTTTTAGTACTGAGAAAATGGCCCAATCTCATAAGCAAACATTGCTATTATAGACACTTTTTTATATTAAGACATTTTATTTTTGTGTGTCATCTTTGATTTAGAAAAAAATTGGTAAGAAAATGTATTAAGACATTCACGAAGACTATTTTCTATGGATTAGACCCTTGAAACCTTAAGGATATTTGAGAAAATATTGGACTTGAGATTCGAATAAAATAAAATTAGCGCCAGGTTGATGCTAATTACCGGTTAATCAGAATTTGGCTCACAGATTCTTAAAATCATAAGCTAGTTTGTTAATGGGCAGCATGGGCGTAAAACTTCTTACTGGCTCATCATCGTTAAGCTCTTGGCCTTTTTTTCTGTTACTGATGGAGAGGTAACAGATGGTTGTTAGTAAAGAGTTACTTCTTTTATCAATAACAAGGTCAATGTGATAGAGAAGCTATATTACAGTGGTTATGAGTAGGGAGGGATTATCTTTGCAAGGTGGTTCACAGGGTCAACTCGTAAATAGCTGCTTGCACTAAGGGCCAGTTTCATATTCTGACTAAGCATGCTTCAAATGTGGCACTATACTAAATACAAGATGATGCCCACCTAAACTCTAATTGAATGGGCGAGCTTTGCATATGAAACTGGCTCTGAGAAAGGAAGATTCAAGGGAAGTTAGTATCGAAGGTTTCATAATTGCCTCATGAATTCAAAACTTATCTTTATGTTGATAATTATAAAATTAATTCAAATTGATAATGCTTATTTAAACTAAATTTAATGAGCAAATCTTTTTTGTCTGTTTTTATTCTAACATTAATAGACTTACCCTAATATTCTATACACAGATTTAAAAATTCCTATATACAACTATCAGAAGCTTAACTATGAGAGAAGTTTGACTGAAATTATCTTTAAAATGTATTAGGACTAATGATAAAAACTCCCATGGTGTCAGCCCACAATCGAGACACATTGACCAAGCAGCCGCCATTTTTTGGCGATGATAGTATTGACTTACGCAGATAGAGGGTGTCATTTGGTTAGCACAACACACCCTTTGGTTGTTAATCTCAGTTTTCTAGGCCGAAGCTCCTAATTTTTCATTCAAGTAGCTTCTCATTTCACCTCATGAGACCAAGGTGACCCCATTCTGCCGGGGATCGAATCTGAGACTTCTGGATCTGTAGCCAGGAACTTAAGAGAATAGAAGCTGACCAATGATAAAGTGAATTACATTTTTACCTGCTTCGGTGGCCTCGTGATCTAATGCACTACTCTCGTGTTGGAATAGACTGCCGAAGACTGGGTTTGATCCTGGTTGGGTGCATTGAGGGTGGTTTTCTACGCTTCACACAAATGCGGATGCACTTCCTCTCAATTAAACCTTCCTAATGCCCAACTCATTAGTATAATTAGTAGAGAGGCATATAACCCGAACGCATAGTAAGACATGGTGCTTATACACACACACACACACACACACACACACACACACACACACACACACACACACACACACACACACANCACACACACAAAATTGTTATGACTGGACCACCCATAAGTAGAATTTGTTTTAAAGTTCTAATAGTACTTATGGGTGGTCCAGTCACAACATAATTGTAGTGTAGAAATAAGAAAAGTGCTAGGACACACACACACACACACACACACACAAAATTGTTATGACTGGACCACCCATAAGTAGAATTTGTTTTAAAGTTCTAATAGTACTTATGGGTGGTCCAGTCACAACATAATTGTAGTGTAGAAATAAGAAAAGTGCTAGGACACACACACACACACACACACACACAAAATTGTTATGACTGGACCACCCATAAGTAGAATTTGTTTTAAAGTTCTAATAGTACTTATGGGTGGTCCAGTCACAACATAATTGTAGTGTAGAAATAAGAAAAGTGCTAGGTTCCAAAATTTCAATCTGGAGTTATTGATAACTATCTTTTATAGTAGAAGTAGACTCACACACATTTCAACACAAATAAAATATTTCGGCATTGTTGCCTTTTTCAAACACACAGAAGAAAGTACAGAAAACAAACACTGGCTTACTCCATTTTGAATTTAAAGAAAAACTGCTAGAAACACATTGTGGGTGCTACCACAGGGGTATGAACCTCCAAAGGTGTTTATAGCAGTTTAAAAATAATAATTCAAAATTAAGTAATCCAGATTTTGTGTTATTTGCACTTTCTTCTTTGTGTTTGATAATGGCAACAATGCCGAAATATTATATTACTTGTGTTAAAATGTGTGTGTGACTACTTCTACTATAGAAGACAGAAGAAAGGAAGATGTCACCTTTGTGCATTGGATTCTTCCCACATTTTTCCTCTTTCCCTAGGTGGGCTTTCTTCATCAAATTTACTCTTAGTAGTTTATTTTTCCTTTTTCTTTAATTTTATCAATTTCCTTTATTATATAATTATTTAGCCATTGGGGCACCTCATTTTTAAACAATATGGAGTTATTGTAATAAAACTACTTAGTGTTGCCTCTATCAATGCTGCAAGTACATATTTTCTGTTATACACAATTTAATATTCTATTTTAACAATACATCACATTAAATGTAAATCAAAGAATAGCTCTCATTGTCTTTTATATATTAAAAAAAGAATAAAATAGAAAAGGACCAAGTTCCATCATCAATTATGTACAAAAGGGCTATGTACCAAATCTTAGAAATCATTCTGACACTTTTCCTAAAATAAAAATCACTCCATAAAGATATATTTTCAGTTGTTAAACATTGCCAAACCCAATTTATTTTGCATGAGAACAAATTGAAACACAAAAAGGTCTTTCTATATCTCACGTTCAAATTAAATTTAAGCCTAAGGATTATTAAAAAAAAAGAACAATAAGAAAAGTATAAGTAAAAATTTTTTCTTTATTAGTTTTAGAGAATATGCAAATTTAACTTCAAATGTGAATATCTCAACAGTACTATAAAGCTACAACTTTTTTAATACTTTAACAAACAAGACGGGCATACACAAGGAACGTATTTAATGGAACTTATAACAATAAAAAAAATTCAGAGGTGGTGACATGGTAAATATGATGACCCTTTTCTTAGCTGACGCCAATCCACATGATCATTCTGTGTTCCTAAAGGAAAAGGAGATGTAGTTCAAGTGTGCCGAAAAACATTCATGAATATTTTTGCTATTAAGAAGAAACAAATAGAAGTTTTCATAAGAAAATAAATCTGGAGCAACAACTTACATTGACAACAGGAAGGCACACAAAGCTTCAAATTATACAGGCCAAGACATGGTGAGAATAAAGGAACATGTCCACTCAACACCACGACACGAGAGTCGCTACACTTGAGCTAAATCTAGTAAAGAGTATTTAAATCCAGATCTGAACGTTAGTAGGCTCCACAGTGCTTTCAATTTAAAAAAATTCCCAACAATACAGTGAGCTATAAATTTTACAGTAAAATCTTTCTGAAATATTTCCAAACTTATCATTCCATCAGCCTCAACATGACAAATGTAAAACCTGTTACATGTTCCAATGTGAGCTCCGAAATGGTAGTCCTGGAAGCAAAACTTTTCTTGAACTCCACCACAGGAAATCAGAAAAAGCCACAAATTGAATGAAGAACGATGCTGCTGCTTCCCAGATACCAAGTTGCATTTGAGTGGACTTACAAGTTCTTTTTGTGCCTACACAAACACACACGGAAATGTTTTATAGGAGACAACTTAGCTGCTTCAACTTTTACATTCGCTTTAGCTACAACCAAAACTCATTACATGTGTTTGTGGCATGAGGGACTTGCAAACAGAGGAGGTAATGAAATTGAGCCCGGTCTTTTAAGAGTGTTAAATATGGGAATAACTCACAAGAAGCATCTATTAGTGTGGAGTGATAACTGTACAGGAAAGAAAAAGATTCGAATGATAATCTTTGTTTATCTATTTCTTGTTTCAGTTGGCTTATTTAACATTCTTGAACACAAGTTTTTAGTGAGTGGGCACATCTATCTACCTTCAGTGTGACAAGGAATTTGCATTAATAGAAAAATGCTAACTTGTTATGAAAGCATTTGTTCCCTCTGACCTAAAATAAGTTCTCATATTTGCAAAGAAAACCCGGTCTTTTACAGTGGTGAATATGTAGGAAAACCATTTCTTGGATACCCAAGCCACTGCAGATGGTATCATTACCACTGCTAAACTGAATATAACCAATGCAGCATGGTTACAAAATTTTCTGGTGTAGTACTAGAAACTCTGACTAAGCAAATACGCGTATTGAAAAAAGGAAAAACTATAGCAGACATTCAAAATTATCAGTTTGTTTCCATAAATAAACCAAACAAAATAACCGCTGAAAATAATGAATAATTTGTTGACTACTTACCTGCTGAAAGGAGACCTTTTTGTGTGTTAATTTGTTCCGATGCTAAAAATAACTTTGGATTAGCAATGTTTAACAACTGAAAAATATCTTTAATAGTGTTTTAATCGAAAACACATCGAAAATAAATAAAACTATAGCAAATAAGCTAGGTAACTGACATAAGATTGACTACGGTATCTATTTGTTACATAGTCATGTTTGGATGTAAGCCAATTTGCAATAAGGTTATGTGAAAATCACAAAGTATTTACCTCGGAAGAAGGTGGTGTGGTACTTTTTCAGGTACTTTATTCATCTTGTATGTGAAGTATTCCTTTCCTTCGGTTTTAAGATTCTTTCTCTCATTATTAACACTCCCAGATCCCTTAGTTCTTTTCATATTAACAACTTCCATGTAAAAACAGTTAATTTTATATTACTAATATTTATAAAGATAAACACCAAAAGGTTATATTTATTAGATCTCAAACCAAAGATAATTGATATGTAGATTCTCTAGCCATATCTATTGAGAGTTTCAAATATTAGGAATCAGCCTACCCTATCTTTTGGGAGAAATAGGTACTACTATACATGTTATGGCACTTAGCACTTTTCAAAGGTTGTTGGAAATGGCATTAACTACCTTTCTATGGAATAAAATAATACTTTTTTTTTTGCACTTAGACCCTTTTTTATCTCCATGCTACAATTATAGGAGAAACTTAACAAGCAGACCCAAGGCCATCATTAATTTAAACACTTAAATGGATGCATGAATGTTATAATGAATGCATTTTAGCTAAAAATTTCAACATTTAATTACTATTACTATTTTCTAACATTCTTTTATAATCTTATTCCTGCTTATGTTGATAATTTTTTAAGATTCAGATTCAAAGGTAAAATAAATATATTCAGTTTACCAGCTTTTGTGGCAGCACGGCCTAAGGTGTCACTGTTGCAATACACTAGACTACCAATGACAGGAAGATCGATGTTCAAAACTCGGTCAGGTGAACTGAGGGTGATATTTTCTAAATAGTTTTCACGAAAATGCGGGTACACTTCCTAACTTACTCATCCCTAAATCCCTAGCTTAACTAGTACATTTGTGTATAGCATTAACAGGTTATAAGTTCCAGTGATAAAATAAAAATCCAGATTCATAGTCGATTTGACCCATTTTTACTATTTTCATACATTCATTTGTTTTAAATATAAGGGATAGTTATTTGATTGAGCAATATCAGGATAGATTTTTTATAGATAAAAGGCTAAAAATAAAAATTAAACATTTGAAGATGAGCTTTTACTACCACGGCTAGTTTCATCAAGTTTAAAGATGACCTTGCAGTCCAACAAAAAACAAGTTTACTTTTTGAACCTGGTTATGAAAGCTTGTGTCAAAACAAAAACTTGAGTTATCATCATGAACTGTTTACACTCTGATCCGGGTCAGAATTTCTTGCTACAGATCCAGAAGTCCCATGTTTGATTCCCGGCGCTGCCAGAACTTTTCTGTTAATCAATGTGTCTGGAATGGGATCAAACAATCTCATAAGGACAAATGAGGAGCTACTTGAAATAATAAGTAGCAGCTCCAGTCTAGAAAACTTAACTTATCACAACTTATTATGTTTTTCAAAAATAGAAAACTTAAGATTAACAGCCAAAGGGTTCGTTGTGCTGACCACATGACACCTACTATCCACAAATATTGGCACTATCACCACTAACTAGCGTCGGCCAGCATAGCTTGCTTGTGGGCTCATATCATAGTTATTAATTTTATCTAGACAGTTTCTGGTACACTATCATCCAGGTGCAGTCTAGTCCTCCTAATTTAAACCATGATTTTTTTTCTAGTGCTCTATTCCAAGTAACCATATATTTATTTTTTAAGACATATGATAATTTAATTACCATTTACATTGATGACATTAAAATTAATGTACTTTTTCCGAGCATTAAATGATAACAATATTGTATTTCAACCAGAGCCCATATTTTTCACTACTATGCGATGAAAGTTTTTTTTCTCTCCTACTTTGACCGTTAAAGGTTTAATGGAAATAATTTTGTGTAAATGTACAATTTCTAGGTTCTTGAGTTGATGAATATTAATTGACAACATAAACACAATACCATAAATTAGGTGTATGTGAAGTCCATTTTGTCAATTCAAAGCTAACTTGAAATATTCTCAAAGCTGAATTTAACTCAAATATTTTTTATTTTAGGTGAATCATTTTATTCTTGACAAAATATTGTATTGTGCTTATTTATGTAACTTTATGCACTAAAATACCTAAGGAAATATTTAGTTGCACAATTGTTTTTTCCCCCATTTCATTCTAATCTGATCTTGCTACCTTTCAGGGTAAATTGAGTATATATCATTATATACATAAAACTAAGTAAATAAAGAGTGACAAGAGTCGGCTTACAGTAACTTTGGCCTTTACTAAATAGTCAAAAAGTTACTAGAAAACACTTTCATATTCATCAACTTAAAAATGTATCACTTTTAACAAGTAAAGTCAATTTAAATTATCATTCAAATTGTCAAAAACACATTTGCAAGGTGGATGGATGTATACATAACTTATAGTGGACTTTTTTCTACCACCAAAAAAGGCTTAAGTTTGTGCTCAAACTCTTTGAACAATACACAATAATTTAGCTTTCATGGTGAAAAGAAGACATTTACACACATTACATTATTGCCACTGGATGACACCTCAACCATTTTTAAAAATAAATTTCTTATAACATGTCAAGAGGTGACAATTCTGTCTAGTGGCAGCATTTTAAGGTGTGAATTGTTTCTGTTTTTATTATCACATTATGATAGCCATTTTCTGTTCATTTATTCGTTCCTTTTTGTATATTTCTCAAATGAAAAGGTTTATTGACATTTATGTGACATTCGAAGTTTATCATAATATTTTGAGGACAATATGTGGTTTTAAGCTAAAAATAAGTTACTTTAATCTTAGACTTAAGTGTGTTTACTTTTGTACATATTTTATATTAATATAATAAGATTGAAAATTAATGGTTTTAAGTTTGTGTGATTTTTAAAGAAAGTTTGTAATGCATATCTTGCGATCAACTCATTGACTTTTTAAGTATCTTTCGATGTGATTCATAAATTTCATATAAAGTTATGATAGAGGAAAATAGTTAGATAACTTATTCAATAGGTGACATTTCATTTTCACAATTTTTTTTTATTTCAACTAAAGTTAATCTTAATGCCAAAGAAACATAAATATATTAATATTGATTAACTTAAGATTTGTGTTGAGTCTTTATTTATATTATAATTTTTTTTGTAATAACTCAAATTGAAATTTATGGTTCACCCATTCATTACCTTTGTATAAATTTACCATGAACATATTTTTTAAGGTTGATGAAACTATTGGCGATTATATTTAATTCCTATCATTTAGGTAAAATACTGATTAAATCCTATGGGCAAAAGGGAGGGTGCCTATTATAGTTCTACCGAATCTAAAATTCAGTTTGTCATTATTAACACTATCTTTGTTTGGATTAAAAGTGAAACAATTAATATAATTACAGAAATGTTTTGCTTTTGAGATTAATTACAACACAATTATGTCCTGCCATCACTGGCGTGGATAGGATATTCTTATGGGACGGGTCATTGTGAACCATTATTTATTTTCTATAGAAATTTTGCTCAAAAATGATTTTTTTAAGTGAGTAAAAAATATATTACTCTGATTGATTTAGAAAATATGTTGTTTTATTAAATCATCAATCTTTATGTCTGAATTAGTGAATAAAATGGGGGCAGATGGCATCCTTAGTATACTGGATGAGTCATTTAAGTTGAAACACTAGAATACCCCAAAAACAAAGTAGTCTAGAAAAAAATTACTTCTAAATAAAGTTTTTGTTTTTGAGGAGGAAAAAACAAAAACACTAGCTATATTTGATATGGTGAACTTCTTAAAGATCTTTTTTTTTAAAGTCAAAACCTATAATTTTTGTAACAGCATTTCATTCTTAAAAAACACTTTTGCCTGAAACTTTTTTTAATTTGACATCAACTTTTGAAGGTATTTTAAATTATATTTTTTTTAAACAATTTTTATTCAATAACCTTTTGTAAACGGTTTTTATTCTTTATTACACTGAATGCAATATTATTTATATAATTACATTAGTAAATGTTAACATGATGATCATTAACATCATTGCACTTTTAATGTAAATAAAATTTGTTATAAAAAAATACAAGTTAAAATATCTTTAAAAATTAATGTCAAATACAAGTGTTTAAGAAAAAAGTTTTTTTTTGTGTAATAAAATGCTGTTATAAAAAATATAGGTTTTCATTTAAAAAAAAGTTTTCCTTGGAATAACCATGAAGATATCCATCAAACAAAAATAACTAATGGTTTCCCCCTAAAAAAAGTTTTTCTAGAATGTTCCTAAATGCCTCACCCGGTGTATGAGACTACCTAGTGAATGGCCTTAACAGTTGCTAGCAGTTCTATTCTTTATGTAATGCATTGTTCTCTCTCTCTTTCTCTCTCTCTCTATATATATATATGTTACTATCCAAACCCAATTTCAGGACAAACTAGATTGGACTAGACCAAATTGATACAAGCTGACTCTTATAGGATAAACTGATGTAGTACTAGTTTTCATTCCCATCTGATTAATCAACCTTGGACAGGTTTCATCATTCACAGTTCGCCCACAAATGTTGTCACCTAACCTAACATAAAACTGGTTTGCCTAGTAAAATTGTAGGCTCTACTAATTTATCCTATGAGCTAGACTAAAATTTCAGGATTAACGAATTTAGAACAGGTTTAGGTTAATTTATCTAACAAACATTTGCGTGCGATCTGTGTATGATGAAATATGTCCAAGGTCAACTCATGGTATGGGTTAAGAAGGATTAAAACTAGTATAGCCTGAAAATATCAGGCTATACTGGTTTAGCTTACAATCTGCAGGATGCACTGATTCGGCCTGGTTCAATAAAGTTTGTCCTGGAATCGGGTCTGGACTGTAACACATGTATATATACCATATATATTTTACGAATCTATATCTTGAATCTTGAATCCGTATCTTAGAAAAAAATATGACTAAGAGGAAATATAAATATATTAGAAAATACAAAATAGTAACTAAATGTTAAATTACAGGTCTGGGGCCTAGCTGTTAAATTCATCCTATAACTATACATGTTTCTAAGTCATCAATAAGCAGTATTAGAGCTCTAAAACAAATTTCACTTAAAAAAATAGATCTTCAAATATTCTCAAAGATTCGAGGTCCCATCCAATATACAGAGACAAAAAAATTTAGAAAACATTTTAAGTATAGTACTAGTACAGCACTTTCATTAGACTTTAATTTAATTTTTGATTCATATTTTTTAAGTAGCCTACATGCAACACCTTTTAAAACATTATTAATCATTTTAATCCTATGTTAAAATATATATATCTGACCATTTGTTTTTAATAAATTTTATACAAAATATTGTACAAGTCATATCCTTAGTTATGTGTTTGTTTAATTGAATAAAAAAAAAGTACTTGATGTGGAAAGTAGTAGAAAGAACAGTATTTGTTAGTTACTAAAGTTACTCTAACTATTTTAATATATCTATAGATCAGGTCATTCTTCAGCCGTCACTTTTGATAGATATTATCGATAGGTACCTATAAAATAACACAATATATACTAAAATGTTAACAATGCTGGCCCCAAAGAAATAAGTTTGAGAATTTTCTAAGCTGTTCTACCTACCAAAATCAGGGTATAGTTACAATTGGTATGTAGAGATTTGGTTTTCCTAGATGGAAAAATAAATAACTAGAGCTGGTCAGATCAGTTCGGTTTGGAATTACACGTTAAAATCACATTGTTTTTTGTCTCTAGGGGAGTTCACACCCACCCACTTCCTGCCATTGCCAAAACACCAAGGGTTCTATCTAATTTTGGGCCTGCTTGCAGACATTTTGTGTGCATGTGAGATATTTATTTAATGAAGCAGGATATAGTTTTTTTTGTAGTTAAAAGTAGATAGGTGGTCAAAATGTGACTTTTAATATTCAAAATCAATGTCTTCAGCATGTTTTTTTTGTCCTTTCTTTTTTTTAACCTTTAGCACCTACAGTAATAAATGGATGGTGTTAAAGATTTTCTATAACCATGTCTATTTAGTCAATGAAAAATGTCTCCTTTGTTCATTGTAATTTTTATACATTTGGTTTCCTGCTGTCAAATATGAAAGCAGCAGAAAACATCCTGTGATATATATATAAAAATGTGTAAGAAGATTGGATTTAGCAATATTTTGGACATTCAGATAGGGTTTAATTGATTTATAAACTAGATGTATGCCGATAGTTAAGAGTAAAATTAATTTAGAATATAAAAGACAAAAAACAAAACAACCTTTACTCTTCCATTTTAGGGTGGTCAAGCACATTATTAATTACTTTTAACATTTTACAATTTTGCTCTCACCAGTCTTTAGTTCTAAATTTTCTAAATAATTTCCAATACCTTCATGTTAATTTATTTTAGTACCATGTCTCACTAGCTGCTCGGGTTATACACATTATTGCTTATGTATTAGGTAGGGGGAAAGTAGAATTGAGCGCAAGTGTAACTATATTTGTGTCGTGGTAGAAAGTAAAACCATTTAGTAGAACCTACCTTAGTACAACTGATTGGGATTTAAACCTTGTCTCCTCGTCAGTGGCACTCAACTCTATTGCAAAAGTGATGCCTTAGAAAAAGAATGTACAACAGTTCCCCGGCTGGGGGTCACATAAGTTCTTGAGGAATTGGCCGGGGCTATACATGAAATTTATAGAACCCAAATATAATAAAACATGAACTAATAATATTATTTTAACACACACCAAAAGAATTGGAGAGCATTTTACAGAAATGTAACTACTCTTAACACACTTGAACACCCTTAGACCAAACTTTAAAATGCAAAGTACTATATAAACTAAAATAAAAGATATAATTCACTCATAGTTTGTAGTTAAAATAATGTTTTTTTCCTTAAATAAAATAATGTCAAATATAAATGGTTTTGAATATTTTATATCACATTGTTGAGGCATATTGTGTCAAAAAAGGATACAATTATTACTAGCATTTGGCTCAAGCAGATTTATTGTAAAATATCTGAAGTTTTTATACCATAATATGCAGGTATTTTAAAGAATGAATTAAATTGTTATAATATTGTGCATCAAAGGAAATAAGAACAAATTATTATTATTAGAGTTAAGTTTGAAGGATGAAATTTGTATAGCATACATTTATTTGTTCAGACTCATATTTGTAGCCTAATTAAAAAATATACAAATAAAATTAGACAGTTTTTTGTTGTTGTTTCCTATCACTCATTAGAGCTATTTTCTTACACTAATGAAAGTGGAGATGAGGAAGATATAATGTGGAAGAAATGTAGCTGCATTTTCATGAAGGGAAAGTGGGAAACCACTTTCAGTACGCCGAGCCAAAAACCTGACCTTTAGTCCACACAGCCACCAATGGAGGACAAATAAGTATTAACACTTAAAAGTTAACTATATTTAAGGCAGTTCTCACAAGTACCGGCTTAGCAAAGTATAATATTTAAAATTTAAATTGTAAAATATGAATTTCACAAACCGAAAAATTATTTATTAATCCATAAAATTATCTGACACTTTTATTTTAAATGAACTTGTTTTTGTTTGAAATAACTTTTCTTAATTAGTAAGTGCCAATGTGTAAAATTTCAAGAGACAAACTACATAAAACACTAAATTAAAAAAATTCACTCTCACCAACACAGAGAATAATAGATTTACAGATCTTTGAATTGAAATACAAAAGATCAATATTAAGAAGAATCAAAAAAGACAGGATAAGTAATGTGACCAATGGGAAGGATGCCGGGGCAAATGAGAGTGTGCTAAACACAATAAGTAGAGCTCGACTAAAGTGGTATGGACAAGAGAAGGAAGGCATGGATGTGATGGATAGAGCGAGTGAAGAAAGATGTGAAAGAATGAGGACAAGATTGGGATATAATCCACGAGAGCGAACTGTACAGAGACAGGATTAGAGGGCGAACGCTCACTAACAACACCTAGGAAACTGGAGATGGGACCTGATGATGTTGATGATTCAGAAGAGCGTGTTTATTTTACCGCAAATCAGCTATAAACCTCTATAAATACGAGTATATGTTTCTGCCTACATTTACGTGTGTTTTCTGTGGACGAGACTATATAAAAGAAGACTTAAAAGCTAACAATTTACTGCAGAACACCAAATACTACTCGAGTAGTGGGTCTGTTTAAAAATAGCAATCATTCAAACTAATCTCCACTATTTTCATCTTCTAAGACACTATAAATTAAGGAGCCAAGCAATCATTAGAGTTTAAGTTCATAAAGAACTTGACCGCTAAGATAAATGAAAAATAAAAAAATGAAAGGTAGATGGGAACATGGCTTGTTCATTCTTTTTTAAAACTGTGAAAAACTAAAAGAACTGAAGTTAACTTGTTTTCCTCCAATACAATACATACAATAAAAACCAAACGTTGGCTTTCTGATAAAAATATAGAAATATATTTATTTTTATTAAGTAATCTAAAAACCAAATGTAAACAATAAATAATGTAAATAAAACTATATAACTAGATTTTATTACAATTCTTAAAATTCATTTTCAAGACACACACACACACACAAAATTGTAAAAAACATCTATTAGAAATAGGGATCAAATTAACAGATAAGGTTCTATACAATAATATTATATTACTATGTTATAGTCATGCAAAATAAAAATATTACAAAAACAACTTTTGCTTTTGTCTATATATATAATTTAAATAGCTGATGTATACAATTTTATGATAAGGCCATTAAGCCATTTTTAAAATATGATTTCTACTATTACATAATTTATACATCAGGGGGAATTTTCCTCCCAGACACCATGATATATTAATAATAACTTACATTACAACTTAACATGATCAATAATACCTTAAGTATACAGTACACTGTAAACATACTATGCCAAATAATTACATTAAAAAACCAAGTAAACAACTTTTAATATGTTTTACAGATTCTATATGTATCCTGTAAATTAAATATATAAATTTCTCAAAGTTAATATGTATTCAATTAAAACATGTGTTTATATTAAAAGGCCCCAAGTTTGTTGGAAGTTAATTTTTTTTAAGAGTTTTAATATATGTGGTATTATCACCGGGATCCCATTTATACAGGGAAGCCGCCATAAAATCTCAGCTAAAGTATTTGCTAATCTTAAATATAAATTTATCCTACTAACACCCAAATCAGAATTTATATAGATGCTCAAAAAAAAAGTAGACTTAATTTAAAACAGTTTTTGAATAAGATATAATAAGGTGTTTTCTTACATAGACAACTAAATATACCAATTTCAAGATTCCCTGACATTTTCAGGTTTTCCATGATTACTTTGACTGGCAGCCTTGTTATAATAAGCTGTGAAATATTGTACCCATTTGCATTTACATCATTTGATGACTAGTAACATTGTTAGAACCATTTATTAGTAACATCGTTCGCTAGAAACATTTATTACACTTTAACAAAAGTTTTCATTCACAGCTATATTTATGTAACTACACTGATAATGCTTTTATCCATATCTCGATTATCCAAAATTCTGGTTTATCTAAAACACCCTTTTGACTAAGAGAAAAATAAACCTTAATTAATATGAACTGAAAATCTCCAATTACAATCATGTCCTGTAAAATACAGTACACTATCATTATATTTGCTACTATAATGTAGATTGATTGGCCTGGCCTGTAAACATTAATCAAATAATATATAAATATTTTTTAAAAAGTTGTAAGCTTTTAAATTTAGTCTTTGTTTGTAACAAAAATCACATTTTATTTATCATTTTGTATCATATAAAAATAATAATATGTTATTTCCATGGCAATTGTGTAGATACAATTCTTTATATTCCTAACGACAAAAAATTTCCAAAATTATGATGGACGAGTTTGTTGTTTTTTTTACTTCAAATGCAAAATCTCACTTTTCAGATTGAACTGTAATGCAATGAATGTTTTCAATTTTGTAATAAATTATGGTACATAGTTTAAAAATAAGCCTATGTCAATTAACTGAGACTTTTTATTTTACTAATGTTGCTCCGAAACTGCCGATATTGCATTTTTTCCCCCTCTTTCATTACCAGTCTATTCAAGAAATGTACTTAAGATTTATTTCCTTAGATAAACTGTTTTGATTATAAAAATATTTGTAAAGGTTTCTAGGAAATAAAGAAAAGCAAAACATTCTCATTAACACAGCGTGGATAAATATATATTTTTGTGTAAGGATAAATAAGTATAATATGATATATCATTGATCATCTTTAAATAGAATTGTACATACATATTTTTGTGTAACTTTTTAATTTTTTGTGTTGAAGAATTGAATCATATTTAAATTTAAAGTGTCTTAGGATAAACTTCATCGAATTTGAAACATAAAATCTATCAAACATATATCACTAATGAGCAATGTAAATTGACTTCCCAAAGTGACCAAATATTTGCAAGGCAAATGCACTCAGAACACTTGTTTAGAAATACTTCAATGGTCCAAAAAGGACAAAGTTACTGTGAGTCTAGAATACAATAATAAAAAATTATGCATAAACAAACACAAAAAAATTTCATATTAAATACATTATATTTTGGTTTTATTATTTACAATTAATTAAAACTGTATTGAAGTAAACTTGATCGAAACGGCCACCACAAGAGAGATATATGACTGCAATTTGTAAGAAACATAAATAAAATGATGACTGACAATAATTGGCACAAATTATTTTATTGCAACCATTCTCTCAAAGAATAAAACTGTAAATGAGGGGAAACCTTTTATAATCAAGAACAACATATTTTCTCAAAACTGTGATCCAAACAGTATTTCCTCCAGTAGCTACAATGTAGGAAGCTTTCATGAACTTCAGAATCAGATGGTCATTATTGTTGTTACGTTACTCAATATAAAGTTTCCGTTTTAAATTTGCCATAGATTTTTTTTAAATCCAAAAAATATGGACTGTGTATGCTTCAGGTTAAAGTGGACTGCAAACAGTGAGCAAACCATACAGAAAAGCAAGTGGCTTGAAACTAATATTTTTCCAGTAATTAGATTACTAAGTTTAGTATAATAACCAATTATTTATATTAAAATATTTTTTATCAATATTTATTAAAACATTTTGGGCCCATGTACATATTTACTAGTTTTATAGTGACAGTGACTTTAGGTTTTAAATTAATTTTTGTTAAAATTATAAATTTGTTAATCAAAAGTAGAATTTTCTTAAAAGTCCTATTTTAATTATATTAATTAAAATAATTTTTATAAACTAGCAATATTATTATTAAAAATTAAAATCTTGATTAATTAAAATGATTTAATCTATACTTGAAGGAGCCTTATTAAAATATTCCTCCACCCCTAACGACAACAAGCCCTGGATTCACCTTTTACTTCAAACCCCTTTCAGTTCAAAATCAATTCAGATTCGAACCAAGTATTCTAGTACTGGAATGGAAACCCTTTTCATAATGACAAGGCAGTTTTTGGGAGGCTTACATTTGATGAATCCTTCTCAAACAATGGTTTTTTACATTAAGTGAACATTAAGTTGTTTTTTTATTGCTGCATCTCACTACCTGTTCAAGCTATACACATTTATGATAATTATTCCAATGGGTTAGGGAGGAGGAAGGAAGAATTTGAGGTAACCTAACCGCATCTGCAAGAAAAGAGAGTAGAAAACCATTTAGAGAAAACCACCCTGAGTAGACCAAACCAGGATTCTAATCCAAATCTCTCAGTCATCAGTAGGCCAGTCTAACATGAGAGTGACACCTTATACCACTCGGCCACTGAAGAAGGTCCGTTAAGTTTATCGTTATTCAGGCATTAACCAGTTAAGTAATTACTAGCAAGTCATCAAGTCATGAGTCTTTGTTCAGAAAGGCTCAATAAATAGGGGACGGAGTTATTCCAAAGATAACATATAATGAGTTATGTAATTTCTCCCTAAAAAAACAACAACTTATAACATTATTTTATTTTCTGTGTCAAAGTGCTAATGATGTCCTTTATGCTGTGTTGGGGAGCCAAGTCCTTCCTCGAGCCAGAAGGTATATGTATTATAGTATTGCATTGGTTTCATTCGTTACTTAAACAAGCAAAAATATCATACTACTTTCCAAGCTCTGTTAAATAGGACAACGAAATGCAGTACCTAAGGTCACACTAACTTAAAATGTGGCGCATTGTAATATATATTTAACTTTTCAAATAAAGCACACAAAAAAAACTTGTAATATAATTTTTAAGCTCCTGATGTGTTAAAGCGTGCGGCCAGTGCTGCGATATATTCTATTTCGAGTTATAAATTTATTTTTCTTTCTGAAAATATGAGGTGGAGAGATGAATTCAACACTAACTCAGTGATTGTTAAAGAGTAAATCACCAAAAAATTGAATTAGGACTTTTTAAAAGTAAAATCATCTTTGTAATAATTTTCTTTTTTATCATTATTATTTGACATCTAAATGTAAATTTCTATTGAAAATATTATTGATGCCTGCCTCACTATTCTGAAGTCTTGAATGTGCACTGATCTAAAGAATGAGGAGAAAGAGGATTGTTTAGATAAAGTGTATTTACAATAGCATGGAAAATTTGGTCTATTATGAGTCTAATGCCCTTGACCAGCGATTTTTGACATTTTTCAACTCTCAGCACTCTGAACAAGGTGCTAAAATAATTGTCAAGGTACACCAAAAGATTTTTAAGGAGGAATTTTATTATTAAAATAACTAATATTAATACTGTATTTAAAACTTCCAAAGATAAAATTCTAATAACGGTATTATTACCAAACATAAAGTTGATCATGGATTTAAAAAGATTTATTTTTACTCCTCAAATTGTTGTCACGTTTTTTTTCATCGTCCCTCAAACTTTCGCGGCATACCTTTTGACCCTACACAATGCACCCGTTGAAAAACGTCGCCTTAAACCTAAGAAGATTGGTGTGGGTTCAATATATATATTAATATAAAGTATTTTAATAACAATAATCGCATAATAATTAGTAAATTTGGTTGTGTATGTTTAGTGGTAGCTCGACGCCTGCGGACAGGTGAGCAGTGCAGTGAGATCAATTGAGGGGAAAATTACATTAATAGATATTTAAGATGGACAAACCATGCCATTTGACCAGTTTCTGATCATATTATTTTGTATAGTTTCTTAACCGATACAAACACAGAAGATAAATAGTATAAATGGGAAACTAAAATCCTTGATTCCATCAAATTGCATGGTATTCACAAAATTCAAGACTTGGTAAAAATCTCAAAAAGATAACTCAAATACAATTATGAAGTCCTCTAGTTGAAACCACAATTTTAAGCAAGTCTATATACTTGAGGATTTAGGAAAATAAGTTCATAAAAAAGGACAATATTGTATTAGATTTAATATCGGTCTAATTTATTTATTAAAATAGGTTTTTTTTAATGATGAACAAGATATGAAAAACAAAATAGCATTTGTCAATGAGATGATATTGATTTAATAATTCTTTTCAAAATTCAATTTTAAATGTTTTAACTATGGTATGATCCTACTCAAATTTAGATTTGAGATTCAAAAGAAAATTTTTAAGATTTGAATTCAAGATTTGGTTTTGAGCAATCTAGAATTTGACCCGTCACTAATAAATAATTATACAATACTATGAATATAAGATAAATTACAATATTTCTAAATCAAATAATTTCATAAAAAAATAATTGTTTACACATGTTAATATTTTATTTCAATAGAAACAAGACTATTTGTGTGTGTGTGCGCGGGTTTGTATGTTTAAATTAATTTGCCAATAAAACATTATAGATTGGTTGCACAAACAATAAATAATCAGTGCCTTGATCAGAGAGCAGATGTAAGGTGATCTCCAATCAGTGATAACCTGTGTTTTAGTAAGTAATATTTATATAATATATTTATACATCAAATTTAATTTGAATATGAATTTGATTTATTTTTAAAGAATAGGGGTAATGTATTATTCTTCAGATGAAGTTTTTACATAAGAGTGTTATAGAAAATGTTCAAGTAACAAGACAACTACAGGAAAGATCTGAAATTTTCTCTAAATATAACGATAGTCAACTATCGGGATTGCTAATATCAAACTTATTAATCAGAAAATATTTTAGGTTAGCCTTAGTAACAATAAAAACAATTACTTTCATGAAACTATAAGGTTCAAATGTATTGATTTTATTATGTTAGTTTACACTTAGTGAAAACTCAAACAATTTAATTAATGAAACTATAAAGCTCAAAATTATTAATTCTAAAAATATACGAGTTTTTTTTCAAGTAAGGACCATATTGCAACAAAATAGGAACCACTAAATATATTTTATCTGATTTTATAAGCTTTTCAACATAGTTCCTGTCGTTATTTAAACATTTGTCGTATCGTGGGAAAAGTTTTTGTGGGCCCTCGTCATATAAGTCTGCCGCCAGTGAGGAAAGCCATTCCTGAAGTCGTTTTCACTTTGTCGTCGGTGTGGAAATGCTTGCCGGTGAGGAACCTTTTCAGGTGCAGGAAAATATGGCAGTCACTAGGAGAAAGGTCAGGGCAGTAGAGGGAGGGCGGGGGGAAATCTAATTATTGCTAGCCAAAAGATTCAATGAGAGCTTATGTATGAGCAGCAGAGTGGGGTCTCGCATTGTCATGAACCAACAACACTTCAGTAAAAAGCATATTGTTTTCAGTGCACATGTGCGAAAGAATGAACATGCAGGATTTCAAAAGATAGGGACAAGCATTTCCACACTGACGATGAAGTGAAAACGACGGTTCAGGATTCTCTTTCCTCATTGGTGGCAGATTTATATGACGGGGGTCTACAAAAACTTATCTCACGATACAACAAATGTTTAAATAACAATGGACATTGTGTTGAAAATTAGCTAAAGGTATGTAGAATTGGATTTTTTTTTAAATACCCAAAACTATTTAATAGTTTCTATTTCATTGTAAAGTGGTCCTTACTTAAAATACACCCCTCATATTATGTTAGACTTAGTGACAATAAAGCATTTCATGAATCCATAAAATTAACTATTGTTTCAAATAAAATAAAACAAAACAAATGACTGCTTGTATTAATTCCAGCCAGACATGAAAAATTATTGAAATGGTTGTATTTAAATTTATAAAGTTTTGCAGAAAAGTAAACATTTTGCCTTGTCATCAGTGGTTGCTTTTAAAGGCTCCTCCTTGTAGTAGGCCTATATTTTTAATTGTTCTGAGGATCTCTGAACTGAAGTTGTGATTTTATTAAAGTCATCGACCAAAATTTTCCAAAGTGCCTCTTTCCACTTACTTGACACTACATAAGTTTTTTTTAAATAATGTTGAAACATATGCTTTCAATAAATACAGAAACAAGACACGGTCATTTGAAGTAAAGTTGGGGCATGTTTTTCACTCTTTAGATAATTTTGAAATTATATAAAAACTTAAAAAAGTTCATTTTATAACCTAGCCATATCCATTAATACAAACTTCTATTAATAGCTATAGACAAATTTGTGTAGATTAATGAAATAAACAAAATATAAACAGATATTCACAAAGTCAGCCTAGCTTGGTGTATACTTTTAGGTTATGTTACAACATACAGTTGTTCAAAAATAGAACTTTTCACAGTGTTGCCATATTAGTCTTATTTGATTCTTTGGTCAAATCTGTGGTGAGTGGATTGGAACCTGCTTCAGTGGCTGCATGTTCCAACACGCTACACTCGCAGTTGACTAGACTGCTGATGACAGGGGGATTGAGGTTTGAATCTTGGATGGGTGGATTGAGGGTGGTTACCACCCCGAAAAAAAAAAAGTTTTTCCACTCTCTCTTTACACAAATGTGGGTACACTTCCTCTAAATATAGCCTTACTACTCCCTAAAACCATGGGTGTAATTAGTACATAAGTGTATAACTGGAACCGGTAGTAAGACACAATGCTATAAAAAAAGTTGATTGGAGATTTTTATGCCTAATTAACTTTGTTGCAACCCAAACTTTTCTAGATCAAGCTGATTGGCAATCCAGTGATTGAAGAATCAAAATCATGTTTGTGCAACTGACCTTAAGTGTACTAAATTAAAACTAACTAAATTGCTATTTCATAACCAAGAACACATTTCTTGATAAGTATCACAAATGTTAAAGCTGTGTCACACTTTCAATTTAAGATTAAATAAAAGCTTTTCACAACTTAGTCAGTCCATTTTGCAATAGTGTATCACAGATGGGATTGGTATGTATTGAAATACTAAAACTAATTACATATTTGTCCTATCTAATGTGAATTTATGGACTTTTGAGTATCCTGTTTATACCAAACTGCAACAAAGGTATGTCATATCAGGCATGACATACCACAGTGTCCACATAATTATATCTTCACTCACAAAACTTTAAGCTGTAAAAATGTTACATTTAACAACTTTATTTAGAACTTTATTGCCTTCTAATATTAGCCATAGAAGAAACTAAATATTTATCTCTATACTCCATTTACCCTGAAAGGTAATCGACTTACCTTGACAGATTAAGCTTGCTACCTAAGAGGATAAACGAAGGATAAATGCCAACATTTAGAAAGTTGTAAGAAGTTTGTTATCACCATGCTTCTATATTTGGTATATATGAAACTACTAACTTTTAGTAAGACATAAAAATAATATCAAGGCCTTGACAATTATTATGCGAGGGCAGCAACAAAGGATAAACTTCCATATATTAAAGACAATGAAAAAAGTTGTTACACAGAGCATATCTAAAATTTCTAATATATGAATTAAGTTATGCAATGTATATATTATAACATCACTATACAAATTATGATAAAGCATGGTGATGGTCGACATTTGCTGATGTTAAAATATGGTTACATACCAATTGATTAAATAAAAGGAATTTTTGAGTAACTTGGGGTTGCAGAGCAAGGTGTATTTGAATGTCCTTGCAAAAAGGATGAATGAACAGTCCTAACTAAGAAGTTAGGTAGAAAAGTAAAAAAAAAAACAATATAAAATATAGTTAATCTAATACAACCACTTCATCATCACTTATGTTTTTAGTCGGAACCAACTTTTTTCTATATTTATTATTATTGGTCTTTACAAAACGCCTTTTTTTGGGAGGCGAAGGAATTTTGATCGATTCTTGCCGTCNCTTTTTGATGGTCCAGTTGTGATTTCTTCTACAATAAAAACATCAGATGATTCTTCTTTTATAACTTTCTTCACACTTGGGGAAATTAATTTTCTAGCAAAAACAGGATTTAATTTGCGGGGGATATTGTCAAAATCATGAATAGCTGGGCTAGATGATTTTAACAAAAGATTGTTTTTGTAGCTAGCATTAAACGGATTTGTTGACTTACGAGCAGTGCTAGTGGTTGGTAATATAGTAACAGCTGGTTCAAACGATTTAACTGTTATAGTGTTAAGTTTAGGGGTTGTTTTAACTGAAGTAGTTGACTTACGAGCAGTACTGTAAGTGTTTCTACCTGCTACAAAACTTGACACATCCAAACAGGTTTCACTAACATCAAGCGTAGGAGAAGGTGACTTAGGGGGGAAATACTCCTCCCACACAGGGGGTGAAACAGGGGCAAGATGTCTAGGATCCACAGAAATTACAACATTTACTGGTGTAGAAGTTCTATGCCTGTTAACAACTTCCAGTTCATCGCAACTGTCTTCTGAGAGCTCTTCAATACCCTTTGTAGAGTTCAGCTGTTTGGATCTGCTTCTTTTCGATGAATCAAACTTTTTTTTACCATTTTCAAACAGGTTTTTTTCTTTAGAGAGGCTTAGCTCTTTCCAACCAATCTGGAAAAAATTATCTTTTTTTAAAGCATTTCTTTCAGAGGTATTAAATCCTTTTTTTCTATTTAGAAAGGAAACTTGTTCTTTAATGAGGCTCAACTCTTTGGGGTTGTCTTGAAAAAGCCCATTTTTTTTAAATGATTTGTCTTCACTTTTTTCAGAGAAGACTTCTCCATCATCGGAGCTTAAATCTAGACAACTATCTTCAGAAATAACTTCTTCTTTTGGAGAATTACATTCTTTAACATCCTCAGAAAGAACATCAATTGTCGAGGTTTCAAGTTCAATGGTGACACTTTCGTGGGATATATAATCTTTCTTGTTCTCTGATCTATCACTGGTATTTTCATGAGAAAGATCATCTTTTCTATGCTCCGACTCTTCACTGGTAGTGTCATCAGAATGCTCATATTTCCTTTGCTCTAGTTCATTGTTGGTAATTTCATGGGGAGGATTATCTTTCATGGCTTTTAGTTCATCATTGGTATTTTCACAGCAAATATTATCTTTCATGGGTTCTAATTCATCGCTGGTAGTTTCATGGCAGAGAACATCTTTCATGGGTTCTAGTTCATTGCTAGTATTTCCATGGCAAAGATCATCTTTAATAGGTTCTAGCTTATTGCTGGTGTTTTCATGGGAAGGATTATCTTTAGTGGGTTCTAGCTTATCCCTGATATTTTCACAAGAAAGATCATCTTTGAAGGGTTCTAACTCATCGCAGGTATTTTCATGGGAAAAATCATCTTTTATGGGTTCTAGTTTATCACTGATATTTTCACAAGAAATATCATCTTTGATAGGCTCTAACTCATCACAGGTATTTTCATGGGAAAGATCATCTTTCAGGGGTTCTAGCGTATCGCTGGTATTTTCACAAGAAAGATCATCTTTCATGGGTTCTAGCTCATCGCTGGTATTTTCATGGGAAAAATCATCTTTAATGAGTTCTAGTTCATTGTTGGTATTTTTACGGGAAAGATCATCTCTCATGGGTTCTAGTTCTTCACTGGTATCTTCATGGGAAAGATCATTTTGAAGGAAAACCTGTTTTTTGCCAATACTTTCTGTGATACATTCTTTTGAAGGATCCAATTCATTGCAGTCATCTTCAGTGGCAGTTAATTCTGTGTCGTTATTTTCCTTTGACGGAGAAACAGGTGCAGGACTTTCAAGATTACTGCTTTCAGCATCAGTGTTGATAGCTGTAATAGAAATATAATATTATTTAGACTTTGAATTATTTGTACCTATGAATTAGGACCCATTTTCATCACCAAACTTTAAACAAAAAAACATGATAGCTATAAACCAATCTACCTAGCAAAATTCAACCTTCTTTTTAAACTATTATATAGGGTGTTCAGAAAGTAACACAACCCATGGGGAATTCTATGTTTTATAACTGCTGAAAATCTGCACCATTATGTATTTCCCAAAGCTATATACAATGAATCATATTAGCAAATACCCTTTGCAATGAATGGTAGCCTGAAGCTCTTGAAGTGTGTAAGGATGATTTGAAAACACTTGTGTTCTTGAGATATCCCCATAAGAAGTCTGGGGATCGTGTCTTTGAAATGAATCATCCAGGAAACACAGATTCCAAATAAGCCATGGAGTTTTTGGTGGTATGGGCGAATGCAATATTTCATTGAAACCATGTCTTCTGGAGTTCTTTACCTTCACAAATTCTCACTATCATAATGTAGTTCACTGTTGATCGTGTCATGAAGAAAGTGATGAAAATTCTTTGATATGACATAGTGCATTACACATCAAGTTTCTGACTGTGAAGAGAGGACTCATGCAAAGCACGAGGAATTTTAGTGGACAATGTACACGAATTCTGTGCATTAACATTTCCATCAAAATAAAACCATGCTTCATCTGACCAATACAAGTCATCAAGTTCATCATCAACAGGAGTTACCGATTCCATAATCCAGTGGACATAGTGCATGCGAGCCACAGCATCTTTGTGACAACTCACCTACTGCGCAAATTTTATACGGATACATCTTTAATAAAGTGCCTTGTAAGCACTTTCTACATAGAGTATGATCTGACTGGAAATCTTCCGTAAGGATTTTCTCAGACTGTTAATGGTTGCCACATTGATGTCTGTAACATTTTCCTCTTTTAGCACCGTAGGTCTGCCACTTCTTGGTCACTCTTCAAGATTTTTAGTTTTCTTAAACTTACTCTACAGAAGTTTGATGCTCGACTTGTTTGATTTACATGTTTCAGCGCCATAATTCTTTTCAAATTCTTACTGTGTGGTTTTGAAACTTAAACACCTTATGTATTGTTCCACAACGGATATTCTTTGATCCAGTGTAAAGACTAGGTTGCCAAAGTGTGTAATAGTTTGTTTATTCCAACCTTTACATCTAGAAAGAGAAAATAAAACTTATGCAACATTTCCCCCTGGATTGCATTATTTTTTGAACACCCCATATTAGTCCTTGGTTGTGGTATAGATAAGTCATTTCTAGCTTTGCCTAAATAACAAATCAGCAAAGATATTTGTCCTGCATGAAGGCCTGGCAAGATACAGGGATTAGGTGATCAGCCTAAGTTTTTACCATAGCAGAACTAATTTGATTCGAATCCAAATTAAATACTTTATTTCACATACAACTTCTAATCATAGTGTTTTTTTAAAATCTGATCAACAACTTGACTACATGTGCAATTTAAATATTATTTTACAAATGAATAAATCAGTAAGCAAGCAAATAAATGTCACAATAATTTGATTAAGGATATATAGTGTTGGCGTGATTCTACCATGAATATAAAAGTGTTTGATCCAGGAATGAACCTAAGTTAATTTTAAAGCGAATTGAAGAGTGGGCTTGAACAACAATGTAACTTACATTTTTCCCGAAAGAGTTTGTACCTTGACAAAAAGATGGCACTGTACTCTGCATATAAAGCAGTGTGTTTAAAATATTTTATCCTGGAACAATATTGTTAAAGTCATCAAAATGGTGGATTCTACCAAAATAAAGCTGTCTCTGGCTATAGTAAATCACCTAAAAAAAGTTCAAAAAGCTGTGTTCTAATGTTTCAGAATGGCAATGTATTGCAAGAAAGAGGGCTAGAGATGTTGGGAAACAATACAGTACACAGTATATTTTATCTATAAACAATTTGAAGTATTTGAGCGGTGTCGACTTGTTTTATGGAATATCACACCAGTATATATTTTTTGTATTTGGGTGTACCACAGTCACTTTCTGAACAATTATGTTATGTTTAGTGCAGTAATTTCCTATGGACTGGGGCTTAATTCAGTGACATTTTAGTAGTTTTTTTTTAGAGTAAGTGTTGTGTTATTGTATTATATAATTAAAATATTGTTTGTACTGCCAAAGTGACTTTTTCTACCCCAGGTTGGCATTAAAAAAGGAATAAGATTGTTTACTGTGGAAGAACAACGTTGTGTAAATAATAAGAATCGTTCTTTAAGAGAAATGAAGCACATTCAGCCTTTCCTGACTAACAGTTCATGAGAAAAAAAAAAGTTTTTCTTGGTTCCTGTAAAATTTAAAAAATTTAAATTAAAACGTTGTTCCGGCCCAACCTTCAATTATCAAAGACAAAATTGATTCTCCATGGGTAGCAGGTAAGAGCCAATGAATTGAAGTAGTTCACTTTGAGCTAATAGTTCTATTTACATAACAAAAAATAATCATATTAGTCGCATATGGGTATTTCTTGTTTATACATCAGATGTTGGAAACACCTTTGTTTATCACCAGGTCTCAGCTTACAAACAGTAAGGTGACACCACATTACAAGATGCTGAAAGAGAGAGAGAGCAAGAGAGAGAGAGAGAGAGAAAGGTGTGCGAAGTTAGATCAATTCAAAAATGTTTTAGGTCGGAGAAAAAAGATCATACGTTTTGCATAGCTGTATAACTTTAAGCATTAAATATCATTAACAAAATGTTATATTGCAAACATAATAATTATTTGTCTTAGCTGATACATTATGTTATTATCATAGCCTGCAGTTTAATTATTTTAAACATTAATGGTGAAGTTCATTCAGTTTACTCTAAAAGGAAAACACTATGGCCCTATCTTATAAGTTATGGTTAATTCGTTTTAATTACCTGGCGTTGCCCTGGAGCAATGTTGTTAGTTTAATGAGTGTACACTGTACATGGAAGATAAATTTTAAGTTAGGCAGTGTTTTTAAGCCTTGTATTGCCAATTACATTTTTGTTCTCAACCTGGTTATGATTAATTAGAAAAATCCGTTAATAATTTCAAAACTCTGGCTTTGAGGTTCAAACTTTTGTGTACAGGGGCTACTGATTTAATTCCAGACCTTTGCGCTTGGTTGATATCACGCAATGCTCATAAGAAATAAACTCTTTATTTTATTAATATTGCTTTGCTTTAGACCAAGTTTTTAAATAATAATAAAAAATCTATTCTAATAAAAATGTTAAAAATTCCATCTTTGAGGTGTACATGGTGCACAGAGGCTACAGTTTTTAAAATCTCGGACCTCTATGTGCAGTAGATAGCAATGCTCATGAAAGACAAACAAACTCTTCATTTTATTAATATAGATACCATCGTGGAATAATGCAAGATAAGCTTACTACCCTACAGGGTGAAAGAAGGGAATACAACAGCACAAAATACCAAAAATATAACTGTTGAATTGGGAATTTTACTTTCAAGTTGAAGTTACTATATATTCAAAGTGAAGTTGGTTTTTGAATCTTCGCACATTTCTACATAAATAATTTTTAAAGGTTTACCTCCCATCCAATTTGAGGAATATTGTAGGAACCTTTATTTGCAAGAAGATATGTATCATACACCTTGAAAAGTTGCTTAAAATTAAATCCAAAGAGCTATAGCAATCTTCAGAATGATTTTTTTTAAATAAAATAAATAAGTGATTTTTATTGTGTATTACAATTTACTCTCTAAGGAAAACCTCGTTTTCCTTTGAGACAAACAATAATATAAAATGAAATAAGATACAGAAAATAGGGTTAAAAACAAATCGTAAGGACGAACACAATATGGCTTTAACAATGAAAATAGGAACATAGTTCACACTTTACACGGCTGTTACTAGAGAAAAAGGTAATGAATGTCTCACAGAAAATTGTTCATTACGTCACAATCTCAAGACACAGATTTTGTCCCACCCTCTTTCATGTATTATAGTATAGGGTTGTTCATAAACTACGTCAGACTCATATATTTTTTTACCTCCTCGACCACCCCTCCCCCCCACGTCACACAATGCCAAGATTTTGTGTTGAGCAGACTCCATGGGGTGCCCAAAATATATAATATTATGTTTAATGTTTAAAAATGAGGTGGCCATCTGTCTTCTATAGTAGAAATGGTTACACACACATTTTAACACAACTAGAATAATATTTTGGCATTGTTCTCTTTATCAAACACAAAGAAGAAAGTACAAATAACAAATAATCTCGTATTTCTTCTTGTGTTTGATAAAGGCAACAGTGTCGAAATATTATTTTATTTGTGTTAAAATGTGTGTGTGACTACTTCTACTATAAAATACAGAAGAAAGGAAGAATATGTTACGTTATTCCGTGCAATGGATTCTTCCAACATTTTTTCCTCTTTTCTTAGGTGGGCTTTCTTCATCAATTTTACTCTTAGTAGTTTATTTATACTTTTTCTTTAGTTTTATAAATTTCCTTTATTATATAATATTATGTACAAAGGTTCAAGTTTCCAAATATATAACGGCTTGCTTTAGGGTTAGCTATATCATGTCATGTACTCCTATAGACACTATTTATAGCGATCCTCACCTCTATTTAAAAAAATAAAATAATTTGTCTTTAGAAGCTATTTGAAGTGGTTTCTCTAAGGCGTATAAAAAAATCAGATGCTTCTAGAAAATATTTGGAGTGATTTCTTTCTGGAAATTGTTTGTACAATAAAATGCCTCTAAAAGCTCTTCGACATTCCCCAAGAAATTTTTATGCCAGAAACTATTTAGAGGGTCCTCACCCAAGTGTTTCATGGGCCTTAAGGGAGACTAAAATTTGTGTTCCAGTTGTATTTTGTATAATATAAATACAGTGCACTCCCTGCAAGATGCAGAATAATGATAATGGTAGGGTGCCAAAATACAGGACAGGAAATAAATAATAAAAAATGAGTTCAATGGAAATACCTGTCAAAAAACTGACAAGACGTTGACAAGTTTCTGCCCCCTTAATGAATGTGTGCAAAAATATTATCAGCTTTACCCTTCCTCTTAATATTTTCATAAGCATATAATTCATCTATTTATCAAAGTGATTCTCCAGCAAAGTGGTTCTGAAAATCATAAAACCATAAAAGTGGTTATGATGATAGCCAATATTTTTTATAAATATATTTTTAATATTAGATATCATAGTTAGACGTTATTTTTATTTATTAATAATTATTAGTTTATTTAATTAAAATAATAATTTTTTAACACTAAAAAAAATTACATTTTGTTTGAATGCACCCCTAGGACCGCCTCACCTGGACATATTTTTGGAAATTGGACGATTCTAGAAGTTCTTTGGAGTTTGTTTTTAATAGAATCATATTCAAGAATATTACATGGGGGGGTGTAGGGTGGAGAAGGTGAGAGATACATCTAGTAGGGGGGCATATTTATTTCAGGGGTAGTGGGAAGCAATCCCCTTCCGTCCAGCAGCCCGTGAGAATTGTGCCTCAAGCAACACTTTAAACAATAATGGACACTAATCATGCAAATGACAGCAAATTTTAATATTTCTAATTTGCATTTTAAAATCAAACAATTTAACATTCTACATAAATATGAAACCCTATTTTTTTTAAATCACCGCAGCTTACTATCAATTTGGGTTAATGCACTAATTATGTTAATGGGTTAGGACTTAGGAAGCTTGAATTTAGAGGAAGGATACCCACATTTGCGCAGAGGGAGAGTGGAAAACAATTTAGGTAAAAACCTCCCTCATTACACCTGACAAGGATTAAACCCCCAATCTCCCAGTCACTGGCTGTCTAGTCTATTGCAAGAGTAACACCTTAGTCCATATGACTACCAATGCAGGTAGAAAGTTAGTTAAATCTGAAACAATGAGTCAGCTAGTAATCAATATCACTCAACCATCAATACGTTGACAAACCTGCCATTTATAAATAAATTTCCATTTTTAGTGAAATTAGGTTGTACAAATTGTATTAAATTAACTTGAAAGAAATTGGTAATATAGATTACAAGTTATGATACTTTATAGTTATGAATGTGTTGAAATTATAACAAACATCTAAAAATTCAGTACATATTATTTTAAAAAACCTGCCATTTCTCAATATTCGAGGCGAAAATTTAAAAACTAAAAATTCTTTGCATTGCTAAAAATGTGTTTGTGTGTCTTTTAGTATTCTACCTAAACACTCCATTCTACTCCATTATCACCAAGGTAAGTGTGCTGGCTATCCTTCCTAAATTTAAAACATGATTTAGCCCAGTACTCTATTCCAAATAACCTAAAAATACTAATCTCTAAGAATTTTAATTTAAAAACTAAAAACATCTACATGTGTCAGGGAGTTAATTCGTCTTTGTGTGTATAATGCACATTATTAAATATTTAACTTCTGGCGATCACTTACAATTCTAGTCCACAGGCCGCAATGTGGATAGCCCAGTCCAAGGGATATAAATGAAAGTGATAAAATTGTTTTACAATTTTTATTAAATATGAAACCAAGAAGTATATTCATCTGCTCTTCACATAATTAGGATACAGAAAAATAGATATTCAAAAATTATACAGAGTTCTTGAATGTAGCTTTATAAAAATTAATACTTGCCCAATGAATTGGAAATAACTTAAAATAATACTCGAAAATCGAATCCACAATGTTTAGTAGATATTTAAGGTAGGCCTTTTCTAACACAAGATTATATCAGCAATTGAATTTTAAATTTACTTAATCTAAGATAGCAACATTTAATACTTAGTGCCTAGGCTTAGGAATAGAAAATGTAATACAACTTTAAGCCCCAGTACATAACAGTTTGGTTTTATAATCAGTAAATATATATATTTTATTATATCATATGAATATATAACAGTTGTCACAGTAACCATTTAGAGAATTTGATCATTACGACCCAATCCCCCAACCTTATTATATCGAAACTCATCAGAGAGGAGTGTGAAACGTGCAACGCAACTTCCTAAAAGAGGAAATCAAAAACACAAAAGGAAGAAAAAGAAAATTTTTAAAGAATGATAGGACACTTAGATAGGAACATGTAAAAGGAATAACATAAAGTGCAAACACAGGAAATAGACATTGGATGCAAATATTAATATATCTATATAAGGAAAACTTATTTTTGCTTTATGAGGTAAATGTAAAATGTATTATATTTGCAAATTCAACAGACTTGAAACTCCATAAAATATGTATATTATATGGCAGATCAAAATAACCACATTTGAAGGTTCCTGATAATTAAATGAGTAAAAGAACTAGTGTCCTTTCATCAAAGTGAAAATCTTTTACAAGTTCAGTTACAAAATGCTTTAGTCTTTTGTCAATAAGTCACCACGTGAAGGGCATTAATGACATGATAAAACATATTTTAAGAAATGAAGGATCCAAAGATGGAATGTTCAAATCATCCTCGAGCCATTAAAGAGAATCGACAAATAATAATAGTAAGTTAATGTTGATGTGTGACTTTTATAGTAACATAAATTACGTGAATATCAAAGATCTGCGACTAATTGAACTTTTGAGCCGAGCTTTAAATAAATAGTTGGGCTCAGGCTCAACAAATGTATAGGCTTAGCAAGATTCTAAAAAAAGGACTGGTTGTAGAATGGAGGAAAGCAGGAGAAACAGATAAAGAAGTTATCAGAAGGTATTTCTTCGTAGGACTCTTATAAGACAAATAGCCTTGTTCAAGAAAAGTCAAGAGTCAAATATAGCTTAGTGCACATAGTTTATAAATACTTTAACTTCTTTTACAGTCAGCACCAAGTAAATACCTGCCCTCAAGAAGGGTTGTTTAGATAAATCTTCACATCTAAGTCAATTTCGACTGATATAGTTTTAAAACATTATAAAACATAATTTTGCTGATACTAAATGTATACAAGTTTATTTAGAAATCAAGCTTTTTTAAATTTATTGTTCAAATAATCTGTTGGCTTTTATTTTCAACTTTTAAAAAACAAGTTAATTTTGATTTGCAAAACATATTAGGGTTGCCACTATTTTTTACTACCAAATTTACCACGTTTTTCAGAAGGAATTCCCATTTATCCCAGGTATCTTAGATTGAAGAAGAGGGTACTAAAATTTTACTTTTCATAAAATTGACTTGTGCGAAGTCATATAGGCTTATATTATGTTTAAAACAAAATGATTTAAGAATGATAGGAAATACATTTTCTGTTTCTTCCCAACCCTTGCTTAAGGGGTAATAATACATGTTTGTATCAGTGTGCTTAGTTTTTCAAATCACTTTTTCATAAATCCAAAGACCAACTATTTTAAACTTTTGATTAAATGGCTTCCAAATCTCTACTCCATCCAGTTCTATAACCTTTCTTGGCCTTGTTCTTTGTGATGGTGATGACAAGGCAGATAAAAATGCCAAGAAAGGTGAAAGAACAGAATGGAATAAATTTGAAAGAAGCCAAAATGCATAAAGTATCTTGGTAGTGTGATTGAGGCAAAAGGGGGCAGCAGAGAATATGTAGTGAGGCGAGGGCAGCAGGTAGAGGTTTTCTACAGGTGTGTAAGAGATCTACTATGGAAAAGAGAAGTGCCCCTAAAGTGTAAGGAAGTGCTGTTTAGAGCATACTTCATACCCATAGTAACGAAGCAGCAGAAACTTGGACTTTGGATAAAAGAGAAACAAGATAAGTGGAGGCCAAGGGGATGAAGTTTTTGAGGAGCATGATAGCTGTTACTAGAACAGATATGATTATAAATGAAGCTTAAGGTCAAGAGTTGGGGTACATGAGATAGTAAAGGAAGCTAGGATGAGGTAGTATGGACACGTAATGTGGATGGAAGGGGAGAGGATGCCAAGAAGATTAATAGATATGAAGTATGTAGAGAAAAAACCACAAGGGAGACCAAGGAATAGATGGGAGGAGCAGATAGCAGCAAGTGTGCAAGTGAGAGGAGGAGGACGCGTTTACTAAATGAACCTGGCCACAGGCTGGAAACAGTTAATGATGATGATGATGATGATGGTGGTGGTGGTTAAATGTCCTAAATTTAAAAGATATTCCAGTATTCTTACTATATTTTCAAAATTTCCTGTGTTTGTCCTGGTTTTCCAGATGTGTGGCAACCCTGTATATGTTCTTTTTATTACAAATATATTAACACTTTCCCTGGTGCGGGCACTGAACAACACCTTTGTTTGCCAAAATGTTCCCTGGTGCGGGCGTGAATCAACGTTTCATTGCAATGTCATCTATCAATGAACCACTGTACTTTTAGACAGCCAGAAAATCTTATATTAAAGCTGATATATGGAATTGCCAGTACCAATAAAGTAATAAATGAGAAAATAAATGAGTAGAAAATTTTTTTGGCAGATAGGAATATACGAGTTGAAAAATGGCTGCCGGGCCTACGCAGATAGCTGTGCTAGGCACACACCAGGGAATGGGTTAGTGGCAGTGTCATTTAAAAAACATGTTTCTATTTTTTCTAAATAGTAATCTTTTATTTACATATTTAAGTTTTAGTATTATATGTGTAGTAAACTAAAGCTCACTTGATTTGACTTGATACTTGGAAGTTTTCCTAGAAGCTCGAATGGAAATATCAAGAGGTCGCAGACCCCATGTGAATAATATCAAAATGGTGAACATATTGAAAATGGGTTGTAAGTAATAATATGCTGATTTATCTATATATATTAAATATATATTCTAAGATAAACAATTTTGCACATTTTTTACGGCTAATTTATTTAAATTTAATTGATAGACACACTATTAAAATAAAAATGCTAAATATTTGCATAACTTTATCAAAATACTTATTTATACTATATTTACTTCCACACCAGAGGCTTAGCTAAAGTTGGTGGCACCCAAAGCAAATTAAAAGATGGCAACCCTTGAAAAATGATCTTTAAGATTTGGGTTACTATATTGGTACTCAGACTGCTTACTCATTATAATACTGGTTATAAAACAATAAAAACAAAACACACTTTTATTGTTTAGCAAATGAAATTTATATTGTTACTAATATTGATAATAAATTTTATACCAAGGGCATATCCCACCTTCCTTTTCCTAGTTACACCAATGATCTACCCTTATCAATCGCTGAAAATTGTATAAGGTTTAAAAAACATTATCAGTAATTTAAATAAGATCACATATAGAAACAGTCAAATTTCTCACAGAAAAAGCCACTTACATAACGTCATAATTTTAAATGGATGATTATTAATTACATCACTAACTCTAACACACAATAATGTGAATCACAAACACAAATATATTTAGATAGGTTCTTGTAGCTTATTTTTGGCACAAAAAAAACAAACAAGCATACCACTACTATATGAACACTTTATTCAAATAAAATGTGTACCCTCCAATACTAGTATGAGTGCAGGGCTGCCATATTTGTATAAAAAGATAAAGGAGAAACATACAATATTGCAATGCTTCCCCCCCCCCCAAAAAAATATCCTTCTGAAAACTGCACTTGTATTATATGTGCAAACTAATATTTTTCACGGGAAGGAGGGGAGGGTGGGGGCGGCGAAGGAATCATACATGGGTCTATTTTGTAGCTCTACCAACCGACTGTCAGGCTTCTAATAACAAACTCAAAATCAAAACGACGAGCGAGAGAGGATTTCCACCCTTAAATGTCATTGAACTGGTAATTCAGTAGGACAGTGTTAGTTGGTGGTAAAGTCTGTGCTGTGTTACAGTTTTTAAAAAGAAATCTACGGCAGATCCACAAATGAGTGAAGTGAGTGATCATAATGTTGAAAACACGACTTCCTTAGCATCTCAAGTAAACAAGGAAATAAGAAGCCACAATATGAATTTTAATTAAGAGCAATAGGTAAGGTACAAAAAAAATTATATATATATAGCGTACAGACTGCTAATAAGTTTGGTGTTTGAGGCTAACTTTGAAGAAAAAAAGGCGGTTTAAGGAGTGCCTGCGCATTAAGTATATAGAGTTAAGACTAATCTTAAGCACATAAATTATAGCTTAAACTTGTTTTCAATTGCCTTAAAATAAAACTTTAACACATTCGCTCCCAGTAATTGACACCTCTGCTACACTGCTGTTCCAGAAATTATAAAAAAAAATTATTATTATTATTATTATTATTAGCACCACGTCTTACTACCCAATTGAATTATACACACTTACGCTAATGTGCAACAGTAAGGTGATTGTGAGATGAAATGAAGGGCCTACAGTTTTAACATGGGATCCAAACCACGGTGGAGACCTGGCATTCCCCACATTCACAAGTTGTGATTGATACACGTCTTGTTAAAGGTGAAGGAAGGGTTTGACAATCAGATAAATTTGTGCCGGGACCGAGAAGTGAATCTAGGACCCCCATCACAGAAGTCTGACCCCTTACCCCTACGCCACCCCCCCAAAAAAAGAAGTTAAAATCACTATTTTACAAGTGTATTAAAAATATTATATTTCAAGATAGATCCACCAAATGTTTACAGAAACAGTATGTGAATCTGGTGTCACATACTCCTCCTGGATGCAACAGAATACCATACTTTAACAGAACCACCTGGTCCCATTGTTTATTGTTTTGCTTTTAAAGCACACTCTGCACTATTTTGAGGGTGTATTTTTTTTAAAAGTTTGTGAGGGAGGGTGGAAGGAGAATGCAGTAGAACATTTTTTCACCCCCCTTGCCCCGATCAATTGTGTACGAGAGATCAACAGCTGGAGATCACCTAGAGGATGTTAATCTTGGAAGTTTTGGTGTGGCTGGTTGATGATGAAGTTGAGGCAGGTGAAGCCAAATCAGGAATCTCTTCTTATTGAATAAGGTGTCTGGATAGTTTGATTAATGAGATGTTTATATCAATCATCATATTTAAAACTGGCTTTCTAGTATAAGGTAAACGGGGTTTGGGGTGATAAAGTGGAGAATAATCCGATGAACTGTAAAAGACATTTGAACGTCACTTTCATTGTCACTTTCCTTATCAGTTTTCGATCTTGCCACTTATATAATCACTTTTTCCCCTTGCCATGTTGACAAACTAACACGTTCAAAGTTTTTCTTAAGAACGTGCAGACAGAAAAATTGTATATATTATGTGAATATGAAGATGAAAAAATGATGATTAAAATGTCATCTAACAAAAGCGCTAAGATCTATGTAGTGGAACTGCGTTCCAAACAAGGTTTCTTGGAGTTTATTTTGATCAATGTCATTAAATGACATACATCATTTAAGAGAGCGAATGTGTCAAATACATAAATTTAAATTTATATTTACTGAAAAGTTTAGGTACTTATGCGAAAAAAATGTTGTGAATCTGTAGGGTGATGATTTAGAACTATGGATCTTTTACCAACTAAGTTAAGGGGTCCATCTAATTTTAATCAGAAATAAATGTACATATATAAACCATATTTAATCAAATCTAATGGTCACCCCTTTTTGCCAAATTTGGTCAATACAATTAGTATGCAGATTAGAATCAATGGTGCACTAAATTCAAGAACCAACTCAAAAACCCCACTTACTTTTCTGCTCTGTGCTCTCACAGCTACAGACCCTCTTCTCCTGCTTCTTGGTGTATGTCACTTTGGTTTCACGCCCTATTTTTAGGTAGCCTTGTTTACTAGTATTTGCCCATCTTTACTTTAACCGATAATGTTTTTAAACAAGAAAACTTGTGCCATTCTGTACTTGTTCAAGCAGTACCTTGGTGTTTTGCTAAGTGAACTGAACACACCAAGATGGACGACATGAAGTGTCGTATGAAGCTGCATTCTTCAGCAGAACAAAACAGATCTTTTGGTTACAACGTTTTGAAAATCGTGGGATACATAGGAGACAAGTAGATATTGGATTTCAAACATAAATAAACAATCTCTTCAATTGATTATACCCTAGTAAAAATGACACATGTGTAAAAAAAAAAAAGTAAACTTCAATTACAACCCAGGGCTGCAAGTTTCCAAGGATTTAATACTTAAGTGTCAAGTGTAAAGCTATAAAACCGATCACAGGGTATATATGTACTTTTACAGATATTCTTGCATTTATGAAGGTTTGTATTATAGGTCAAGATTTGTGAATTTGATGATAATTAATCTTAAATATCAATTTCAGCCCTTAAAACTGAGCATGTTACATCCAAGCAAGCTCAATAATATGTGCAAAAATGTTTGGCACAAACCAGAAAACTTAGTTAGGTTAGGTCAGTCAAGTTTGTCTATTCGACCCACTAAAAAGCAGTCATGTTGAATCAAAACAAGATGATAGTAAAATTGGATCAAATTGTGTGCATTTTCCAAGGTTTTGCAGCTAATAAATGAGAGATTTGAAATAATCTTTATGGTTGATTCTTTAAATATTGATAGGCCATAAGAATCAAGCGTATTTAAGAGAGTGAGTTTGACCTTCCTAGGCTTAAATTGTTTTTAAGCCTACATATTTTTTATCATTCATCCTCCACCTTTAAATGGTCAGTTTAAAGATGAACAAAAATGGTTGTAGGAAGTTTAAATTTATTTTAATAAAGTTGTGCTGTATTGAGCTGAGCATGTAATAAAGTCTTGTGTTTCATAATTTATAATATGCCTAAACACATTTAACATATAATAGTATTTTAAATTAAATTTGCACTTTTATATATAAGAGATTTTTTTCTATATTCAACAGGATTTTAAAGGATTTGTTGGACCAAGAAAAGGACTTTGAAAATATATTGGTGGTAGCCCTAAAGTATATTGAAATTATATTTTCAAGGCATAAAAAATGATGTAGCATGAAAGCTATTCATTTAAGTAGAGCAAGTAGACTCACGGCTTGAGGGCATGTTGTCATCCTCTATATCATTATGGTCCTCTTCCTCCACAGCCTTTATCTCCTCCTCCTCTTCCTGACCACTGCCCTCCCCTGCCGACTGTTCTGCATCTTCGTCGGCTACCTCCTCAGGCTCAAGGTTGCCCTGCACTTCTTGGTCCGCAAACTGATTAATGACCTTCACAAAAACCGATACACGCAAATGAAGAACATTTGGGAAAATGTTTCAATCAATGTACACAATATTAGAATCGTGCACCCTGCGGCTTGCTAACGGCCCTGACTATCTTTATGTTTACCTCACAGGGATAAAGAGCCAAATCGAAGCTTGAATATCTTTTGGTTGGTTTATGGTGCAAAGAAGATTATATTGTGTATATTTATTTAGTTTTAAAGCCCAAACATAATTTTAAAAATGTTTTATGACAAACATGCAGGGATAGCCAAACAGCATATTTAGGTAAGAAATGTCTACCTCATTATACCTCTGTGAGTGTACCTAAATTAAAGCGTATAAGACAGTGATAGTTAATAAATCAAGTAATATTATTAAATTTAATTCCATTTCTACATATTTTTGATGTGGACAAAAGGTTTGATGTTAATAATAGTAGATAATATATTTAAAATAAAGTTGGGTCGAACCCAGTATTTTACAAATCCGAATCGAATTGCCAGTTTACCATTGAATTTTAAATATCTAATCCAAATCTCTATCTTGGAAAAAATTATGAACATAAAAGGAAAAATAAAAATAAAAGAATAATAGAAAATAAAAATGGTAGTTAAATGTAAAGCTTCTTTCTTATAATACATTCATTATAACACTCAAACATTCAGTTAAGTGTTGGATTACCATATTTCACTACATAATAATCACCACATTTATTATGCCTAATTATTAGGGGAGAAAGTAGGCTGTGACCATTATTATTATTATTAGCACCGCTTCTTACAACTCGTTCAGGTTATATGCAGTTACGCTAATGTGTAATGGTAGGGTGACTGTGAGATGAAATGGAGGACCTACAGCTCAACGTGGGATCCGAACCACGGTGGAGACCTGGCATTCCCCACATTCACAAGTTGTGATTAATACACGTCTTGTCAGAGATGAAGGAAGGGTTTGGCAATCAGATGAAGGAAGGGTTTGGCAATCAGATAAATCTGTGCCGGTACTGAGGCTTGAACCCCGGACCCGTAACATAGAAGTCTGACACCTTACCCCTAGACCGTCAGGTCACCCCTGGTGCGACCATTATTTAAAACTTTTAATTAATTTATTTTTACTTAATACTGTGTTGACCCGAATATAATGCAATATTTTTCTCCTAAAATTACCCTTTCAAAAACTGTTCTTCTTTTATATGCGATGTCTAACATTTTCCATAGAAAATAGGCCAGTTTCCAAGGGATCTTTTATAGCATGCTGGGACTGTACTTGTACTGGCTTATCCAGTGCGCTCATCTATAAATAGTATGAATTACAAAACAAAGAGGGAATGGAAGTTACTATGAGCATATAAGTCTAGTCACCTCAAGGTCAAAATGGAGAGAGGAATTTTCCCCTTCCCCTTTTCATTCCATAAGTGCAGCTAATCTGGCTGAAACAGTGTGGCAAGTCTAATGATAAGCTCAAGGTCAAAACAACTGGTAGTTTTTATGTACTTCTCAATACATTATGTACCCAAAACTTGTACCAAAGACAATTTAGTAAAAAATGATTACCATATTGGCCCAAATATAGTATGACCTCAAAATATAATAGACTCTTAAATTTTTGAGGTGTTCAACATGAAACATAAGTGGTCTTGAACATAATATGACTTGATATTATTAGAGTAACAGAGGTAAATTTGAACAACTTTAACACTCTTTTTTTTAAAGTAAAACCCGCCTCAGTGGTGTAGTTGGCTAACGCGCTTGTCGTGTTGAGCTCGACTGCTGAGGACGGGGAGATCGAGGTTTGAATCAAGATGAAGGAAGGGTTTGGCAATCAGATAAATCTGTGCCGGTACTGAGGCTTGAACCCCGGACCCGTAACATAGAAGTCTGACACCTTACCCCTAGACCGTCAGGTCACCCCTGGTGCGACCATTATTTAAAACTTTTAATTAATTTATTTTTACTTAATACTGTGTTGACCCGAATATAATGCAATATTTTTCTCCTAAAATTACCCTTTCAAAAACTGTTCTTCTTTTATATGCGATGTCTAACATTTTCCATAGAAAATAGGCCAGTTTCCAAGGGATCTTTTATAGCATGCTGGGACTGTACTTGTACTGGCTTATCCAGTGCGCTCATCTATAAATAGTATGAATTACAAAACAAAGAGGGAATGGAAGTTACTATGAGCATATAAGTCTAGTCACCTCAAGGTCAAAATGGAGAGAGGAATTTTCCCCTTCCCCTTTTCATTCCATAAGTGCAGCTAATCTGGCTGAAACAGTGTGGCAAGTCTAATGATAAGCTCAAGGTCAAAACAACTGGTAGTTTTTATGTACTTCTCAATACATTATGTACCCAAAACTTGTACCAAAGACAATTTAGTAAAAAATGATTACCATATTGGCCCAAATATAGTATGACCTCAAAATATAATAGACTCTTAAATTTTTGAGGTGTTCAACATGAAACATAAGTGGTCTTGAACATAATATGACTTGATATTATTAGAGTAACAGAGGTAAATTTGAACAACTTTAACACTCTTTTTTTTAAAGTAAAACCCGCCTCAGTGGTGTAGTTGGCTAACGCGCTTGTCGTGTTGAGCTCGACTGCTGAGGACGGGGAGATCGAGGTTTGAATCTCGGTCGGGTGAACTGTGGTTAGTTTTTTCCTAAACGGTTTTCCACTCTCCCTCCACGCAAATGCGGGTTCACGTCCTCTAATTCAACCTTACCAATTCCTAATCCATTTTAGTAACTAGTACTTAAAGCCTATAATCCGAACGGGTATTAAGACACGTTGCTAAATATTAATATTATTACTTCTTTACCAATGGTCTTTGATTGGTTACGAGACTATTAATATTAAGAAAAAATTTGTATTAGTCCAGTTGGGAACTATTTTTCTGGTAATTTTAAGCAAAACAAAAAGGCAAAAAAGATTATGTCTGCTACTTAGTCAAAATATGTATAATTGTTATATTGTTCGATCTAATTGACAATATTTTGCATATAAAAGAAAAAGTATTCAATTTCAATATAAAATCCCATTTAGTTTAATTTTGTGTGTATAAAATGCATTTAAAATGCTACAATAAAATTTAAAAATATTATATTCATTTTAATGCTCTAGTAAAAGTTTATGAAAACACGCCGCACGAGATTTCGGTTTCTTTAGGAATTAATCTTAAGCCATTTAATCTCCAAAACTTACACATGATATCTTAGTCTTGGCCTCTTCATAGTTTCTATGCAGCTTGGCATTGAGTTCTGGGTCCAGCTCAGCAGGATCTTCTCTATTGCCGAGAAACGAAGATACAGATGACCAATCATCCCATTTCCTCCTTCGCTGTAGCTCATTGCCCACAATTTCAAATGCTTCCCGAGCTGGAATGTACAGATAAAATATATAGGATAGGAGACAAATCACATAGAATATGTACAGTTAAACCTTTCAGTAGCCAAGTGGTCTTTAATTTGTACATGTGAGGGTGGTTTACTAGTTATAAAATAAATAAATATACATAGACACACATAGACATTTTAGCACCGTGTCTTGCTACCTGTTCAGGTTAGTACTAATACTGATTACAATAATGAGGAAGATGGAATTTAGAGGAAGTGTACACACATTTGTGTGAAGGCCAAGTGTAAAACCATCTAGGAAAAGACCCCCCTCAGTAACCCTGATTGGGATCTAAACCTTGTTCTCCCCATCATCGGCAGTCAAGACTGTTGTGAGAATGACAATCACGCAGCCGGCAGAGCAGGTTATAACATTTCCTCAAATTTTATTTAAATTTATGAAAGTGCCTTTTATGCAATCATTTAGTAATAATTTTGGACTTGCATCTTTTGGCAAGTGAAAATATTAATGATAGACGAATTGAAATGTCAATGTAAGTCAAAGTGACTTACACTATTTGGTTTAAAGCATCCTCATGTGACCCAAGAAACCTAGATTTGATCTCAATGAGCTAAACTAGATGGTATTTTACTGTTTCCCTATAGTGTAGTTCCAAAGTGAGAACCCTCTTGATTCAGTTCCTTGGTTTAGACCAGTGGTTCCCAACCTCCAGGTGGCTGCATACCCCTCAGTCGAAAATTGAAAAGAGCATAGACCACACAAACTACTCTCCTCCCCCACCCCTATCCCCCCTCAACATCCTTATCCTAGCAACTTCAGGCAACTAAGTTAATATATTAGTATTACTAAAGATCACAAATTTTTACAATACGTTTTTCATAAGAAAATATGTTTGAAAAACATGTTAGAATGTTAGATTGAATAAAAAGTAAAATTAACTCAGTGTATTTCTTATGTTTTTCAGTGTGATTTTTTAGCTTGAATTTATTTCACATTGAGAAATTCTTGGGGTTATACTCTTGCTCAAAGATAATCTTATGTCATTGCTTTCATCCAGCCGATTTCTTTACTTGCTTTTGATTAAAAGTAAAGTAGAGAAGCTCTGTTCACACAAAAAAGATTGTCAAAAACACCATCATATATCGTAAGGCGGCTCGCTGAATATTTGGGTAAGATATCACCTTCTTACACAACTCTTCCATGTTTACATGATTCATACAAGTCCCTAAAGCTACTATCATTTTGAAGTTTGATCACCTCTTCTTGGATTTCATCAGGAAGGTCCTTGGGCTTGACACTGAAAGGATTTCGAATTAGTTTTTTAATGAATTCACTTTAATTTTTGCCCTATTCTGGGAAATAACGAGTGAATTCGTCCTTGAGTATTTGTAGGTGACACAACACGTTATGTTAGACCTCATTTGTTATGGTAGCGTAGTTCTTATCATCAGCAAGAGCTTTCAACGTTAGAAATGCTGAATAGTTTTTCACTTGAACTTTGTCAATCCACAAATCAATTTTGCACAGAAATGCGTGAAGTTTGTTTACAAACACAAACAATGTTGGCGACATCTCCCAACTTTACATTTCCAGAACCCTGTAGCTGCAAATTTAGGTGATTAAAATGGGAGAAAATATCCATGCGCTAGGCCAGTTGTATCCCAAATTTTGGTTCACTAAACTGCTCCAACAAATGTAGCATTTTTTTCTCAATAAAGAACACTTTCATCTCGTCTCTCAGCTCATACAAGCGTCCCAGCATGTGTGTAATTTTTTTAATACATGTGTTTGATGCACTACTTTTAACAGCATTCATCATCTTTATGGCCAGTTTCATTGTATTGGCCAGGTTTTCCGGCAACGTTTTGGACGATAATGCTTGGCGATGAATGATGCAGTGCATCGTCAATGTAGAGAAGTTTTTCTCATTCACCAACGTTACTAACTCGAACAAGATCCTAGCATAGTCGGAGCTCCATCTTATTTTCACAATATATTTTCCTTTTGATGTCGTACCCAACTCTCGGAATAGTAACAATCCTTCTTTAATTGTGTTATCCTTGTCTAAAAATAAACAAAAACAAGAAACAAACAGCATTGAGCAATTTCAGTACTTTCTTCACATTAGGATGAAAAAGGGAGAGTTTTTAATTGCGCAAACCAGCTGCTCTTCAATATAATTTGACAATGTAATGATCCGTGCATTGACAGTCTTGTTCAAAATCGGAAATTCTTGAATTTTCTTTGTAGCTTCCTAACCTAGAACCTGTGTGACTGCTTTAACCAAACATGGCTTCACTACGGTTTCCCCAATTGTATAGGGTTTTTTCGTCTTAGCAATTAACAGAGAAACCTCAATAGAAGCTGCAAGAATTTTTTAAGACGATTCAAATCTTGTACCAGTTTTCGCTAGTTTCATTTTCATCAAGTTTTATAATTTTCCAGCCAAGTATCAGTAGGCCAATTGTTCAAATTAGGATGAACTGTCTTTAACCCCTCAATGCATTTTGACGAGCAGGGCTCGCACATTGTGTTTTTTCTTATACTTCATGGATGGCAGTAGCTGTATAGCTAAAATTTGGTAGTTTTATTCATTATATTTCAAACAAACGTTTAGTATTTTTTCTTCTCTTATTTCTTTCATGAAATGCAGGTGTTACTGCCATTGACAGCAGGAGTGTTGTAAATAGAACTTGGCAGTTTTGTTTCTTATTTTTCTAACTCTTTCCTGTTCCTCCCCTTCCCCCTCTTCCCGATTAGCAGGTGTTAGTTCCATAGACAGCAGGAGCGGTATGAATATAACTCGGCAGTTTTATTCATTATATTTCAACCAAAACTTTCAGGTAGGTTATTTTTTATGAAGAGGTGTTATTCAATTGTTAGTACAGTCAAACTATGAGATGTCATCGACTAGTAAACAGAAAGTTTCTCGGCCTAAAAAAAGGCTAAATTACGAAGAAATGACACAGATACTTTGTAATTCTGACAATGAAAATGATTTAGTAGGTAATAGTGATAATGAGGATGTAGATTTTCTGATGATTATGATAGTGAAAGTGTAGAACTAACTAAGGTGTCAGCAATAATAACAGAGATAGGCCTTCTGAAAGTGATAGCTCTTTTGACAGTAGTGATTCAGACAATCAAACAAATGTAAATATGGGTGAAAAAGAAGAAAGGAAAGAGATATCAACTAAAGGATATGAGGGAAATAATATAAGTGGGAGGGAAGTGAAATAGAGTGAAATTAGTAAAATAAAGTGATAAAGGAGAGAAAGAGAGATAAATAAAAGCTGAAGGGAAGTGCTAAGAGGTAAAAAGGGAGGAAAGAAGGAGAAAAAACGATGATTTAGCATTACATAAAACAAAATATAGCCAAATCAAGGGGTTAAATTGTGTTCCAAATTTGCAGGTTTTATCACTTCATTGCTGAGTACCATAGCACAAATCACACATTGGGGTCTCACCTCCTTATTTACTTAATCGCTGTCATATTTCCTCTTCTGAGCCATTTTCCACAAAACCACTCACAACAAAAAAAGTTTGGATTGCTAATTCACCATATCAAGAAATTTGACTTAAACAAGAACATAAATTGAAATCAACAACACCGAAAGACTGGGCTGGCTACTGAGTACTGACCGGTGTAAGCGGAAGAAAGAAAGATACAAGTACATCACGGTACATGCCGAGCAGCTCACTTTGAAACAATGCTGCTGTAGAATTTTGAACTGTGTTGGTTTTTTGTCTAGCTATGTGTGTTTGAAAGTGTATATGTCAGTGTCAGGCAACATAGATGACAAACAATCGTATCAAGCTAACAGACTAGAATATAGGATACCAACATGGGGTCCGTGAAGAGGGCTGTGAGTATTCACGAACTAAATGTATAGTTTTAATACCTCTGATTTTATTACTTATTTTTTCACTTAGTAGGGAAAAATTCATAATTTGCTAAAACATTATTATTATTATTATTATTAGCACCGCGTCTTACTACCCGTTCGGGTTATACGCACTTACGCTAATGTGTAATGAGGTAGGGTGATTGTGAGATGAAATGAAGGACCTACAGTTTAACGTGGAATCCGAACCACGGTGGAGACCTGGCATTCCTCATTTGCTAAAACAAAGTCTGTTCTTTTTCACTACTATCCAATTCCAATCAAACATGTTTTTTTCGCTACTATCTGATAAACCACTATGAAAGCAACTTGTCTTCTTATGGCTATCACAATATAAATTAATGACACCGATGCAGGGTCTACAAAGAATGGTCATGTTATGAAGGCAAGAGTTTGAGATAAGAGGTCAGAGTTGGAGATTAGTGACCCAACTGGGCGGCTCAGTTGCTCTCAATTAATTGCGCCACTGTTCAGAGCGCGCGCGGGTACTTTGACTCGCGAACCCCTAGTTGGGAACCACTGGTTTATACCAAGGGTCTGCAACACCTCAAAGCTGAAATTTTAAATTTTTGATTAGAAAGATTTGTGTGTGTGTGTCTGATGCGTAACTAACTATTGTTTACTGTGATTTTTTCACCAATACCACTTGATCACCTACAAAATATTTGTGTCAAGAACAAATTCGAAAAGTGAGCTTACTAAGCGAATCACATTTCAAGTTCTTTTTAAAAGCAGGCTACGAAAAGAAATCATTTATTCTTTTTTTTCAGTGGTGCTATCACCAAAATTGCAAATAATTAATTCAAATAAGTAACAAAATAGAAAAAATATGAATAATCCTTAATATTTACTATGTGGTGACAATCCTAATCATCCTATAGTCTAATCTAAAGTGTGTGTGTGTATATAATAATTGATTAAATATTTTCTAGCATATCTTAATCTAATGTTAAGTCTCAGTGCTGTGGTTATGAGTTTTATTCCTTTATATTTAAATTAATTAGTTTGCTTCTAATAAATATATAGTACAGTAGCCCCATGGCTTCTTTGGTGCTGACTGACAGCTTTGAAACGTTACCTGACCAAATTATGTATCCCTACGCCGAACCATATGATCTGCAAAAACATGTGTTTAGCAGCTGTCACTTTTGACAGATCAAAATTTAGGTCTATACCTAAATATTGATTGTCAAAAGTCAGCTGTGAGCTGTCAGTCAGCACCAAAGAAGCCATGGGGCTACTGTACACTTACTATTAGATGTACAGTATTTAAAATATTATTATTATTAGCACCGCGTCTTACTACCCGTTCGGGTTATACGCACTTACGCTAATGTGTAATGGTAGGGTGATTGTGAGATGAAATGGAGGACCTACAGTTTAACGTGGAATCCGAACCACGGTGGAGGCCTGGCATTTCCCACATTCACAAGATGTCTTGTTATTTAAAATAAAATAACACTACAATAATATAATATATGACCTGCATTCCAAACAACATTTTCTAAGCCAATCATCATTATTTTATGTTCATTTTTAATGTCACATAAATTTTAATTGTAGTAAAACAGATCACTAAATAAATTACAAAATTAAAAAGTTTGTCATAGTACGTCAAATAAGTTTTAATATTGGTAATCAAGTTTAACATAATGTTTGTTGGACCACTAATTTTGCCCAAATTACATTAAATTTCACTATAAAATATTAAATAAGATTTTTTCTTTCTCTTTTTTTCAATTGTATGAAACTTCTTAAAACATATATATTTGTATTGACTGTACATTAGCCAGGCAACATGAAACTCAGGTGAAACCTGAAGATTAGGTAGCTGTATGTCAAATGTCAGTTCCAACAGGGAGCGCATATGTTAGGTCTTTAAGTATCAAATTCCATCGCAAGCCGCCAAACTCCCGAATAATTAGTTTTCCTTCCGAGTTCCAACAGATTGTCATGGGACTATTCGAGTAAATACCCAGTAGGTACTCAGAAATACTCGATTGTATTTGCCTACTCGGACAGCAGCTAAATAATAGCTTTGACCGTGGTTGCAACAAACTGTGAAAGTGAAAAAATATCGGTCCATCAAGACACTGTGAATGCCAGTCACAGTGAAAAATCACTGGTATAAATCACCGATATTTTAAAATCACAGTCACTGTAGTCACTGATATCGTAAAATCACTGTTTAGCCTGTCTCTACTAGGTACCTCTCTGAACACAAAAAGCTTGGTGCAAGATGGTGTAAAATATACCTTAATGTGAAAGTGTAGTACATCTTAAAATTTAAATTAAATTTAACACCGTGTCTTACTACCCGTTTGGTTTATAAACTTAAGTACAAATTACGCTAATGGATTAGGAATTGGGACTGTTGAATTTAGAGGAAGTGAATCTGCATTTGCATGGACAGAGAATGGAAAACCATTTAGTTAAAATCACCCCCAGTTCACCCGATTGAGATTCAAACCTTGATCTCCCCATCCTCGGCAGTCTTGCTCAACACATTACCATCGTGTTAGCTAGCTACGCCATCGAGGTGGATTATGTCTTAAAAATCACTAATGCTCCAATTTCTCTCTCGAATAAGAGGCCAGGAGTAAGTTAACAGCTTCACTCCATATGAACTGTGAATAATGAGTTTGTTTTAATATTGATAAATCTTCATATCCAGACATGAGGGGTTAAGTATAAGCAAAGGATCTGGCCTTAACTTTGCCCAAATAAAGACAATATTTTTATTATTATTTTTAAGAATATTCTTTTTTAAACTTTCCTTAGTAATATTAAATTGAATCATAATTAATTTTTCAGTTGCCATCACAGTTAGCCTGTATTTAAAAATTAATCCTATAATCTATTATGACTTAATTTTTCTAATTTTTCGAGAATAATCAATTTTTGATTAGGTAAAACTTTTTTTTAATGCAAGTCTTTTATTTCATTAAAAGCTACTGAAATGATTTAAACATGTATTTTTTTTATCTATATAATTAAGTTTTAAAATTATATATTTATTCAACCCAGGCTAAACTTTTACTCAATATTTGGGAGTTTCATGAGAAACTCGAGATCAACTTGAGCTCATAGACTCCTAAAAAATAAGATTATATTTATTGATGATATAGACCAGTGGTAAGAAATTGCTGGCCTGCAGGCCAGATCTGGCCCATAAAGTGCTCCCTTCTAGCCCTCAGAGCCAGAAGAAGAAGCTGTCTGTCTGGCAGAAGTCTAAAGTACACACCTAAAGGAGTAAAGCTAGCAAATTGTTAAAAAGCAAACTCATTAATAAACATTATTATTTATTAAAAGTATTAATAAAATAATCATTTATATAAATAGTAAATACACATTTAAATCTAACGAGAAAAGGGTGCATTTCTTGTTTTTCTTTATTTTGCCAAAGTCATGGGCTACGTGGTACAGGCAAATCAAAGTAAGTATTGCATTTGTAAGTGCTCTTGGTTCGACTTTTTGTTAAGTTTTATTTTGATGCTGTTCATCGCCAAAAATACCGCTTTGCAAGTATTTGTAAACTCAAACACAGTCAACACGTACAATGTGATCTCGTAAACATTTTTATGTAATAAAATAACTGAATTAAGCTAAAACGGCTCTAAAATACTGCCTTCTTTCGTGCCAAACATTAGTTTGAGTTAAGAGGATGATTGTAAATTGATTAGTTCTAGTTTAAATAGTGCCTTGTTAGTGTCCGAGTGTATTACTAAAACTTCTCTGAATAAGTTGTGACCTTAAACCAAGAAAGGATTGTTAACAAAATTTAAAAGTTTTTGGCATTTAAAAATGTTCAATTCATAGTTTTGAATCTTCTATCAATTTATCTAGGAAGATTTTCATTTCGGATAATAAATTATGTGATAGCACCCTCAACTGAAATAAAAAAATCAGTCATCTGCCACTAAAAGTTCAAGGTCATCTACCATTATTATTATTATTAGCACCGCATTTTATTACTCGTTCGGGTTATACACACTTACGCTAATGTGTAATGGAAGGATGATTGTGAGATGAAATGGAGAACCTACAGTTTAACGTAGAATCCGAACCACGGTGGAGGCCAGGCATTCCCCACATTCACAAGTTGTGATTCTTGTCAGAGGTAATGGAAGGGTTTGGCAATCAGATAAATCTGTGCCGGGACCGAGGATTGAACCCCGGACCACCAGCACAGAAGTTCAACACCTTACCCCTAGACCACCACGTCACCTGATCTACCATTAAAAGTCCAAAAAGAATTTGCCACGTTATCAAGCAACACAGGTTTAAAAATTTGAGTTTTCTAAAAAAATAGTTAAATGAAATTTGGCTTAGCATTAGGACCGAATTTCCAACAATTTCTGAAATGGTCTTAAACACAATTCTGCCATTTTGTAATAAGTATCTATGCGAAACAATGTTCGCAGCATAGACGATAATAAAATTAAAATATTGGCCAACAATGAAAAAGTTGAAGATACTCTACGTCTTGCAGCATCAAATATTCAGACAATATTTAATTCCATATACAAAAATAAACAAGTAGATCCATCTCATTATTGTGCAAATTTGCTTTATAGATCCTATATTAAGGTAAATGCAAACAACAAAGATATATTCATTTGTTGTATAATTTTTTTTACTTGATGATAAATATATATAAATTATTTTATTTTCATCAATTGCTGGGTAAAATAATTAATTTATTTTTACACTAAAACTAGTAAATAATAAAATAAAAGGGCTATTAGATATATTATTCTCATGAATCTTTCTTTTTAAACTTAGATTTAGAATGAATTGTTAAAACTTTGGGTAGAATAATAATATTTAGCACCGCGTCTTACTACCCGTTCGGGTTATACGCTTTAAATACTAATTACGTTATTTGATTAGGAATTGGGAAGGTTGAATTAGAGGAAGTGAACCCACATTTGCGTGGAGGAAGAGTGGAAAACCAAACAGTTCACCCGACCGAGATTCGAACCTCGATCTCCCCGTCCTCAGAAGTCAAGCTCAACACGACAAGTGCGTTAGCCAACTACGCCACCGAGGCGGGTCTTTGGGTAGAATGCCGGGTGAATTGTAGCAAACTAAATTACACTTTATTGTCTTACCCAGTTTCATTCTATAATCTGGCGAGGATGAAACTTTGCACTCAATTACTAATTTAAGGACATCGTGGTAATCTGGAAACTCTTTTTTCTTGTTGACAAAACTTTCAATGCGTCGATTTAATTCCGTAAAAGGTGTGCCTGAAAATGTGAGAAAATTAAAGAGCGTTAGTTTTTAAAGAATATTTATCAGAATTTAAAGGTAAAGAAAGTTTATACAGGACTCAAATTGTAGTTTAAAAATATTTGTTTAAAAATGGTCACTATAATAAGACAAATAATACCAAAAACTTTGGTCCAAATTTACACCCATAAAATTAAATGAAAACATTAATCACAATTTCCTAAACAAACCATCTTACATTTATTTCACCATCATCATCACCATCCTCAGTTTACAACCTTGGCCGGGTCAGTTTAGTAAAATGCCTGTCATCATCTTTTATCTTTCCAACATTCTTTCTCCTTTAATCGGTTCAATTTTTCTCATCTCATTTGCACACCCTCTGTTATCTGCTCCTCCCATCTATTTCTGGGCCTCCCTTATTATCTTTTTCCTACTTTGATATACCCTCTTTTCCCGTCCTCATTACATGGCCATACCATCTCATTCTTGTTTCCTCAACTATCTCATATACTCCTACTATTTACTTTTATTTATAAATCAATGAAGCTTAATCTACAGCTTTTTAAATTCATACCAACCTGAAAATGTTATTTTGTATTTTTTATGTCTATCCAATTCAGGCACGTATTCACAAAGCTTTTTACGGACTTTACAGAATCTGTCTCTGTATCTGAAAGAAAAATAATAATTATATTTTAGGATGTATGTTTTGATGGGCAGACATTATTATAATTATCCCCGCCATCATTATGAAAAGTTTCCAGCCACTGGCTGAGTCTGTTTGAAACACAACCTCTTCTACTCCACCATTATCAAAGTTAAACTATATTAGAAACTTTATCGATTGGTAGACCTCTGTAGTCTTGGAGTAAAGTGCCAGGGTCAACAATTTTTCTCGAGCGATAAAAAATTCATAACACAACTTCCTTTGAAAGGAAAGAAAAGCTGCCGGTCCCCCGTTGATGTAAAAGAGCCATGGGCGGTGGACGACTTTTCAGACAAAATTGGAAGGCCCTTTTGCTCTCTCGCTCATAGAAAGTCTTGTGTGCTGATGTAATCCGTCGGTTCAGAAAGTGCACGTTAAATATCTCAAATAAAATAAACTGAATAATAATATGTGTAATGATTTCATACCTTTGAAGTTTCAAGTAACTTGAATCGTTGTCATCATCAAAATCCACTTCCTGTGTTTCTAACTTTAGTATCTTGTAGTGTAAAATCTGAAAACATGAAAAGATAAAAACACTTATCAGCAAATAACCTATATATTTGGCTTGCTCGGATTTTGAGCTTCGAGTCGAGCTCATCCTTTAATCTGGAGATTGAAAGTTTTGTAGACTCACCATTTTCAAACTTTCACTTGATGTACTTAATAATCAATTTTTAGAATGCAATAGTAAGAATAGGCTATTTAATTTAGATAATATCACAATTTTCACTTATAAATCATTCAGTTACTTGATTAATTGTTAAAATTAATACCAATTTTCACATTAATAACGTAATAGAGCTTTAAAACTACTTGTGACAAGTAAATTTAGTCAATATTGTCGTCCATTTTGAATTATCCTCGATTTAAGTTGTTTACTTGCATTGCCACAACAAAGTAATGAAAATAAAAATAGCTGAATAGATTATTAAATAATTGAATGATTCTTTATACTATTTTTACCTGGTTCCTTTTTAAAATAATAATTTCTGTTAAATTAAAAATGTAATATCAAGAATATATTATTTTGAATGTTTTCAAATTTAAGATATTTAAAACTTATACTAATTAATAAGTTTAATAACAAAACTAGCTTAGTTTTGTTACTTTAGTTATAGATTTATGTTGGTTAACATGTCTAAAATCAATGTTGATCTTACTTATTGCAATACATGTTTTATCAAACTTAACGCATTTATATTAAAAAAGAATTTACTATGTTACATTGTTTGCTAGAAATATTCTTTTAGTTATATTATTTTTAATTTTAAAGTATAGCCATCAACTTTTATAAGCATTAAAACTTATATTGAAATAAATTTCTCAATAAGACATTAATGGCTGGCGAGAGCCTGTACAACGAACATGTGCAACTGCGCACAGAGGAATAGAAATGGAACAGAAGGCGTGATCATGCATGTTTACACTAAAGAATAATAAACGAAATATGAAACATTTCAAATTTCTAACTATTTATGATTCTTACATTTTCTTATAGGATAAACTAAGTTATTGAAGCATATTTTGGGGAAATATTAGGTTATTAAAATGTCAGTTTTATTAACTTTATATCAAGACAGTGTTGACACATTCTACAATAATGTAAAGTGATTGTAAAGGAAGCCAACCTGAAAGTATAGTTAGGTTAGGCCTAGACATAAGCACATTTCTCTATCTCTTCTTACACTGTTACACTTTCCGCTTCTTCTAACTTCCACAGTTGCACAGTGTTTATGAATTTTTGGAAATATTTAATTTTTCATATGAAGATACATTAATGAAAAAAAAATATTTCCAAAATTCAAAATAATGTGCAACTGTGGAAGTTTTGAAGACGTGGAAAGTGTAAAAGTTTTAGAAGAAATGAAGAGAGACATGTGTTTGTTCCTATCTAGGCCTAACCTACAAAAAAAGAAAAAAATATCCTTTTAATTTGGCTTCCTTCACTACCGCTTACTTTACATTATTGTGTAGTGTTTATACACTATCTTACTGTGCATTTCCAAGCCATCATGCAATTATTAATTTTATTACTTTTTTTAAATAATCGCTGGTATAATTTAAATGTCCTTATAGACATGATTGTTGAAACCGTTTTAATTATTCTTTTTATTAGGCCTAATTTTTGTATGTAATTGTTATTATTTTTAAATTGTATTTTTAAGTGTTATTTCTAATTTAAAAACCGATATTTACATTTTTAACTTTTTTCAATAGTATTTATATTTATAAAAATGAGTGTCATTGATATTTTAAGAATATGAATTTTAGTATATTTTTTAAATCTCGAATTTTAAATATGTGATATTTACATTAAAAAAAACACAGCTATACAGTTTACATTTTAAAATTATGACTATACTTGAACTCGGGAGCTTTTAGAAATACTCGACTCGAATGAAAAAACCCAAGCTCACAGACCCTTAGCTACTACCCATTGCCATATTCCATCAAAAGATCAACAAGTAAAGAAGCTATAGGGCCTAAGTTCAAGATTCCAATCCAAATGTTCTTAATCTGAATAAACATAATCATTTCATCAAACTCTTTCTGAAAAAGGTGTACTTTAAAGGTGGATATTGATTACATGATTTGTAATTCATTCCCTAAATCAAAAATTTTGAGGGGGCCTAATTTATTTTTCTAAATGTAAGTTTTTTACCTAATGCTACTAAAAAACAAATAAAATATCTGTGTTTTACTCTCTTCTGCTGAAGAAGGGGACTGATGTACACCGACACTTACAAAATTTTGTGTTTGGTTGTATTTTAATTGTGAGTTTTGAGGTCTTCAGTTTTCTGGTAAATGTGTAGGCCTTGCCATTCTATCCTCTTTTCAATGTTTAATTTAAAATATCAAAATTAAATAGTTGTGTATAAAAATGTATAAGAATCAATTTTAGTGTTAATTGTTAACAATCCCAATCAGCATCTAACTAAATAGTCATATATAAGCTGTTACACTATAAAATTAAATTTTAAATGGTGTTCATTGTAATTACTTATCAATATTTTATTAATTGCATTTAAAATGTGTTAGCTATCTCAAGTTTTTGAGTAAACTATGTATAAGACAATCTAAATCAAGCACCAGCTAAAGTGTCGAAAAGGAACTCTATAAACTATATATTTACTTTAATAAACCCAATTTAATTATTTTTACTTTCAAAGGACATTTTCTCGTCTCGATACTTTTTTATACTCTCGTCTCGAATTGAAAAAATGGTTCTCACACATCCTTAAAATATAAAGCTGAAAGTAATCTGTCCGGCTATAAAAACCCACATATATATAAGATGGAAAACTGAAATTTTGCAGGAAGGTAGAGAGGAATTGCCGCACAAAACTAAGGAAATATAAAAACAGTAAATGTCAAATGGAGCATTTTTTAATAGAGATATATAATTAAAATTTGGCAGGAGGGTAAAGGGAACCCTCCAGTGAATACACAAGTGAGGAGGAAGGGAGGTTAAACATAAAAATAACTATTTAGTTTCTTAGAAAGTTTAAATTGCCAGGCAGGTAGAACACCTGCAGACAGCTACATAAAAATTAAAATTTATACATGGTGGGAGGGATTTAGGGGTTAAAAACTTCCAAAATTAATAAAAACAACTTCTCAATATGGTGGAAAACTAAAATTCGATAGGAATGTAGAAGGACCACTTAAAATAACCAAAAGAGTCTCGAAATTGTAAACGATACCCCAGGAAATATGATAAAGTTTGGCGGGAGTTTAAATATAAGAAAAAAATACTTTTATCTTGGGTAGAAAACTTAAATTTGCCAATCAAATAGAAGGTTGTCTCCAAATAACTAAATGAAAATAAAAGTGTCTAAAAGAGAATCATAAAATTGGAGGCGGGGACGAGGGAACAATTTCCAAAACTAATACAACAACTAACTACTATGTGTGGGATAAAAGTGAAATTTGCCAAGCGGGTTTTGGGACTATTAGAGTCTACAAGTAAGCATAGTCTAAACATTTTAAATTTCAAAATGTAATTCTGGAAGATGAAGGGAAGGGTAAGAAGTGGTTGGTATCCAATTATATACAATATTTTAAAGTAGTAAAAAGATAAATTCGCCAGTAATGTAAATAGATCACTACAAATATCAATATTAGTGCTATTTATAATCTCTCTTTATAAGTGGGGGCTAGTGAAATGGGTAGGCTTTGAAATTTCCAAAAATATCAAACTCTCCTCGATTTAGAAGTTGGTTAAATTTTTTTAATAAATCTAAAAAGAACCTCAAATAACCAGAAAAGTTTGAACATCTAAAATGGACTACGGAAAATGGTCAGGGCTGGTAATTGGCAAAACTAAATTTATCAACCCCTACCTGTGTGATAAATAAATGGTATGGAATTCTGCACGGACTTTCTTTCTCTATTGTTTGAAAATTGATATATTCACTCAAAACTTGTAATATATGTGAAACAAAATAATATACCTAGCAAACCCAAGGATAAATTGCACTATACTTATGTAAAACTTTATTTGAGTCTCGGTTTTAAATTTTATAATTTCATTTGTAAAGAATTCAATTGTATTTTTGGACCGATAAAAAAAATTGGGTCGACAAGGGTCAAACTTTGTATTTAAAATTTTGACTTCTGGTTAAAATTTTCAACATTTTATTAGGTGTTGCACATCTTCAGGTCATCACATTGCTATAAAATTCCTCATTTATAAATTTTGACCAATAAAAAATGTAAATATTGACTATCGAGTCTAAAATGGAGATAGATAATTGTTGTTTTCTCCTAAGAGGTTTAAGGAAAAATAATAAAATTTTTGAGAGACTTACTTATATTTAATTACTCTATGTCATTGGAGAATTATTATTGCGTTAATACTTTGGTATTTCTTTACAACTAAAGCTCACAAAATTGTATTAATATATTTACCAATGTATCAGAAACAGTTGGTTTTATAAAAATATATTTCATATAAAAGTTTTTAATTTTACTACAATTTTGCAATAAAAAGTTATTTAGTAACTCGAATATTTGCGTGGATACGGAGATTTCCGCTTCTGTAAAGTACCCTAAAAGTAATTTTCTTGGGAAAGTAAAAATATACAGTTTATTTATAATATTAATCAACACCTAGATACAAATTTTAAT